>CM071929.1:65065615-65350082 GCA_016081115.2 Rehmannia glutinosa | reverse complement strand
GAGAATGCTAAGATGGATGTGCGGACACCTTTAGATTAGATAGAATAAGAAATGAACACATTAGAAACAAAGTGAGAGTAGCACCAATAGGCAGAAAATTAGAGAAACACGATTAAGATGGTTTGGACATGTTTATAGGAGACCTTTAGATGCACTGTGCGACGTTTAGAAGGTAGAGAATCACTCACACAAATCAAAAAGGGAGAGGTAGGCCTAAAAAGACTTGGAAAGAAGCTATTAAACATGACATGTTATACCTAGAAATAAACGAAAATATGGCTTATGACCGCAAACGATGGCGCGATATGATCCGTATAGCCAGGCCCCACATAGTGGGATTAAGGCTTAGTTTGTTGTTGTTGTTGTTGTTGTTGTAAGAATTTGATATTGAGATTCGAGATAAAAAGGAAGCGAGAATGGGGTTGCCGATCATCTATCCCTCCTTGAGCAACCTAACGAGGTGATTGAAAGTCCAATAAAAGAATCATTTCTTTGATGAACAAATTATGCGTCCGAGACATCATTACCGTACCGATTTTGATAATTACCTCGCGGGAGGAGTTTTGCCACGGACTTGACTTCACACCAAAAGAAAAAATTCTTACATGATGTCGTCTTATTTGTGGGATGATCCGATTCTTGTTCAAGAGATGCGGATTCTATCATTCGCCGTTGTGTTCTAAGGAAGAAATTGGAGAGATTCTTCAACATTGTCATTCATCATCTTATGGGGACATTTGCCAACCCGAACCATTGCAAAGGTACTACAATCCGGTTTTTATTGGCCAACATTATTCAAGGATTGTTATGCCTTTGTGAAAACTTGTGATCGATGCCAAAGGGTTGGTAATATTTCACGACGTCATGAGCTTCCTTTGACAAACATAATGGAGGTGGAATTGTTTGATGTATGGGGTATTGACTTTATGGGGCCATTTCCCCGTCATGGAAATTTGTACGTTTTGCTTGCGATTGATTACGTCTCCAGTGGGTTGAGGCGATTGCTACACCAACAAATGATGCTTTAAGGTAGTACTCAAATTCTTGCACAAGCATATTTTCACTCGGTTCGGTACTCCTCGAGCTATTGTAAGTGATGAAGGTACGCATTTTTGTAATAAATTGTTTAACAACCTTCTTGCTAAATTTGGTGTGCGTCATAAGATTGCGCTTGGTTACCATCCTCAATCTAATGGTCAAGCCGAAATTTCCAATCGTGAGGTGAAACAAATTCTTGAAAAAGCGGTGAGTTTTAATCGAAGGATTGGGCACAAAAGCTCGATGATGCTTTGTGGGCTTATCGCCGCGACTTATAAAACACCCATTGGTATGTCACCGTATCGATTGGTGTTTGGTAAAGCGTGTCATTTTGCCGGTTGAACTTGAGCATCGAGCTTATTGGCAATTAAGAAATTGAATTTTAACTTGAAAGAGGCGGTGAAAACCGATTACTTCAATTAAACGAAATGGAAGAATTTCGTCAAGAATCATATGAAAATGCCAAAATGTATAAGGAAAAACGAAAAATGGCATGATCAAATGATTTTGCGGCGTGAATTCTTACCGGACCAACAAGTGTTATTGTTCAACTCTCGATTGAAACTTTTTCCAGGTAAACTCAAATCACGATGGTCGGGACCGTTTGTGGTTGAACGTGTGTTTCCATATGGTGCCGTTGAGTTAAGAGAACGATGGGAATTCGTTCCAAGTAAAGCGGACAAAGATTGAAACATTATTTTGGGAACGAAGCAAGGAAGGTTTTAAATCTTCCACTTGGTGATGAAATTTCTTGAGTCCGAATAGTTGAGTCGGCTAACGACTATAAATTTAGCGCTTCTTGGGAGGCAACCCAAGTGATTTTCGTGTGATCGAATTTTGTGTGATTTTATTTTCTTTTAGTTTGGTGTGTATTTATTTGAATTTTGGTGTGATTTTGTGTAAATTAATTTGTGTGTGATTTTGAATTTTTTGATTAAATTGAAATTTTTAAATAAAAAAAAAAAAGCGAGCGTGCAGCTCGCCCGAGGCAGTCTTGCGAGGTGAGACGGTGTGTGTGCGGGCGCCGCAGCGCCAGTCTCTGGCAGCGGCGCCCGATCGTTTGTCAAGGCGATTAAAGGGTCGGTTGCCTCATTTTTTTCCTTGCAAACAAGAACACACACACACGCCTATCTTGATCCCTTCTACAAAAATCCCACCTTGTTTTTCACTTATACACCATTCAAGTGGGCATTTGAGCAACTTAATCATCATCTTCATCTTCTTCATCAATTGGGTAAGTGAGCTTCAATTGTACACCAATTTTCTTCAAATTTTCAAGCTTAGGTTAAAAATGTGGGAATTTTCAATATCATTATAATTTGAATTTCTTGATAAGTTCTTGATAAATTGTGATGATATATGATTATATGTGCTTGAATTGATTGGTGTTAAAAAATGGGCATGAATTGAATTTCAAATTGGGTGTCCATCTCTTCTTTGCATATATGCCTACAAGGTGTTTGTTAAAATGCCTCAATGAAAAATATTACATCTAGGCATTTGATTCTTGTCATCATTGTGTACTAAAGGATATTTGATCATGAATTGATGACAAAAGATGCATAATTCTTGAGTTGTTGCAAAATTCTTAACCCTAACTCGTATTGTGCGTCTATGTGTTATGTTGTGTGTGTCATTTTTCGTGATTTTCAAATCAATCACAATGCCAAGAACAAAGAATGCAAGCAAGGGCAAAAGGTGGCGAGTACTCCGAGGAATATGATACTAGTCGTTTCGTAAGCTTAGAGGCACAAAATCTTTTTATGAGAAATTAAGCACAAAGAGCATAACCGCGGAAGGGGGTTACAAAGGGCAAATGATGGTGAACTTGCACAAATGATACATTAGAAGCAATGGGAAAAACTTTGTGCACAACCTAGACCATTTGACCGAATATAGTCAAAGAGTTTTATGCAAATGCAAAGAACAAAAATGGCTATAAAACAGGTTTTCGTAAGTGGAGTAAACAAGGTATACACTCATTCAAGAGTGGCGATAAGAGAATATTATGGACTCCGGGAGGTGGACCACTCACCGTACGTTGAATTTATCTCGCAACCACCGAGTATAGAGGAGATTTGTAATACCTTTTGCCGCCCGGAAGCGTGGGTACGTCATATAAAAGTTGTGGGAGGTGCTCTTTGCTTTTCCACACACGAGTCTCGGTCGATATGGGCGAGCTTAGTACCACTTCATATGCAACAACTTGATACCAACCAAGCATGTTAGTGATGTAACTAAGGAACGAGCTCATCTTCTATATGCCATAGTTCTTGACATACACCGACCCAACGATAATTATTGCAAGGTCCCTTCATAACAAAATGCTACAACCCAAAACAGAGGGACTAATCTTACCGAGTTTAATTTGTGGGTTATGTAAAGAGGACGGTGTTACATGGCATAGCTCCGAGCCATTGGAAAATCTAAGGGATCCATAGATTCGACTACTATTGAGTGGGCGGGCGGTGTGCCTAATCCAAATGTGCGGATATATTCTTCATCCCGAATTTGCTCTGACTATTGAGCCTAATACTCATGCCCAACCCAAGAGACGTTCCATCCGGTTCGGCGGCAAGCGTTCTCGTTCAGCATAACAACTGACTCTTCGGACGCACTAGTTCGCAAGACGAATTGAGAAGGGCTTTTGTAGCGGAGCAACGCCACGAGCATCACGAGAAGAATATGAGAATGAGCACAACCGAGTACTTGCCCGGATATATAGCCGGACACACCCGCAATTCAGTTCCCAATACCACCACCACCGGGCCCTATGGTTCATTTTTCACCACACGACTCCGATGAGGAGTCCTAGCGCCCGGCTATCGGGAAAGTTTTCTCACTCTCCATTGAGGACAATGTTCAATTTAAGTTTGGGGGTGTAATCGATTGTGTCTTTTGTGTCGTTTGAGTCGTGTTCGTGTCAAAAAAAAAAATGGAGTTGAGTCAGTCGGGTAGGTTGTTGAACTATAGAACTACATGACTAAGTAGATTTGTTGATTGCGAGTTGAACTGCCACGAAAGCATGCTTTTAAGTGGTGATCTATATTTTGCTTCATTGATTTCATATTCATGCATAATTTCGTTAACTTATTTGAAAATGATTAATGAAGTCGAGTGTTGCTTGTATGATCCCACCGGATTCTAGAACTTGTTTGATCACTAATTGAGGTGAAATCCTAGGTGAAATAACATAAGGAAATGATTTAGGATATCTTTGAATAAAAGCTAGAGCCAAAATGACTACCTTTGACGATATAAATTCACTAGTGTCCCCTTTTGAGCCTATTAAACCACATTCTTTGGCAACCAATTGTTTTTACCTTGAGCTTACATGTGAAAATCCTAATTACCCATCACTCATACACACAAAATGATTGAAGGTTGAGGAGGATGTAATAAGTAAGGTAGATGTTCATTTTTCATGAAGTTGCCGAGAAAAAAGAAATAATGAAACCCCATGTGTTAAAATATGCAAAAGACCAAGTTTGGGGGTCTCGGAAAAAAAAATGTGTTGAAAATAGAGGCTCGTAAAGGGAGAATAATTGAAAATTCAACAAAAGTGAAGGTGGCCATTTTGTTTGGCAATTGGTGAGTTGAAGAGGTAATTGTGTGTTTGGGTGAATTGAGCCACTTAATCCTAAATTTTCCTACCCGACCCTAAGCCACATTACAAGCTTTGGAAGCCCTATTGATCCATGTGTTATATTAGCCTACATTAGTGGAGATTAGTGTGAATAACAAGCCTATGGAATCCGGTAGTCATTATCTTTTGACACTTAGAAGTGGATCATCTTGATAACGTTTGATTGCGTAAATCAATTTGAATAATGTAAACGAATTTTCATGAATAGTCAACACTTTTGATCACAATGTTAAAGTGCATGCTTGATTGATAGTGAAATGAGTTTAGACAAATTTTATTGGTTTATGGAGTTTTGTAGTTGCTTGTGTTGTTGTATTGTTTGTCTTTCATTTTGGGAGTTATAATTGTTTGAGGACAAACAATATCTTAAGTTTGGGGGTATTTGTTAAGTTGGTATTTTCACCAACTTATTTGATATTTTAGAGTAGAATTTGGTTTTATTTTGGGTGTTTTTAGAGTCGTTAGAGTCTTATTTATTTCAATTAGAGTCGATGTAGAGTCAATAAGGATTTGGTAGCCGAGAGATGAAGAAAATGGTGAAAAACGGCTTGAAGAAAGAAGAAATCGCGTAGAAAAAAGGAAAAATCGCATTTTGGCCGGGGCGGGCGCTGCCAGCCTGGCGCAGCCCATGGCTGAGAATGCCGGGCCGGACGGAACGTGTGGCGTGTGGCCAACGCCAGCGGGCAGCAGCCCGGATGATTGTGTGTGCGTATGTTGATGGGCGCCGCAGCGCCCGTGCGATAAATTGGCACTAGATTCTGGGCGCCCAGCCGCCCGTGCGATAACCTTTGGGGCGAGATTGATGGGCGCCGCTGGGGGGCGGAAAATCCTAAGTTCACCTACCCTTCTTGGACTTTTGTGTACTATAAATACCATCCTTGGGGCTTGAAATTAGGGCATCTTGGAACCCTTGGGAAGGCAATAAAAACAGCTACAAGACAAGGAAGAAGAATTTGAGCATTTTGAGAAGAATTTGGAGAAGAAGATTGGAGGCTTCTATCATCTAGAAATAGAGAAGATCCTTCAACTCTTGTTCTTATTTTGTTGCTTTCTTCATATCTTGTAAGATGTATTGTTGTATTTTCATGGATTCATTTTCTTCAATTATGAGCTAAACTATATAATTCTAGAGGATTGATGTAATCTATGTTTGAACTTATATTTTGAGATTGTGGTTTGTCAATCTAGATCTATCAATTTATTTGTGCTATTTAGATCTATTGCTTCTAAATTACTTGATCAATAATTTAGATTGTTTGGTGTATTTGATTTGACACTTGAGAGAGGTAATTGAATACATGACCTTGGAATAGCATAACCTAGGATTTCATAAAATTGAGAGATTTGTGAATCCTTTGAAGTCATTTATCAAGATTCATAGCTTTTATTGAGATTTTGATTGGTGATTTTTATAGAGATATTGATTTCCCAATTGAATCTAAAATCATTGGCACTTGAGAAAGGGAATGATTATTGTAGAAATCTTGGCTTATAAATTGATAATTGATGATTGATAAACCATATTGACAACATAAGGGATAACTAGATTCATCATACCTCTAGAATTCATTTAATCATTTGGATAAACTCATTGATATTTACATAGTCTTAATTTATTTTTAGTATTTTTAGTATAATCAACTCCATCAAATATTGAATTTCTAAATAAAGTTAGACTACTATATTATAGTACTTAGCGATAATTTGATAATTATTCCTGTGGATTCGACAACCCTACTACTCTATATTAAAACTTGACACCGTACACTTGCGGTTAGAAAAATCACTATGAGACGACCGGTGACGTCGACCCGAGCCCTGATGCCCGGGCTCTTCAATCACAATTCCCCCTCTTCTCCTTTGGAGGGGGGCTATTTCGCCTCAGGAACACCATCGGCAGGACGCTTCCCAGCCCGGATATCTGCCCTTTGGGCCACTTTCGCATCCATGGGCTAGTCCGCGGCTGTGTTCCTCACGCTACGGCGTGCGCGTAGATCCAGGCCACGCCCTACAAAATGTCCACCGTTTAAGGGGTGAGAACAAAAAGAAGAACATTTCGAAAGAAAAGAGAAGTGCAAAAAGAAGTATTTACCTTGGCCAATAGCTGCCCTAAGCGGCTCCGGAGTCCGCACTTGCCCAGTCTAAGACAGAGATGCTCCTCCCATGGATCGCCAGCTCTCTTTGTCTACATTTGCCGCTCCTCCAGCATGGTAGACCGCACCTCCTCGGCCCTCAGAGGGCTATGTTGAGGCTCCCCCCTGGCCTCCTATCCTCTCTCTGCCGCCACACCCAGAGCCGCTCCCTCGGCCTCGGGGTCGGCGGGCAGAGCAGCCTCAGCCGGCCGCGACAAGTTAACCCGGTGGCCGGCCTTTCTATCTGCCTATCAAGGCACCTCGGCTTGGATATTCTCGGCCATGCGGACAAAGACGCCAACAACGGCCCTCTCGACGGTCGGTTCCCTACAAAAAAAGGCAAAATTAGCCCAAAAAATGAAATAAAGAAAGAGTCGAGATAGAAGAAAAGGGAGACTTACTGTAACCAAAAGTAAAATTTGAAGGGGGGTAAAGGATAGTCTCCTCCGCTTCGTCCCCCACGCGAGCCTGCAATTCACCGCTCACCCAGAGCCATTTATCCTTCCACTCCTTCAAAGATTGTGGAAGGCCTTTGACATTTGCCGCCCGGTACTCCGAATCGGTCCGCACATAGTACCATCCCGATGGTGCCCCGACCCGGTGATGCAAGAGTCGCTCGCCAGACGAACAACTCGTTTATCTCTCTGAATTTGGGGCGAGGATACCTTTCCAGGTGAAACATCACCAACAAACCGATAATTCGACCCCAGGAGATAGGGTGCACTTGGGTCAAGGGAAGACCCCACTTGCAGAACCACCGCGTGAGGAAACCTGGCAGTGGAAAGCGCAGCCCATATAAGAGACTGGCAATATGTATGGTCACGCACCCCTCCGGTGGGTGATAGGGAACCTCCATGCCGTCCGGTACCCAAAAATAGATACCGCTTGGAATCCGGTGTTTCCGGCGGAGCTTTCCCATCTCTGGAACCATCAACATACTAGGGACGTCGTTTAAATCACAAGGCGTCCACCCAGGCTCTACACGTAGACGAGGGCCTCCTCCCCGCCTACTATCACCATCACGATGGCCCTCTGGCCCGTAAGGCCTCTCGGGCCTCGAGTCTCCCGAGGTTCGTCCACCCGCTCCGCGTTATCACGCTCAGGCTCCGATGGGTTCATATTATCCTCTCCCTCCTGCTGATGGTGTTGAGGGTCAGTACTTGGGAATCCCTCGCTGGAATCCTCTTGCGCCAATCCAGGCCGATATACCACGCCCTCTCGAAAAATGGTCACTGGCACTGGATTAAACATGGTGTGTGTCTGTTCCAATGGCGTTCCGGCTGGGGGAGTATGATTTGAAGAAGAAATCTGGACAACGCTTGGGCTGTGTGGCGGAGTTTGATGAGCTGGGGAAAAAGAAACAGAGGGTTCAGAAGAGGGGTCCTCAATTTCGACCTCCACACTATAGCTACGACTTCGGCTATCCTCTAAGGAAGACATTTTATTCGAAAAAGGAAGGATTTTTTGAGAAAATACCTAGTTTTGAAGTCTCTGAACTTCGACAGCCGACCCGAAATTTTTGCTCGGTCTCAATCATTTTAGCTTGGAAATTAATGGATGCGAAAGTGGAGAATGAAGAAGAAATGAGGTATTTATAGATGAAATTCCCTCGAGAAGTGAGACGCCAACTCGAAAAGACGCGCCTTTTCAATCTCAAAAGCCGTCAAAAGTGTCAGACACGTCATGTCCCCACACCGCCGACGGGAGCGTACCTTTTTGATTCTGCGTAAAATTGGTCCAACAGGAGAGGAGGCCACGTGTTCCGCCACAATGACCCCGCAATTAAATCGTCGTTTCGGGCATTAACTACTACATGATAGGTGTTAGGAGGAAATGACTTTTGAAGTTTCCTCTTCCCCATTAAAGGTTCATCATTAGCAACCCCAACTTCAGAAATTCTTCTTTTGGAATTAAACTTGGGGGCCATTGATGACACCCGAGCCGAGCTGGAAGAAAATTATTCCACGTGGTCATCCAGCACACACGTGAGTAGGGCCTCGCGGGTGACATCGATGAGTGCGATTGTGCGACGCGTCATAAGTTGGGCTCGCCCACCACACCGAGCCCAATCAAAGACGGCTACCAAGCCCGACCCCGAGCCCAAATCTTGGCGGGAAAACGCATGCAGAGAGAGGAAAAATAACCATTTGCCCATACTTAGTGCTCCATTAGCACCGAAGCGCCACGTGTCGAGTGTGATCAAGATGAGTCGCCAAGTGGCAAAAACTTGGGCCGACATGCACGCTTAGGAGGGGACATGTGTTCTTTTCAAATTATTTTTCTAATTAGTGCAAAGATGACTCTTGAAAACCCACTTAATAGAGTGGGTATAAAGGCCTCATTTAAGAGGATAAAGAAAAGAAAAAAGACGAAAAAAAAAAAAAGCAATTGTAAATGTGTTCTTTGTAAGAAAGACCGACCCCGATTTTCGCTCGGCATTACGTAAAAAAGGCAGAGTTAGCCATAAATAAATACGCATTACGCACATTTATAATTCCGGTGTTAAATCTTTCATATATTTTGCTTGTTGACCAAAACGCATGTTAACATCTTTCAATGCAAATGCATTTGCCCTTGAACACTTTACATCAAAGATAAATACATCCTATTTTATTACGACAATCCTCGTCTCTTTTGCACGGAAAATAAAACTTTGTTGGAAAATCAAACTTTGTTGCCAATATCTGCGAACCATGAAAAAAAAAGAAGCTCGTTATAATGTATTCACATACACATATAGACTCGAAAAATGAAAATAATAATAGTAGCATTTAATTTGTACATGAGAAATTGAAATGATATGATTTAATGATTCTATAAATCAATCTAGCTAACTCATTAATCGAGAATCGACTTTTTGTTTAATTTTTTATTATTTAAAAATTTATTATATGTTATAATGATATTTTATTTTGAAAAAACATATTATTTTGAAATACTAATTGCATTTTTATTAAAAAAAAAGTATAACAAAAGAGAAATAGAGCAAACCTTGTGCTATAAGGAAGAAAGCGAACAAGATCAACTTTTGTGAAGCCATTGTTGTGACCAATATTGTTTAATTGTTGCCGGAAAATGTTATACGGATATTGAGTCACTCGGTGTATATATAGAGATGACAATAGAAATTAATTGGAATAAGAGAGGTAGGAATATAATTATTTCAATCTACTTTTAGATTACATAACGCAAAATTGGATTGTTACACATTTGCGCTATTTTGACTAAGTATATACATTGCATCATATTATATTTTATATTGCATTGCACCGATTTTCACCACGTGCATGTATATATACATTTTGTTAGGATTTGTAATTGGATTTTATAATATTGACCAATATTTTTTTACCTATATATACATTGGATCCTATTATGTTTTCTATTTAATTGCACTATTTTTCACCACGTGTACATTTTTGTGGCAATGCAAAATTGGTAAGACCGAGTGAAGGTTTCTGTATGTGAAGAAAAATGGATGGGATATAGTGTATGGCTTATTAGTCTTAAATCGAGGCCAGAATTAGATTTTGTTTCCGCAAGACGAAAATGCCCCATATACCGAGTGCTTACCGCTCGCTCCCTCTAAGATATAACGACTTTTAACGATCCGGTTAGCAAAGACAAAGAAACTGAAAAAACAACGGCGAACAACAAGTTGTTCTTAACTTTCAAGCTTTTGAATGGATTGTAAGGCAATATGCTTGAATGCAATATGAACGATTGATTATCCGACTTTTCGTGTCTTTTTCATCGGTAAGGTCGAGTAATTATAGGCCACAGTGCCTCGTATGGAAAGAACACGTCTTTTGGCTCGAAAAAGACACCTTTTGCCGAACAGATGCATGCACTGCGAGGGAGCACGACTGACGCACGGGTTGTGCGCGCTGCCCGTCTTGTTAGGGCGCATAAAAAGTTCGGCACCACCAAAGACGCCCCATACGCACGGCGCGTGCTCGCCCGTGCGTGCAGACGCAATTCTTCGGCAGGTAGCACGACCCAACCGCACGCGGCCGCGTCTTCCGCCCGTCTTGCACCGGGTCCGAAACTTTCCCAGGTTGAACTCATTTAATTAGTTACGAAAATTAATTATCTATTAATTTTAAAGGTTTTTGGTCCAAAAAGGATAGGGGCCTTGAAGCCCACGGCCCTCGACCCTCGACCTACGACCCGGACCCGGGCCGAGCTGGTCGGCAGGCGGGCGGCGGCAGTGGCGCGCGCGCGCGTGTGCTTTGAACCAAACCCACAAGCATGTAGGTCCTCACCCTTTTAAAAACTTGGGTGCCCCCAAGGGCCCAAACCCATATGTCCAACTTGAGAAATTCCAAATGCTATTCTCATCTACTCTCTTAGTAGAATTTTTACAAATAATTTAATTCCATTTTTCACTAATGGAAACCACTTAATTATTTGGTCAAAATCGGGTCAACATCCCATTTATCAAAGACCAAATTCCAACAATCCCCCACATGAATGAAATTAATGCATGCGTGTATGCAGATTCACTTGAAAGTATCGGCGAATGGTTATTGCATCAGGATAGGTAGCTTGTGGCTTTGAACCTTCCTTAGACCGCCGATTTTGGCTTACTTCGAGAACTTTATGGAAAATGTTAGGAACTATACTAGAGAATACTATCGGATTTACTAGCCGCTTAGTGACGCGATGTCTTGAACTACTCGGTTGTTTGTAAACCAAGACAATAGTACTTACACAATAACAACTCTAACACTTGTTGTTCTCACGTTGTGTCCATTTCGATCCTGGACCATATCTTAGATTCATAAGTGTTTCTTTTGAAGCGGCCATTACTTCTCACTTATATAGGTGATCTCCTATTGAAGAGTATCTGCAATACTCCACCTTTCGGTATAGGAATCATTAAAAGTCTTAAACTTAACCTCACCACATTCAATAGGTTTACATACACTTGGATGTATCGAGAATGAGCTAACACATTTTTCAAGTCAGTTGAACATTCATAACTTAGTTGTCCTATTGAACAAGGTCTTGGGATCTCCAATTCTTTAAGAATATTGTGAATTTTAAACCCATTCCCTTAACAGATTTATACAGTTGATCTCGATTTATGCCTTTAAAAAGCGGATCCGCAAGGTTTTCCTTTGACTTGAGATAGTCAACCGAAATAACCCCATTCGAAATCAACGGTCTAATGGTATTGTGTCTACGACAAAAACGTCTAGACTTACCTCTTACCTTTCCAAGAAAAGATACCTTTAATAAATACAACATTTCTTGATTTAATGATCGTACCATCACTTATATCATAAATGTTGAATTTATTTCATTTGGCGCTTCTACTTTTTGAAAAAGCACCCCCACATTTCAAGGCAATCTCCTTTATGTGGTTTGCTAAAAGTAAAGCTCCCCTTTCAACTTCTAATATCTTGTTTAACACAAGATCATCCAGAATTCTTATGGCTCTCGGCCATTTTTTTATTTTATTTTGTTAGAACATTGTCCCGACAATCTAGTTAGAATCTCGTTCTACCAGATTTCAGATCTTAGTTCCAACAACTCCATCTTTTACAAGGTGTGTAACCTTTGATGTTATCACATCTTTAGTAAGACTTGATTCAACTTGTTACGGTGTCGCTCAGTGTTACAACACTTTCGACAACACCTCATGCAAATGTGGTTTGGTGTTTACAACACTTTTGGCAACACCTTGATTACATTTTAAAAATGCAATGTAAAACTCCTTTGGTGTTCCACAAAGTATGATCATACCCCCACATTTACCGATTTCCATTTCGAATCCCGGTTGTCTTTCTCAATCCGAAGTTGAATTATCAAATCCTCAAGCCCCATATCCTTACGTTTGTGCTTGAGGTAGTTCTTAAAATCTTTCCACGAAGGCGGCAATTTTTCGATAATCGCAGCCACTTGAAAGAACTCGTTCGAATCATCCATTCGACACAAGTCGTGAAGTATGATCGAATTTCTTGCACTTGCCTAATTACCGTCTTGGTGTCAACCATCTTATAATCCGGAAATTTACCGACCACAAATATCTTTGTGCCGACATCTTCATTTTATACTTTTTCTCCAAAGAGTCCCACAACTCTTTGGGCGTTTTGAACGAACTATAGGCGTTGTACAAGGTATCATCTAGTCCGTTCAAAATATAATTCCGACAAAGGAAATCACTGTTATGCCAAGCATCCACAGCGATTCTCCCTTCATTGTCGGATTCTTCATCACCAATGGCAGGGGGTTCCTCCTTCACGAAACGAGACAGACCCAAAGTCATCACGTAGAACAACATCTTCTATTGCCATCTCTTGAAGTCGGCACCGGAGAACTTCGCCGGTTTCTCGCCATGAGCAGGAGCAGCAACCTTCGAAACTGGAGTTAACAATCCTGAAGCCATCGTCATAAACAGAAACAAAAAATTCTCGTCTTGCGATTGTTGGTAAATTATATGGTGAAGGTTTCTGTATGTGAAGAAAAATGGCTGGGATATAGTGTATGGTTTATTAGTCTTAAGTCGAGGCCAGAATTAGATTCTGTCTCCGCAAGAAAAAATACCCGTATACCGAGTGCATATGGTTCCGACGCCGCCTCTAAGATATGACATTTATCCGGTTCCGATTAAAGACAAAGAAACCGGAACAACAGTGAACAACAAGTTGTTCTTAACTTCCAAGCTTTTGAATGGATTGTAAGGCAATATGCTTGAATGCAATATGACCAGTTGATTATCTGATTTTTCGTGTCTTTTTTCATCGAGTAGGATCGAGTAATTATAGGCCACGTGGTGCCTTGTATGGAAAGAACACGTCTTTTGGCTCGAAAAGACACATTTTGACTGAAGCAGATGCATCGCAGCGGGCGCACGACCACGCACGGGCGTGCGCCTTCCGTCTTGTTGTCGTGCAAAAAGTTTAAGACCAAGACGCCCCAGACGCACGGTCGTGCTCCTACCCGTGCGTGCAGGTGCAATTCTTCGGCAGATAGCACAACCCGACCGCACGGGCCGTGCTTCCGCCCGTGCGCGGGTCCGAAACTTTCCCAAGTTGAACTCATTTAATTAATTACGAAAATTAATTAAATCTATTTAATTAATTACAAAACTCAATTAAACATTTAATTTTAAAGGTTTTTGGTCCAAAAAGAATAGGGGCCTTGAAGCCCAAGCCCACGGCCCTCTACTCATGATGCGAGCCGAGCGGCGGCGGCAACGCGCGTGTGTGCTTTGAACCAAACCCACAAGCATGTAGGTCCTCACCCCTTTAAAAACTTGGGTGCCCCCAAGAACCCAAACCCATATGTCCAACTTGAGATATATTAAGTGTGCAACTTTATCCTCTTTTTCCTATGTGGGATGGAGCATCTCTCCTTCCCCACATTTTCCTTTTTCCATACCATTTATTTGTATTAAGTGGCTAACGTCTAGCATTAATTTCTCATTTACTCGGAATCAGTTTTGAGAAATTACAAATGATATTCTTATCTACTCTCTTAGTAGAATTTTTACAAATAATTTAATTCCATTTTTCACTAATGGGGACCACTTAATTATTTGGTCAAAATTGGGTCAACACCCCATTTATCAAAGACCAAATTCCAACATCATCTGCAATTGATAACACCAAATTTGGTATATTTTTTATACAAAATTTGATGTTTTGGTGTAATTTGACCAAAACCAACTCCAACCCACTACACCAAATGAATATTTTATTCTTTATTTTCATCTTATATATATCAAACAAGTTTATTTCTTTATATAATTATTTTGTGACTTTTATTTGACTACTATTAATCTAATTAAATAAAAAATATATAATAAGTATTATTTTAATTAGTTATATCACAAAAATATGATTTTCAATGAATACCACAATAAAGGAAATGCATTTCACGTCACATACCATAAAAGAACTTTTAAAAAATATAATAAATACAAACATAAAGAACTTTTAAGTTTTAGCTTTCATTGTAATGTATTGTATTCTAGTTTAAAATTTTGTGCAACAAGTATTAGTTTAAATATTAGTTTTAATTATTAAAATTTATTGCAAATATTAATTTATTTGTTAAATATTATAATTAAATATTAGAGATATGTAAAAAGAAGGAACTAAATTAAAATCTTAAATAACTAAACTAAATTATAAACGAACCATATATACAATAATAATATAGGATACAAATGGAAACATAAATAATATGGAGCAAAAGAAATTTGGGGGCAAAGTGGGTATATTTGAATTACACCAAATTTGGTACATATGATAGTGTCGCACCAAACTTGGTGTAATACTATTCATCGTACAAAATTGGACCTTTGGTGCAAGATTTGGTGTCCCATTGGAGCACCATTTATAGGCTTCCCCCTTTCGATCCTTATACTTTTCCTCATGTATCACACTAAAAAGTAAAAACCGTAATCCCTTTCTCTTTCTCCCTCCTCATAGCAGCCCATCCGCCCATCCCCTCCCCTTTCCCCTTCCCCTCTTCGCCGTCGACGGCGGACCTCCACAATATTTTTCTTTTTTGGTTCAAGATTCGGGCTTTGGGAATTTCTTCGTGGTGTCTGGTCAACGATGGGTCCGCAACATGTTAGCGGGGAGTGACGATGTCGGGATGCGGTATTGGATCTAGCGGAGTGAGAGACCAGTTTTCTCTTTCTTTTTTTGTATTGATTTGTCTTTGTAGTTTGTTTTGGGTTTGTTGTAATTTTTCTGTTTTCGTTTGTTGTTAGTGTCTTTGTTTTCCCGATTGATTTGCGAAACTCGTTGGAGGGTCAATAGCTTTTGTCTTACTGTGCGTGATGTAGCTCGTATCCAGATTGTTCCAGTTTGTGGAGTGCCTAGTCCTCCGTTGAGGGGGGTGCTTTAGTTTCATGTCGGAGTGCTTTGTTTTTCTTTTATTTTGTTGTTTTTTAGTTGTTCGTTGAGTCTTATTTTTCTCCCTCGATGAGAATTATTTTCTTCTCGTGCGGAGCTTTCCCCTTGACATATATATCTATTCAACGTAGCCATTTGCCAATTGGCAGTGTAATTTTGTTATTGAGTTTGAATATAATTGTTGTCATTTCGTTATAAAAAAATAAAATTGGAGGACCATTACACTTAATTTGGTATTTTAGTGTAGGATTCGGTGCTCCATTGAAGTCTGGATATGGCCTTAACGGTCATTGTTATTCCAAAGGTAAAATTATTTTTTTAGACCTCTAAGTGGACTGATCTGGAGCTTTAGTCCTCACTTACTAATTTGTATGATATTAGTCCTCTAACTAATTTTTTTCCAGATCTTTAGTCATGTTACCTGCTATACCCGGTCAACCTAACCTGAAATGTTGACATGACCTTTTTTTCTAATAAAATATTTTTTAATGACTTAATTGATGACATGTACGCATAGTTGGATGATTTTGGAGGGAAACTAGGTTTTGGTACCAAAATGGAGGGAAAAGTGATATTTAGTTATAAAATATAACGAAAACTATATTTTGAAAAAAAATTAAATAATTATATTTTTAGAAAAATAATATAAGTTATTTCTTTGGAAAAATAATTTGGCTATGGTTTAAAAAAATAATATCGAATTATTCTATAAATAATTTATTATTTTCAAAAATAATTTAAATTATATTTAGTTATAACTATAGTTTTTAACATGGTTTTTTCCAACTTCCAAATTTTAAATATAACACTATATTGATGTTATTGACTATATTTATAACTAAATATAATTTAAATTATTTTTAAAAATAATAAATTACTATAGAATAATTTGGTATTATTTTTTTAAACCATAACCAAATTATTTTTTTGAAAACAATAACTTATATTATTTTTTTCAAAAATATAATTATTTAATTTTTTTCAAAATATAGTTTTTTTATATTTTATAACTAAATATCAATTTTCCCACCATTTTGGTACCAAAACCTAGTTTCCCTCCAAAATCATCCAACTATGTGTACATGTCATCAATTAAGTCACTAAAATAATGTTTTATTAGAAAAAAAATGTCACATCAGCATTTCAGGTTAAGTTGACCGGGTATAAGAGGTAACATGACTAAATATCTGAAAAACATTTAGTTATAGGACTAATATCATACAAATTAGTAAGTAAGGACTAAAGCTCCGTGTCACCCACTTAGAGGACTAAAAATAATTTTGCCCTATTCCAAAATAAGATTTAATATTTAGATAACTCAAAAGGAAAACAAAAAGGTAAAAACTATTTTTTTTAATAAAAAAATAGTAATATGAAGAGATTGTCCCCGATCAAATAAGTATCAATTATTCATTTATCAGTCATGATAGAACAATCTACAATTTTTAATTAAAAAAATTAAAAAATTAAAGACAAAAGCTATCAAAAATATAAAACCTAAATCCCTAGAATCAGGGTATACTCACATTTGCAGTTATTTCAACCATATATATTCTTGCCACAAGCACGTATGTTGGAAGAATTGACATATTCACTCTCTTGGGATTCATAAACCAAAGAAGAAGAAAAACTACCTTTAGTGTTAGTCACATGTGATGAATACCTCTAGTTTTAGGGAATGTTTGCATACACTTCTTCTTTTATAGTAAGTGATTTATTGTCGAAGAAGCGATAAGTAGTTAAGAAACATAAGCATTTCGGTAGTCGTGCCGCGTCCAATGTTTTAAAAGGTCCTAGAAAAAAAAAGGACCCTTTGTATTCGTACAAAAAAATAACTCGAAATAACTAATTAATCGGTGTTATCAAAAAAATATTTTATTAATCAAAATATAAAATAATAAAATATTATATTTCCATTTCAACAAAAATAGATTTAAAGGAGAAACTTAATCCCAATACACTAGCTATAAATTACAAAAAAATTATTAAGATTATAGTTCAATGAAATTTGGAAGACGCTTTTCTCATTTTATGCTCCACAGAGGAATCGATACCATAACCTTATCTATATATATATATATATATATATATATATATATATAAGAGAGAGTCACTTATAAATAGTAACCAAAACTTTTCCCGCCTAAAACGTCATTCTAGAATTAGTAAAATATAATTATAACAAGTAACATTGATTTTGGTAATTAGTACATTAATTTTAGAAAATCTATATGTATATATAATTAGGGGTGGCAATTTTTGACGCGCGACACGATAACACGACACGAAAACGATATAAAAATAGCGGGTTAGTGTTTAGTCTTATCGTGTTCATGTTCTTATCGTGTCGACATGATAAGGACACAAAAATTTCGTGTCGTGTTCGTGTTTACACGATAAGGACACGAACACGATAGTGACACGATAATGACACGACACGAACACGATAAGGACATGATAATGAGACGATTACCTGTTAGTAACACGATAATGACACGGCACGAACACGATAAGACACGATAATGACACATTTACCTTTTAGTGACACGATAGTAACACGATAACCTGATATTTTGTATATTTGTATCGTGTATTGTCGTGTAATATCGTGTCATATCGTGTAATTTGCTATCGTGTATTGACATGTAAATCATTTTCTTTCAATTTTTTACTTATCGTGTTACTATCGTGTCGTGTCGTGTCGACACGAAAATTTTCATGTTCTTGTCGTGTAAGAGCATATCCTTATCGTGTCGTGTTCATATTTGCCCTTATCGTGTCGTGTCGTTATCGTGTCGACATAAAACACGACACGATAACACGATTTGCCACCCCTATATATAATGGCAAAGATTTTATAAATATAAACTGCATTAATTATTATATTTGTCTTTTTATTTTTCTTTTGTAAATTTTAATAACTTTTTTGTTTTTCATCCCTTTTTGACTATTTGATTGATTACAATAAAATTTCTATCCATAAATAAAAATAAAAATAAAGGAACCACCGATTATTTACGGTTGATAATTTTGTAATAATATTATTTGCATAATAAATATTCAAAAAGTATGAGGTTCATATCTCAATTACAAATTCGAAACTCTTACAAAATAAATACAAAATATTAGAAAAAATATTCCAAAAATCAATATAGGAAATAAAAATCTAATATTAACGTTTTGCATAACAAATATCAAGAAATATAAGATAATTATCTCAACTAGAAATTCGAAAATCTTTCAAAATAATTACAAAATATCAAATAATATATTTCGGAAGAGAATATAGGAAATTAAAATCTTCTATTAAGCTTATACTATATAATAAATAATTATAGCAAACAATTTCCTTAATTATACTTGCAAATTTACCTATAAATATGGTTGCATTGTAGTTTTTCTTACTGCAAATTTTTTGTGCAATTTGAGTACTCATATTAATAATCTCCACTGTCAATCATTCTCTCCCATTCTAAAGAAATTAAACATCTATGCTCACAGTGATTAAGGATGTCGATATGGCTAAGCAAAAATGGGCGATGAAACTCTATTTGGTTCGATTCTACGAGAAAACAGCATACAATGATTGAAACAATGAGAACAACTTAGAGTGTGTATTCCATGACGCAGAGGTTTGGAATTTTTTTGGTTTTAATATCATATCAATATTTAAATCGATTGTTGCACAAAAAGGTTTGTAAAACGTCAAGTTTTCTTATTGCAGGGTGATAGAATACATGGATATTAGATAAAAATGTGTTGAATATAATTAATATTTTTTTTAGAGCTATTATTAAGCCATGCATTATTATAAATTAAGTCAAAAGAAAATTTAACGAAGGGAGAGAAATTATGAGAATATCATAGAATATTATTCTATAGTAACATACATTTGTTTTTGGTACAAGAAAAGCACGTATAAGAAAGGATATATATGTGTGTGGATATATTGATGACTATTTCTTTGGTTTTTAATCTTAAAAATAATATCTATTAATCAATTCTTTCACGCTTTCATATATTTTATATGTACAAGAACTATAACAACACATACGATATTTGAAGTAGTTATATTTAGGTATATGATTTTATGGAACTTATTGATATAAAAGCATATACAAGAACCAAACAAATAGTCATCAATATATCATCATCTTAAAAGTATTTTTAAAAACTTCCAAAGAAATATCCACATACAAACGCCATTTCAAAGGGAAAAAAAGCATTAATTGTATTCATTACTCTTTATGAGAAGCCAACGTACGACGGTAAAAGACAAATTCATAAATTCACACCCGTGCATCGCACGTCAAAAACTAGTTGTACAAAAGAGCAAAACACACTTTGCTATTTGGACAACGCTTATGCTCTGCTTTAGAGTCTTCAACTACATATCAGATACTTTAAATATTTAAATAATAAAAAAAATCACGGGTGTCGGGGGCCCTCGCCGGAGGGAGGCCTTGTAAGTCCAAGCGGCTACGATAATCTAGAGGGGGGTGAATAGATTATCTCCATCTTTTCGATTTTGCCCTCTTTTTCAATCGAATGCTCAAACAAAATAATAAAGGTGCGGAATGTAAACAACACATGTCGATTTAAAGAGGTTCAACCCACCTAGGGCCTAATCCTCTACCACCCCAAGATATCAGGGATGGATTTTGAAAAGAAAAAGAATTTTATTAATTACCAAAATTAATACAAATTCAACTTACAACACCTTGAAGAGCACCACACTCTTCTTCAACACCACATTTGGAGATTACCACAATCTCCCTTTGAAGATTACCACAATCTTCCTTCAACGGTACCTTGTGAAGATTACCACAATCTTCAACCTTGAAGAATACCAAATTCTTCAACACCTCAATAAGAAGATCACCACAATCTTCTACACCTATCACCTAGATCATCCAAGTGTGTTCTTACCACAAGAACACTCACAAGGATATCTTGTGTTTGAATGATAACCAAAAATCAAGATTACAACTCAATAATGAATAGTACAATTTGAGTGCAAAGTATAATCAAGAATAGCCTAGACCTCAAAGATGTGAAAGTGATAAGCTAGGCAAATTTACAACAAGAATAATAACAATGAAAGACCAAGTGTTTGCTTGAAGTGTATCTTGTTGTGTTGTATCTCAATTGTTGTGTTGGTTGCTCCAAAACTTCCTCTATTTATAGAAGATGATTGATCAAACATAGGCTCCTCTTGGGGATTGAAAATCTCTGAGAAAAATACAATTAAAATCAAGAATATAGCTGTTAGAAATCAATCCCACAATTTAAGGAAATGTGTCCGATGTCAAACGGTCATATTTTTTCATTAATCAATACAGGCGACCGTGGTCGCATTTAAAATAAGAGAAAATGAGAACACTTTGAAAATTACAGGGGCGACCGGTCGACGTGAAGGCTTCGACCTGGTCGACCCCTGTTTCAACCGATCCCCTAATCAAAAAAACGAAGGGGTTAAGTCTGTTTCAAAAATGAAACTTGCAGTACCGATCGCGGCTAGCGGCCGGGTCGACGCCGGCGGCCGTCGACAGGCGCTAAGCGGCGACGATCGGCATGCAGCGGTCGACCTGCTTGTTTTTTACTCCGTCTCTTTTTGTTTCAAAACATCTTCGTGCACGGGTTGCCCTATAGGGCACCGGTCGACCACGAGACAGAAATGTTGTCCAATTTTTGTCGAAAATAAAACTCAAGAAGTACTCCGAAAATTTAGTAAAAACATTTTAAACCAATCGGGAGTATTTAGACAATATTTAGAAATCTTGTTTAGGAGTAAAAAATCCATTGATGTAAAATCATTAAAAGTGTTGTCCATTATTATCAAACATAAACTAGGGGAAATACTCCGGAAAGTATTAAAACCATTTTAAATCATTTAGGAGTATTTGGACAACCTTTAAAAACATTGTTTTGGTGACAAAATAAAATCATCAAAATTAAGATAAAAACATGTATCAAACAGGCCCTGTGCGGCGGCGCCACCTTGACCGCTTCAGGGACGGCTCTGCTGGTAGTGTTTGCAAATAGAAGTTGAAAATTGATTTAAGTTAAGAGAGAGTGTATGATGGATAAATTATAAATGTACTTTATTTGTGTATACAAATCAAACCAAAAGCAAAATCGGAAATCTAAAACACCTCCCCCCTGCTTTTAGATCTTGATTAAATTAATGAAGCAGAAACTGGTATTTGCAAACACTGAAAATTAAATGATTTTTTTTTCCAGCTAGAAGCTAAGAATCACTCAGGTCAAGTCACTGTGTGTGAGATAGATAAGACTGCCAACCAATTGATGATTCAAATAGACATCCTCGAGTGTCCTATTTATAGGAGTGGGACGAATATTCAGATCTAGAGTAGTAGCAGTTTTACTATTTGTGAGCCTTGTACGAGCAAAAAGATCAGAAGAGTACTTGGCCTAAGAAAGATAATAACCATCAGAGGAAGATGAGACTTCAATGCTTAAAAAATAATCGAGTTTGCCAAGATCCTTCGTCTCAAATCGTTGGATCGAGAAAGATATTTAAACCGGAAAGGCGAGGCAAATTAAATCATCCCCAATAATGATTTTCTTTTATTTTAGTGTTCGCAATTACTCCCTTACAATGTCAAAAATCAACTTTCAACTGGGTTGAAGGACGCAAGCTTTTTGCAAAACAAAATAAAATTTGCCTCCAAAGGGCCATCAATTGCAAAAAGCATTCGAATTAAGGATGCTAGATTGTTATATTATTAGTTTTATGCTATTTTATAAAAGGCAAACAGTAAACTTTTGATTTTATCAAATCATCATCAACTTAAAAGTCCAGATTTTTTTAGAGCAAATAGGGCAAATTACCCACTTGGGATAGGTGATAGAGTTTTTTGACATTTAGGATAAAAAAACATAGTTTTCTACCCACTTTTGGTGTTCTTTTACCATAATACCCTTGAGGCTTTAAATGCAAGCCTTTAATATGTATTTCTCTCTCTTGCAATTAAATACTCCCAATACATACGTGAATTTTGCTCTTCATTTTTCTCTCTCTTCCTTCTACAAAATATCAAGAAGTTATTTTTGAGGTCTTTCATCACCAAAATCGCACCAAAAAATTGAATAACAAGGTAATGTTCTTCTCATCCTAATTATTTAACCTTGTTTAAATCGTTCAAGACCAATATATTTGCAAAATATGTGAAGTATTTTGTGAAAGGGAAAATTTTCTGCATTTATGAAACACAATGCACGATATATCGTGCCTATTTTGTACATAGGCACGATATATCGTGCCCATATATTAGGCACGATATATCGTGCCTCTATATTAGGAACGATATCGTGCCCATATATTAGGCACGATATATCGTGCTTGTTTTGTAGAATAGGCACGATATCGTGCCTCAATAAAAAATGGGCACGATATATCGTGCCTGAAGACAAAACAAGCCCTTTTTATGTATTCTTGCATATTTTAATATTTTTCTTTGTATGTAGATGAACTCTCGCTATGTTGTTGTTTGATTTGGTGGTCATTGGGAAGGTTTAGAATATAAAAATAGTGAAGAAGAATTTGTACGTATTAAACCGGGCAAAATGAACTATAGTGAAATATTGGAGGAGGTTTATAGTGTTGTTGATGTTGATAGGGGCGTATACGATTGTGTAATGCATGCTATTGTAGATATTTCTGGAAACAAACTTGGGAAGTTAAAGTTGAAAAACAATGATGACATTGAAACTGCGTTTGGGAACACCGAGTTACCAGTTGTTTTTGTAACACTGAAAAGAAAAATGATGGGTGAGACTAGTTCGCATAATGTATTGGGAGGTCAGTCTGGGTATAATCGAGTTGAGAACGTTGAAGGTCAACAAGGTGTTGGTGGAAGTTTTATGCAACTAATGGCTAGTCAGAATGATTTGTCAACAGTCATTTGGCCTAATTACAACTACATGCAACATCTTGGTTTTCAACAATACGGTGTACCGCAAATCAATCTATATAGTCATGCAAGTAAGGCCTAATGGAGCACATTTTATGCATATGAACAATGTTCCAATTATTGATCATCCACGCCCACTATCACCTACGATTAATGTTCCAAATATCAATTGTCGGGACTAGTATAAGGCCAAGCAATGAAGATGGCTATTATCCCGATATGGGTTGTGATAATACTCGATGTTAATTGTGATAATACCGATCTTTGATGTTGGTTGTGATAATAATGAAATTGATTATGGTGCAAACTACAGTCCAAATGATTTTGGTGAGAACTACACTCTTTGGTGATGTTGGTACCGACGTTGAAGCTAATAATCAATTTGAAAATGACGAGAACGTCTTGAATTTGAGGAATTTTGTGAGTGGAGACGAGCGGAGAGAAGTATTTCGAGGAAAATCAAAACCAAGATGCAGCAGAGAATGCGAGGTGCTAACATACATCCAGATATCCATAGAGACAATATGGATGAAACAATAGTGCCCACAGGATGAAGTTAGGTGATTCCTGGTACACTCTCGCACGTTTCAGTTCTTCCCGAAGAACCTGCTAGGTTGGAAGCATCTGGTGGGACATTGCGCCAAGGAGCAACATACATGAGCAAAACTGAATTGGATATCGCACTAGGCATGTATTACCTTGAAAATCAAGTCGTATCGAGTTGAACGCTCGGATAAGACTCATTTTCATGCAATATGCAAGTATGAACGATGCCCTTTTCGAATGCGTGCATATGGAAAGGATGGTATTTGGAGAGTAGGGAAGTTTGACAAGCACCATAGATGTGGGTTAAATTTGAATGACAATGCATCTAGCGGGTGCATTCTAAAGTAGTAGGTGCGTATTTTGCATCTAGATTACTAGTGGAACATTCTCTGCGCTCGTGCAAGAGATATGATAGCGGAGTTGGAATCGCGACATGGGCTTAAAATGAGTTATAATGTTGCGTTGAGTGCAAAGCATCATGCCTTTGGGTTGATATATGGAGATAGCAACAAGTCATTCAATCTAAATCGGCATACTTACACATGTTGAATTTAACGAATCCCGGATCGGTAACTAGATGGAAGTCGAGATAATTTTAATAGATTCAAGCACGTGTTTTTGCTTTGCATGCATCAATCATGGATTCGAACAATGCCCGACCAGTTATTGTGATTGATGGAACACACCTTAAAGATAAGTAAATGCAGGGAATATTGTTTTGGCAAGTAACAAAATATGGTAATGAAAGATTTCCCACTTTTCGTTGGAATCGGGGATGTTGAAAATGACGATTCCTGGACATGGTTTTTGAGACAGGTTGAGAGATGCTTTATAAATGCCCTCGTGATCTATCGATTGTTTCGATCAAAGACAAGAGTATCGTAATGCCATAAAAGTAGTATACCCGAAGCATCACATGGGCTTTGCACTTATCATTTGCGAGTAATTTGGCTCAATACGGTCAACATATAGTAGCAATGTTTAGGAATGCAAAGCATATTCATACCGTAGTGAAGATTATGATAAGCATTTTGAAAACATAAAAGTTGCTAAAGAGACGGGTGCGTTTAAGAAGTTAGAACGTGCAGGGGAAGACATATGGTCTCGAGTTAAGTGTCATGTCCGGCATTATGGGTTCATGACATCAAACTCAGCTGAGAGCTTCAATAGTCGGTTATTATGGGCCAGAAAGTTACATGTTTGTTCTGTGCTTGAGTGTGCTCGGACTATTATTGAAAAGTGGTTTTATGAACGACGCACTGCTGCTAATGAAAAAGATCAAGAGCTAACACTTGAAGCAACCAAAAGATTAAGTGATGCAGCTGAGATAGGTCGTAGAATGGATGTACAATGTCTTAGTAATGTGAAGTACAAGGTGAAAGATGGAACAAAGACTTATTTGGTTGACTTATCCCAAAGAACGTGCAGCTGTCGAGAATTTGAATATGAATTGATGTCTTGCGCCCATGCATCTGCAGCAATTAGGTATAAAGAAATTTAAAATTTGTATCAATATTTTCACACAATTCATTCAATATTTTCAAATAATTATTTGTTTATTTGTGCAAGAAGACGAACCTCAACATCTATTCATTTGTTGCCCATTATTATAAAAATGAAAATCTTCAACAAATGTGGGCGGATGAAATTTTACCAGTTCCTGATCCGAGTGAATAGGTTCTACCACAAGAGGTGCGAGACTTAGTATGCAACCCTCCAAATAACACGAGACAAGCAGGTCGTCCTAGACAAAGTAGAGTTCATTTTGTTGTTGAATCATCAAGTAATCGTTCACGTAAGAGTCAAATTTGTTCAAGGTGTGGGGGTGCTGGCCACAATTGCGTCAAAGGCACTATGTCATTGCCGCTTGATGAGCGCGAAAGTGCCTCAGTGACACAGCCGGGTCCTTCGAGACAAGTGCGTAGTAAGAAGAAATGTGGAATATGCCGAGCAGATGATCATACCCGTAGAAGATGTCCGAGACGTCCGGATGATGAAAATTAGGCAAAAGTTATTTCAACTGTAACACTATATTAGAAAAACACACTAAGAGCAGAAACTCAGTAGTCATTTTGATAATCAAGTCAGTAGTGCCACAATATCGTGCCCAGTATAAAGGTTACGATATCATGCCCAGTATATTGGGCGGGCACGATATCGTGCCCCTTATATAATTAGGCACGATATCGTGCCCTTTATATTAGGCACGATATATCGTGCCCCTTATACAATTAGGCACGATATCGTGCCTAATTGACAGGAGACGGCAATGGCCTCAGAATCGTGATTGACACTCGTGGTCACGGAGAATGTGATAACACGGGCATAATAGGAGTCGACAATGGCAGAAGATAAGTCGACAATGCCGGATGAGGAGGAGGAGTTGACATGGCCGGAGGAGGAGGAAGAATCGTCACTGCCAGAGGAAGAGTCAATACTGCCGGAGGAGGAGTCGACATGGCCGGAGGCGTCTGCTGCGATGACTGGCTCGGATATCTCTGACTGCCATGCACGAAGTCATCGTACTGATCAAGGTATGGGAATAGACGCCTAATCTCCTCCTGAACAAGGTCCGGAACCCGACCTATCTCCTGATCTAGGCATCTGTCCAAGCGAGAACCCTCCTCTAATATGACAGTCTCTAACCGAGAAACGGCATCATCAACTCATGTCTCCAATCGAGCGAACTGCTCCTCTATGCGTCTCTCGAACTGGCTAATCTCCTGCATAACACCCCGCATCAGTGCCAGCATATATGTCTGCCAACTCACAGATGGATCAACACGAGTATCCTGACGGACTGATGGATCATCGCGCGCATACTGCCGTCGATGCAGATGGATCAACACGCATACTCCTCATGGACAAATGGATCAACCCGTGCATCCGCTTAGCTGGCGATGTGTGTCATGTCCCGGCCATCTAAAGGATCATCGGCCGGATGGGATGATGGGCCATCGTCCCACGCCGCTTCTCCGCCTCAATCTCAATCGTAGGAGTAGTAGTGTCGGCCTCAAACGGTCTACCTCTCCCCTTATCTAGCCCCCCGCCTCGACTCTGCCCTAGCAGAAGAAGACTCGCCTATGCCCCCTGGGGCAATAGGGGTGGGGTGTCGAATCTACTCGACCTCTCGCCTCGCTTGCCTTGCCCCTCCCAAAGACTAGCGCCTAAAAATCGGTTCTCCTTCGGGATGAACTGAGGGGGACCTAACAAAATGACTGGATCATCGACTCGCTCCATATATATTTGCTGGAGCTCCTCCTCGGTTGGATCCAATATCTCATGACACACTAAAACCTGTAAATAAATATATAAATAAATTAATAAAAAATAATGTATTAATTAAATAAATAAATAAGTAAACAATGTTAATACATACCGTGTCAAAGAAAAAATCTGTCATGTCAACCGAGGCACCTAGGCAACAGGGTGTCGGATACTCGAGTCGCCCAGGCATTACCCAAGCGAGGTATCGCCTCAAATGCTCAAATCTGTCAGAACATTAATAAGTGTGAAAATAAGATTTTTTTAAATATTTAAAAAGGTAAGTACAAATATAAATAAAATAAAATAATATACGTACTAGCAAGACATAAGTGGCCCCATAAAAATGATAAGTAGGTGGCCGATATCTAGGCGGAACGTCCTTGGTATATCGGCCAGGTGGCAGAACATCATGCAACTGCCGAATATAATGCATCAATATCTGAAAGGAGTATTTTCCCAAGGAAAAGCTTCTCACTGTGCATCGTCCTCGATCAAAAACCACAGCCAACGGTCCACTGCGGTCTGTCGGCCATCGAAACACTGATGTCATATAAAAGGCAAATAACACCTTCGCCACCTTCGGGGCATCGTCATTGAGTCATCAAGGTGCCACCGACAAATAGATCGCAGAATCTCGCGGCGGTAAATACGATCACCCCCAGGCCAATATCGTCTATATATACCCATCTCGGGTATCTCAAAATCACCGTTAGGGTCAAATGTGGACCCTGAAAACCGCAAACCGGATATCTTAGCAAACTCACGCCGAGAGAATCTAATAGTCTGCTCTCCGACGTGGAACCAACACTCCGATTCCGAAGCATCCGGCACACGCACCTCCATCGCAACCAATGCATGAAGTGCAACATTACAGCTAAATCCGTCATATCCAAAATCAATAAAATGGCCGAAAACCGACCGTCCAAACCACCCATATAAACCACCACCGATCTCCTCCAACACATCTATGATTATCTGAATTATACTCGGTCGAACGTACCCCGTGATATGGGCCCTCTCTCGATGATAAGAGGCTCTCCTCCATGTGGACCAACCTAAAACAATAATTACACAAGATGAATTGTTGAAAAATTGAAGAAATCTAGAGATAGGGTACAAAAATAAAAACTTAAAGAACATACAGTAGTATAATCACCATTGAGAAACCTAGGGCACGATATCGTGCCAAATTAAGCCTACGGCACGATATCGTGCCTAATTAAGCCTACGGCACAATATCGTGCCCAAAAATACGCCTACGGCACGATATAAGAACAACTATGAACGGCACGATATAAGTAGAACACACAATAAAGCAGCACGATATGAGGCACGATGTGCGGTATATCGTGCCGCTTCGTCTTCAACCTCATATCGCGCCTCAACCAGAAACAAAATACGACCATTTTCGAAAATACTAGTCCCAAAACAACAACTCAAGACTTCATATCGAACAACTAAGCCCTAATTATTGGCATTATCAAAGTATAATTTAACAACAAACTAAACCCTAATTCATGAAATGCACTATGTATTTCGAAATGGATTTCGAACATTAAGGGCACGGCGCGATATAATAAGTATGACAAATATAAAAGCTTACTTGTTCGTGAGCGGAGGAGGAGGAGGGTGCGGAGCCGGCGGAGACGGCGACGTCAACGGCAGAGACGGCCTTGGCAGCGGCGGAGTCGGACGACGGCACGAGTGATTCCATTTGGTGTTTCTTTTGATACGCCTACGGCACGATTTCAAGATGTCGGTTTTCTTCTTGTTTTTACCTTTGCTTTTGAAGTGCACGATTTGGGTTGTTTCTTTTGCTTTTGCTTTTTCTTTTTGTACAATTTTATCTTGGAGTGTGTGTGTGTATATGTACATGGTATATACGGTTTAATGATAACATCAATTTCAAAATTCAAAAAAACACCAACTTAAAGGAGGGGTAATTTGGCCAATTTGGGTAGAAAAGAATTTTGTTATCTTAGTGGATAAAAAAGAGTACCCACTATCCATAGTGGGTACTTAAAAAATTTTCCCATTTTTTTACATATGTTTAAAAAAATTGCAGAAAAACACTTGGATATTTAAAGGATCAACAATAAGAAACTTTCTGATGAGTTCTGTGAGGCCCCGACTTTTTGTAATTTCTAATGAATAAGCAAAGTGCTTCGGTACCTCCCATATAGCAGTCAAGCAAACATGTAACACCCACACGGTCCCACCATCCATCCACATTTGTTCAATACTTAAGGGCATCACCAGTGGTAAAAAACACAAACCTGTTTTTTTGTGGATCCCACATTGCCGCATCACTACCACATCAAAAGCAAAAAACCTCACTCTATTCTCCACAATCCAAAAACTTCCTACAACTTTTTTATGGGCCCCACAATTCCATTACATTTCTTAAAACTCCTCTCACAATAATTCTTTTTCCCCCAAAAAACCTAGTTTGTAGTTACAAACCAGGTTTGTATTTAAAAACCTCAAACCTCATCACCACAATGGTGTGAGGTTTTTTCCACATGTTTTTTCTTCAAAAAACCTTAGCCAAAAACCTCCACTGGAGATGCTCTAACCACAGGAGATATGCATCAAAGTGAGACACATAGCTTTTGATCCAAATGTATGAGCATGTGACTACTATAGTGCTTTCATTAAACAACAAACACTCAGCATCACTTTCTAAACTTTAATGCAATTTTGTCTTATTCAAGTTTATTTAAATATTCACCTTTTACATCTACAATGCATGAAGGTGCAACATTACCTAAGTTAGACATATTTGACAGTCCCATCTCCTAGGGTTCATGATTTATTTTTTTTTGGCTTTGTGAGGCCTTAATCTTTTAAACATACTCTACCATGATTTATAAAGACAAAATATTGGCTAAGTATCACAATATCTATTATAGATGAGATATGATATTCAATTATTTATTTCTTCCAACGACGATTGCTCTTTCCCTATTTCGAGCATACCGGTTATATTCTTCCTCAAGTATTAATTCTTGATCGACTATAGATGACTTTAGAAATATTGGACCATCGATAAGTTATGAGTACATTTCAATCCTTATCCAAATATTTCACCTTATTCTATAATACATTTCCAAACAACTTCCTATTTATTTTGAAAAACAAAATACACATTTTTGTTATTCCTCATCCTTATTTTTAACCTCCAATATATTTATATATATACCTATACATTTATTATTCCTAACTTTAAAAAAAAATGAGGATGCATGGTGGACGGCCACATGAGAAGGAAAAAAGGAAACCATTCCACTTGATTCAATTATAATTACCAACTTCATCAACTTTTATATATTTTATACACCTCTTTAAAAAAAAAGAGAGAGAGAGAGAGAAAGTATTCCCTACCTTGTAGGCTTTCGGCCATAAGGGGGAAGAATCAAATTCAATTTCAACCAACATCACACATGTAACGTCCCAAACGCGACGTGGCGCCGATCAACCACTTAAACAGAAATAAACCTAACAGTATAGAAAAATGAAACAACAATCCCAAGTGAAACAGAGTCCAAAGCAGCGGAAAACTACAAGTACGGTACGATTACAAATAAAATACAAATCATATCACCAGCTTAAGTGTCAAAGGGTCCTACGCCCTTAAGTTACAGTCCAGAATGGCAAAGAGAAATAAAAGAGTCCAACAACAGTAAAATAAAAGAAAGAAGTCCAGCAACATTAACAATAGAAAGTAAGTCCAACAGGCGGAGCACGGGAATTCAGTCCATGGTAGGTTCGGCATCTTCAACAAAGTCCTCTTCTAAAAGTTAGAAAACAGGAGGGGATGAGATAGAAATCTCAGTAGATGGGGTGATCGTGTACAAGTGTGGCGATATATATAGTTAATGCGAGAAAATCAGTTGTATGAAAACGCGTGAGATATGATGCATGATTTCATACACAGCCCACAAGCGTCGTGATAAATATATTTAAGTAATATACTTATACAGTTTTAAGAATATAGTTCGTGGTCATACAAGCACTATCTGATTCAAGCAAGACAGGAGGATTGCGTACGGATTTGTAGCGCCAATCCTATGCAAGACAAGTAGCGGTTGCATACGGATTTGTAGCGCCAACCAAATGGGTCCGATTAACTCCAGAATCGTGTGGATCAGTCAGCGATTCCTTCGTTCTTCCTTGTAACTCCCCGAGCAAGATGGTCCAAGACCTGTCACCTTATCACTCCATAGGCAAAGACAAAATCCCCAATGGAGCTAGCAAGGCTTGGATCTGTCATAATCATGATTATACCTCAAGTACTACGACTCGCTTCCCTTGGACAAACTCCGTCCCTCAGTTGCAAGATTAGGACGAAGGGGCCGGAGAGTGGAATAGCATCCGAGCTGCCCGGTTCCATCCCCGACATATCCATTCCGACTGTGAGCTCGACACACCAAGTTGACTCAGACAAGAAAGTAAATACAAGTTCAGGAAGTCAACTAGGCAGTCGAGTATTATTGATTCAGGGAAGCAGTTCAGTAAAAGTTTTTGAAAATTACGAGTTGCAATTATGGCGTCGGTGGAGTTATTTGGATGAAGATGATTATCAGGAGGATAAGAAATCTTTGATATCTTGAAAGATTAGGTGGAACATAAATCCCGTTATAGATTCGAAATCGCAAGACGAGGAAGTCGCCCCACGATCGTGTATTAATCGGTCAAGACGATCCGATCAGTCAAGGGGTTTTAAGAAAATAAAATGTTTTAAATAATTATTATAAGTCAAAGGGTCCATGGCTGTTTCTTTAAAAGAAAAATAATTTGAGTTAGGCCCTTGTTAAAAGAAAATTTACAATTAGCCCCGTTTCGTAAAAATCAATACTTTTGGGGTTAAAAATTAAATAAATAAATATCCCGACCTTGAAAAATTATGAGGTCAGATCCTAAATTCTCTAAATTGTTCATAGATTCAGGTTTTAAAAGTTTTGAGGTCGAGGTTTTATAAAATTCACACATTGGCCCAAAATTTGTTAAAATTATCATTTCAGGCCCTAAGTTTAAAATAATTGGAACTCACAAAACGGAAGGGATTTTAATATGATTCCAGTTGGAAAATATCACTAAGGTCAGTGGGATATTGGGACAAAATCAGTTTTTAAAAGAAATAAGTATAGGTCCCTTAACTTTTGAAAATCTCATTTTTGCCCCATTTTGAAGTAATTGCCTTTAAGGCTTTTAGGGTCTAATTGTTATGAAATTTGAACCTTGGATCCAAAATATAATTATGTTTTAGTTAAATTAGTATTTACAGGTGCATGGCCTGCATAAGTCCTGGAAATTTCATTTTGGTCCTCAATTTTAATCTTTTACGATTTGGTCCCTCAATTTTTATAAAATTACTTTCCAAGCTCTAAACACTTGGATTTTTGGAATAGACTCAAAATATGTTATTTCCAGTCCCTTAAGAGTTAAAATTTTAAATTTTAAAAATAGGGTCTGGTATAGTTTCGAAAATTGCAATATAGCCCTTAAACTTCTAAAATTTTATAATCTAGTCTTTGGGCTTTTAAGGGATGATTTTATTTATCTAAAAACTCTTAAAACTTTATTAAAATGTCCAAACATCATTTTTGAACCTGAATACAGTCCCAAAAATCGAAATTTACAGAGGGGTCCCTTAAGTTTTATTTTCTTGCAATTAAGTCCACAAACTTTCCATTTTTGCATTTTAAGTCCAAAAATTGAAATTTAATCAATTATGCTCAACATGTCCAGGTTATAAGTCATACAAAACATGGATTTCAAGAGTCATACATACACAAGTCCATTCACACAAGCATTCACCAAATATCACAATAAAGTGTACATGTATGCACCTATTTTTCAACAAATAGCATTTTTGAGCCATACTTGAAAATTTTCAACTTGATACAAGAAATTATCATGCAATACATAACATATATATCTCAAGTGCTCAACATCAAAATACTACATGCATTTTAAGTAAAAACACCTAGAAGTTGGAAAGATTTTTCCACCCACTTCGTAGTAGTTTCTCGGGTTGATCTAAAATGTAGTCTTCTTTCTTGAATCAACTTCTTGACTCAAACTCTTGAACATCATACCCTACATGGTATCCAAACCATATTTTGATGTTAAAATTAAAGTCTCAAGTCTAAAGAAAATATACTAGGACCAAATGGTTACTACTCACCTTAATGTTTTCAAGTAGTCTCAAAAATGGAAATTTTCCTTCAAGCCTCTAACCTCAACTTGAGATGATGTAGGTCAGCCCCTAAGCTCCAAAAATTCATATTATTGAGTCAAAAATTAATTCTTCATGTTATCAAGAGGAAAATACTAAAACCATAATTTTCTCACCTTAATAATGTGTAGCCTTGAATTTCGTCTTCAAGCTTGTAGTCAAATCTAAGTCTCTAATTCTTCAAGAAATTTCTCTAGGAGTACCTCACCAAGAAGGATTCAACATGATTAGGTAGTGAAGGTATAAGGTTGAGGATTGGAGAAGAAAAATAGAGTTGGAAGAAAAAAAAAAAGAGATTTTCTCACCTTATGCTTGAAGAATTTGATCCTTTAGGGAGGAAAATAGGAGCAAGTCTTGTGTTTTTGTGCTAATTATGAAATGAAGAGTATTGGTTGATAAAGAAAAAAATAATAAAAGTGATTGATTCCCCTAAGACAAGGAGCCAAAAGTTGGAGGAAATAACTATCATTGTCTTGTTATTTTAAAAATTAAAGATGTAAAATAAGAAATACGTATTTTAAAAAAAATTAATTGGAAGTTGTTGGGGAAATAAATTATAGAATATAGTGAAATATTTGGATAGGGATTGGAATATACTCATAATTTATCGAGGGTTCAATATTTCTAAAGTCGTAGTCATTCGATCAAGTATTAATACTAGAGGAGAATATAAAATTGCTAAGCTCAAAAATGCAAAATGCGTAATTGGCGTTGGAAGAAATAAATAAAAGTAGAGTCGCGTTTCATTAGTAATAGATTTGTGATACATATCCGAATAAATAATAACTACATAACACTGTATCTCATGTTGTTAAAATTCGGGGCCTCACATTCACCTCTCCTTAAAAGAATTTGGTCCCCAAATTCTCTTCAGAACAATTCTGGATATTGATTCCTCATGTCTTCTTCCTTCTCCCACGTTGCGTCTTCATCTCGGTTATGGTTTCGCCATACCACTTTAAACATTGGAATCTCTCTATTACGCAACTGACATATCTGCTGGTCAATGATCCGGATTGCTGTCTCGATGTAGGATAAATTTTCCATCAGATGAGGAGTATCTTGAGTGATGATATGCTCGGGATCTGGTTGATACTTCTTTAACCTCGATACGTGGAATACATCGTGCATTCCCGCATACTGTGTTGGTAACTCGATTCGGTAGGCTAACTTCCCGATCCTCTGCAAAATCTTGTAAGGTCCAACATATCTCGGGCTCAACTTGCCTCCTTTATTCGGATTGATCAATCCTTTCTATGGAGAGAGTCTGAGAAATACTTCATCTCCGGCTTCAAATTCCAAGTCCTTTCTCCTCTTGTCTACGTAACTTTTTTGGCGGCTCTGAGCTGTGCGGATCCATTCCTTGATCAGCTTGACCTCTCCATGGCCTCCGAACTAAGTCGACCTTTGGAATCGAGGCGACTTTGGTTTTCTCTTTTGGAGTCCACTGGTCATCAATCTCCCAGTGTAGTGGAGATCTACACTTTCGCCCGTACAAGGCTTCATAGGGTGCCATCCCAATTGTGGCCTGATAGTTGTTATTATAGGAGAACTCGGCCAATGGTAAGTGTGAATCCCAACTTCCTTGGAAATCCAACGTGCAGGCTCGTAGCATATCTTCCAGGGGTTTGAATCGTTCGCTCAGGACCGCCATCCGTTTGTGGATGTGTGTTGTCTTTGAAAACTTAGCGAGGTACCCAATTCCTCGTGCAAGCACTTCCAGAATTGGGAGACAAACCTCGGGTCTCTGTCTGACACAATGTCGACTGGCACTCCATGCAGTGGAATGATCTCTTTGGATATAAATTTGCGCGAGTTTCTGCAAGCTGTCGGTTTTCTTCATGGGTAAGAAGTGTGCAGATTTCGTGAGTCGGTCTACGACTACCCATATAGCATCCTGGCCTCCTCTAGTCCTTGGTAGATCCGTCACGAATTCCATCGTTAAGTGTTCCCATTTCCACTCGGAAACTCTCAACGGTTGTAATAAACCAGATGGTCGTTGGTGTTCTGCCTTTACTCGTTGACAAGTCAAACATCTCGCAACAAACTCCGCTACCTGGTTCTTCATGTTTACCCACCAGTAATGTCGTTTCAAGTCCTTATACATCTTGTTTCCTCCAGGGTGTATAGTGTATTTCGAACGGTGTGCTTCTGAGAGAATTCTACTCCTAATTCGCTCGTCACTTGGTACACAAACTCGATTTCGAAATCTGATGATCCCATCTTCATGTATCGAGAATTCTAACCTCTTTCCTTTAAGTATCTTCTCTTTCAGTTTTTGAAGTTGCACATTTGTCCCCTATGCTACCTTGATCTCGTTCAGTAAATCGGGTTTAACCGAAATGTTAGCACAAGAAATTTGAATATTGTCCTCGTCGGATTCCAAGTGCTCAACTCTTCTAATGATTTCCACTCTCAAATCATTAGTCTGGCTAAACTCGCCTTCCTGCTCAAGGCGTCAGCTACTACGTTAGCTTTCCCGGGATGGTATTGGATATCAAAGTGATAGTCCTCTATTAACTCCATCCATCTCCATTGCCTCAAATTGAGATCCTTCTGAGAGAATAGATACTTCAGCCCGTGTAAACCGTGAATGTTGCTCCATAGATATAGTGCCTCCATTTCTTTAACGCGAACACTATTGCTGCCAATTCCAAGTCATGCGTTGGGTAATTGGCTTCATACGGCTTGAGTTTCCGTGATGCATAAGCAATGACCTTTCCTTCCTACATGAGTGCTGCTCCTAGTCCTTCCTTTGATGCATCACTGTAGACGACAAAGTTTTTTGTTCCCTTTGGAAGGGCTAAGACTGGAGATGTAGTAAGTCGTTTCTTCAGCTCTTGGAAACTAGCCTCGCACTTGTCATTCCACTCAAACTTGACTTGCTTCTGCAGGTTAGTCGAGTGAGTAGTCCACTATCTTAGAGAAATCACGAATAAATCTTCGATAATATCCGGCTAGTCCTAAGAAACTTGATCTCGTTCTGACTCGGTTGTTTCCATTCAACCACCTGTCTGTACCTTCAAGGATCTACGATGATCCCAAATCACGGGATCTTGTGTCCCAAGAATGCGACTTCACTAAGCCAAAATTCGCACTTGCTAAATTTGGCATACGACTTGTGCTCTCGTAGTATCTCCAAAACAATTTTGGATGAGCGTTCATGATCTTCTCTAGACTTAGAGTATACAAGTATGTTATCAATGAATATCACTACGAATTGATCCAAGTAAGGTTGAAAGACTCGATGCATCAGATCCATAAACGCTGCTGGTGCGTTTGTCAGACCGAAAGGCATCACTACAAACTCGTAGTGTCCATATCTGGTTTGAAATGCCGTTTTGGTAACATCTTCTTCACGAATCTTTAGCTGATAATATCTTTGTTGTAAATCAAACTTCGAGTACACTGTCACTCCTTGAAGTTGATCAAACAGTTTGTCTATCCTCGGGAGGGGATATTTGTTCTTGATGGTCACGCTATTAAAACCGCGATAATCTGTACACAGTCTTAATGTGCCATCCTTCTTCTTGACAAATAGTACCGGTGCTCCCCAAGGAGACGTACTTGGTCGGATAAATCCCACATCCATCAGCTTCTGTAATTGAGTCTTCAACTCTTGTAACTCAACAGGGGCCATTCTATACGGCGTTCTGGCAATCGGGGCAGTTCCAGGTAATACCTCGATGGTGAACTCGACTTCCCTATCCGGAGGGATAGTGGTGAGTTCTTGTGGAAATACATTTGTATATTCCGATACTATAGGTACTTGATTAATTTGTGTCTCAACCTTGGGTTTGTTAATTACAAATGCCAAGTACCCTTGTGCCCCTCTAGTGATCGTCTTCCTCATTTTCATTGCTGAAATAATAGGGGCAATCTTAACTCGTGTTCTTCCCAAAATTTCCACCTCGAGCTTACTGGGTTCACATAGCTTAATGGACTTGCGCGATGAGTCCATTTGTGCATGGTGTGCGGACAACGATTCATTCGGTCGTATTCAGATATAGGTAATAAGATCAAATCGGCAGGAAAATTTGTCTCATCAATCTTAACTTCGCATTCATTATAGATAATATATGTTACCTGGCTTGCGCCCATAGGAGTTGACACTTCTAAACATATAGGCATATGTTCCATGCATGCATGCAGTTTGTGTACAAAATGCGGTACGACAAATGAATGCGATGATCCAGGGTCAAACAGTATTTTAGCGTAGTGGTTAGATACTAGAAGTGTACCTTCCACCATGTATGTTGCCTCCGGAGCCTCATGTACGGCTAGTGCAAATGCTCGAGCGGGCATCCTTGCTCGATTTCCTGGCCATTACCAAGCGGCCGGCTGCGTGCGCGCCGTTCAATCCTCGTGACTTCGAGCAATCCCTTGGTGCCGATCACTACCACAAGCGCAAACACCTTCCTGTTTACGCCTGATCCTGGCGGTATGCCCTGGTTTTCGGCAATGTGCACACACTTGACCCGGTTTTTCCACTCTTGGTCTTTTCCTTTATCCGTCTTATTAATCTGGTCCTTCAAACTTAGCGGGATGCTTAGATGGTTGTCCCTTGTTGTCCTCTTGAGACTATTTGATGGCCTACTCTGTTGAGTCGTCCAATACGGTTCGATCCCGACTCGATGCGGAGAGCGCTTTACTGCGGCTGAGTAGGTTGTCATTTCAACAGTCAAAAGCTATTTCTGAAGTTCCAGTTTCAGCCCCGTGTGAACTTATATAATTTGTCCTCTTCTGTACTGATTGTCCCAGAGCATATTTGGACAACTGATGAAACTCAGACTCATATTGGGCTACGGACATGTTTTCTTGCCTCAACTTATGAAATTTATCCCGGTGTGCCTCTTTCACAACCTGGGGAATGTACTGGTCATGGAATTCAACCAGAAAATTTTCCCATGTTCTATCTACTCGATCTTGTTCGCACTTTCTCTCAACTGCTCTCCACCAATCTTGGCAGTCGATTCTAATCGGAACACAGCGAGTGTAACCTTCTGTTCCTTGGAATATTGGAGAGCATTAAAGATATTCTCAAGTTTCTCAATCCATTCTTCGCCTTTATATCATCTGGCTCCCCCAAGATAGTCGGTGGGTTGAATCGTAGGAACCGCTCCAATGTGCGATCATTCGCCTCTCGAACAGGTTCAGGAATAGGCTATCGAGGCTCTGCTTATTGTCTCATGAACAACAGGATTTGCTACAGGGCCTGTGCAGTTAAGTTATCTCCAACAGCTGGCGGACGAGGTGGTGGCAATTCGGGAGAGGGTACCCGTTCCCTGGGCGCGTCATTATATCTTTGGGGAACACAGCGGGGTCTCCCGCGTCCACGGTGTCCAACCATTATGTATCTTGAAGTTTAGCTACAATTCATAAATGGATGATTTCAATAAATACTCGCATATAACAAGTTATATCACAGGGAAAGCAACGACAGTACACAAGACATAGAATAAGTAGAAAAAGTATATCCATTAATGTGAGAATTTGAATACACCCAAATGAGTTCATACAGCAGAAATACAAAATCGAAGATAAATCTAGAGTCAGGATACAACTTGATCAACGTACAACGGAAAGCAAAATACAACAGGATGAAATATGCATCTGCTACAATCTATCATCTAAGCCCTCTACTCGGTGAGGTCGCCATCATCAAGCGGCGCAGCTTTAAGTGCCTCGGGCTCTTCATCCTCCATTGGATCCTCATTGGGATCCTCATCGGGATCCTCTTCAGGATCCTTCTCGTGATCCTCTTCATTGTCCGCTTCAGGGTCGGCATCTGGTTCCACCTCGGGCGGTGGCAGTGCTAGTGCATTGGCTGCCAAAGCAGTCTCCAAAGCGGTATTCCGCTGAGACAAGGCATGTATGAGGTCCTCGATCACCATCATCTGTTTGATGATAGTCTCCTCGAGGCTTCCGATGGTGTCTCTCGACATGTACGCATCCATCTCCCACTTTGTGCGGCCTTCACTAGCGCGTTCCATCTCCTTGCGAGTGTTGTCCAAGCATTCCTGGATCAACTGAATTTGATCTTCGCGAGCGCGGATGGTATCTTCGCGATCCTTAGCAAGGAGGGTAAGGCTATTCTTCTCCTCTTGGCTCTTCGTCAGGATGTGTGTTAGTTCTTGGTTACGACAGCGCTCCTCTGTCAATTCTGAGGTATCCCGAAGGCACTCCTGGTGCCAGTGGTTCATGAATGCCCGGAAGTAATCACGTTCGGCGCGGGCCTCAAATAAGTCCCACCAGGTAGGTGGCGCCGGCTCCATCCTAATCAAACCAAACTAAGGAGGATTAGACGAAGGTAAGGAAAGGATAAGGAAGAACAGGGAAATGATGAATAAAGAAAGTCAGTCAAGAGTCAACTAGGTCAAATCAAGTATGACTATGGATTCCCAACTTTAAATTCTAACTTAGTATAAACATTAGTAATACGGTTCTATGCTATTTTTGAAATCGATTTCACACTTAATTGGTCATGTCACGGTACTACCCAACACAGTCCGAGGGTCCTATCCTGGGTCAGCTCGGTGTAAGTTTCCATCTTACTAGCCGAGCTCTGATACCATAACTGCCACGCCCCAAACGCGCCGATCAACCACTTAAACAGAGATAAACCTATCAGTCTAGAAAAATGATACAACAATCCCAAGTGAAACAGAGTCCAAAGCAGCGGAAAACTACAAGTACGGTATGATTATAAATACATCCCAACAATATCCAAATAAATTACAGTCCAGAACTAGAAAATAAAATACACATCATATCACCAGCTTAAGTGTCAAAGGGTCCTACGCCCTTAAGTTACAGTCCAGAATGGCAAAGAGAATAAAAAGAATCCAACAGCAGTAAAATAAAAGAAAGATGTCCAGCAACATTGATAACAATAGAAAGTAAGTCCAACAGGCGGAGCACGGGAATTCAGTCTATGGTAGGTTCAACATCTTCAACAAAGTCCTCTTCTAAAAGTTAGAAAACAGGAGGGGATGAGACAGAAATCTCAGTGGATGGGGTGATCGTGTGCAAGTGTGGCGATATATATAGTTAATGCGAGAAAATCAGTTGAGGTATAAGGGGCGGAGTTTGTCCAAGGGAAGCGGGTCGTAGTACTTGAGGTATAATCATGATTATAACAAATCCGAGCCTTTCTAGCTCGACTGTGGATTTTGTCTTTGCCTATGGAGCGATAAGGTGACAGGTCTTGGACCATCTTGCTCGGGGAGTTACAAGGAAGAACGAAGGAATCGCTGTCTGATCCACACGATTCTGGAGTTAATCGGACCCATTTGGTTGGCGCTACAAATCCGTACGCAACTACTACTTGTATTGCATTGGTTGGCGTTACAAATCCATACACAACCGCCACTTGTCTTGTATAGGATTGGCGCTACAAATCCGTACGCAATCCTCCTGTCTTGCTTGAATCACATAGTGCCTGTGTGACCACGAACTATATTCTTAAAACTGTATAAGTATATTACTTAAATATATTTATCACGACGCTTGTGGACTGTGTGTGAAATCATGCATCATATCTCACGCGTTTTCATACAACTGATTTTCTCGCTTTAACTATATATATCACCATACTTGCACACGATCACCCCATCTACTGAGATTTCAGTCTTATCCCCTCATGTTTTCTAACCTTTAGAAGAGGACTTTGTTGAAGATGATGAACCTACCATGGACTGAATTCCCGTGCTCCGCATGTTGGACTTACTTTCTATTGTTATCAATGTTGATGGACTTCTTTCTTTTATTTTACTATTGTTGGACTCTTTTTATTCTCTTTGCCATTCTGGATTGTAACTTAAGGGCGTAGGACCCTTTGATACTTAAGCTGGTGATATGATGTGTATTTTATTTCCTAGTTCTGGACTGTAAGTTATTTGGATGTTGTTGGGATGTATTTGTAATCGTACCGTACTTGTAGTTTCCGCTGATTTAGACTCTGAAAGAATTTAAGCACAAATATTTACCAAAAGTTTTGCAGAGTAAAGATGTGATTGCAGATTTGGTCACATACACAATCACATGCAGCGGAATTTTGAAAACAAAAAAAGAGACACACGAAGTAAAAATTGTCTACAAGCCAACAAGCTTGTAGACGTGCCAATATGGCAAAACTTTCCACTAGTAAAATCAGTTTGATTCCATATACAAAAATACTCAAATCCAACTAGTAGAAATTCAACGAAAAACTCCTATCTAGAGTATATCTAATCTATGTAATTCAACTCATCCAACAATAGATATGTATGGACTTCGTTAATCACAATACAAAAACAATGGATGAAAAGCTAACAAACACAAGCTGCAGGGCTGAATGTGATATCAGATGTAGTCACATTCGAGATCGCATCCAGGAAAGTTCAGACTCCCTGTGCTTGAATGACTCTAACTCTCTCAATACTCTTGTATCTCTTGTGTATTTCTTGTATATTCATTATGGACGTCCTCTCCCCTTTAAATAGCCATCCAACACCCTTCAAGAGACCTAATACACAAGGAAAGAAGATATATACAAATATATGACAAGTAAATCACTTATGTTAGGAAACAAGATAACTATCAAGAATCCTAATATATCAATACCATATCAATATGATTTCTTCCCTTATCTAAAAAGTCCTAATTATATCACAAGTCTAGAAAGGCAAAACAAATCAAAACCAATCTTTATCTTTTTCTCGAAAAATATTTTTAGACGATAAAATCGTCCTAACAAACTCCCTCTTTTTGCCTTTCTGGACAAAACACATAATAAGCACAAATCAAGCAAAACTCCCCCTGAGTGTAACAACTCCCCCTAAATATCATCTTTGATTTAAAAAAATCAAACAGATGCGATCACATTTCGTGCCACATTTATAATCGCAAAGCAATAAAAAAACGAGTTCATCAAGTTATCAAAAGACAAAACAAGTAAACCTAGTAGAAGAGTAGTCTTAGTACATCCCCAATCAAATATCATAAAGTTCATCAGTAGACACATTCGTGTCCAATTGTCCTTCAAAATCAAATCAAGGCCTTCGCCGCCTTCATTTTGTCGAAGTCGATGGTGCAAAGAACACACCTTGATCTGCAGCCTTGATCTCTGCACTGTTCGACATGTGAGCATCGCCGGGAGTCTCGGTCTCCATAACTCCCATCGTAGCGATGCTTGGGCCACTGCGGTATGTTCTCCCCCTTTTTGGCCGAAAGCAGAGCCAATGATTTGTTGCAACCGAGATCGGAGAGCGATGAAGTGAGCAATATGTTGCTCAAAGAAAAAGCCGATTGGACTGTAAAAAGCGAGAAAGCAGTCATGAGATGAAATGTGAGAGAAAATGGGATCGGGAATGTGGCCAACATCGGAGAACCGCAACCGGGGCCACATCCTCGGGACGATCTAGGGCGGCGTAGCAACATCCGGAGAAGCGAGAGGTTGGAGTCGTAGGAGCAAAGCGGAGCATCTCCGGATAGACGAGAGGCAAATCAACAATGCAATTTTGAGGGCTGAGCAGTGGTCTGGATACATGAAAGACCCCAGGTGGGTTGGTAAAATGATCATCCTTCTTGGGCTGAAAACCTTATGACACCAGGATCTTATAGATCAGGCTTGGAAATGGCAGGGACCAAGTTTTAGATTCACTAGTAGCAAAGAACGTGACCTCCTCGAAAGCCAATTTCCCAAAATTGAGCGGCGATCCTTTCCCAATTTGATATAGAACTCGAGCATGTGTCCGTGTAACTATGGAATTATTCTTGAAGGAGACCAATTTGCACAAACATATTTTGTGCAAAAACCCATAGAAGGGCGTAAAGGCGGAGGAGACAAGCTTTTTGGGATGGGCAGGCCAATCTTGCATACGCCACCGAGAGAGAAAACGAGCCATTTCATTGTAATCGGAGGGCACCTCACTTTCTTCAAAATCGGGCATGTCAAAGAATAGGTTAATGATCGAGGATGAACTCATATATCTTATTTCGAACAAACACTTTTCCAAACTTGGGAGATCGACGAACAAAGAATACGAGTAGACATATTGGCATAAAACTCACGGACCACGTAATCAATATAAGCGGTGGGCAAGTATCAATCGTGGTTAACAAATGCGTTCTTCAAAAAAGTGATTCAAGTTATACTTCTCAAAGTGCTCATAATCTCGATTTTTCTCATCAATAAAGGAACGGGAAAAGATAGCATAAAACCTGGAAGCGGCAGCAGCTGTGTAAAATTGCTCGGAGTGAGCTTTTGCAACATCAAACTCAGAATCAGATGTGTCGTCGGATGACATGACATCTTCCTCAACATCAGCAGTTGACCTCCTTTAATTCTTCAAAGAATCATTTCATCACCCACCTCTTCGACCATGGCATCAAAATCAATCTCGTGGTCCGGTTCTTTTGAAGCATCAAAATCTTCATTACTTGAGTCATCGAATTCAGAACTTGACTCAGCTGCAATGGGTGTTGGCCTAGATGTGGTCACATCTTTGGCCACACCTTTGCCCTTTCTGACCTGCGCAAGCATTTGTGCCAAAGGCACATCCTCATCATTATCTTTGGACTCAGGTTGCACTCGTTTCCGGGCGGAACAACAAACCGGTTTACATTGTCCCTCGAATCACTAAAAAGGACAAAAGGAATAGGCAAATCATCTCCCCCGTCTGTGAAGTACCCTCAACAATGAGTCTTTTGCTTCTTTGGAGAAATTTCAGGAGTCGAGTCTGAATCTTCGAAGTCCTTTGGAGAGTAACCACGAAGTCTTTTCGAATAGTGCAAATTAGGGTTTCCCAAAGGCCCATGAATCGAGCGAATGACCTCAAAATCCGGAGGATTGTCGACATCAATTTCATTATTTTTCTCACCGGGGAAGCACGAGAGGCAAGGGCCTCGTCTTGAAATGGAACAGGGGATGATAGCCGTTGGAGTGGAACTTGGAGGATGAGTGCTCGGGGAGAGAAGAATCCAAACTGGATCTTTGATTGAAGCGAGTGGGAGATGCATCCCGGATGCGGGGACATCTTGAGAAAAGATGCGGGGGCATCGTGAGCAGTCGGGAGCAGCGATTTTTGGCGATGGAGGAGTGATGGTTTCTGCGAGGACCTCTGTGGGAGTGGAGGAGGGCGTGGCAGCGGCCTCTGGCGGTAAAGAACTCTCCTTATGCGGAGAAGAAGGAGGATTCTGGGCAGATGGAGATGCAGTATCAGATGGGGTTACATCTCCGACAAAGATTGATGATTTTTGCTTCCATGGATTTCTCAGACTTGGGGCTTTCGGAATTGTGCGAGGAAGAAGATGATTTGCTGGGGCTGCCAAAAAGGTTCTTGATAGATGAAACAAATCTTGCCATGGTGAGGAAGATGACCGAATAACCTGAAAAAAAATCTCAACCACACACAAGCTTCGAAAATTGTGAGAGAAAAGTGGGTGCACAACACTCAAGTGCCTGCAAGTAAATAGTGATAGCAAAGAGTCATTATTGGGCACGATAATCAAAGTACAATGGAAAGAGTTTGATTAGGAAAGAATTTCTCATGGTAATAATCAAAAAAAAAAAGAGGAAAGAAAATCAAGATCCCAATTAATCTCAAACTCTGGTTCTCAAAGTGTCCACATCATGTCAACTTGTGATAAAATCAAAAATAAGATTTACCCTGATCCTCCAAATCGGTTCAACCCACAAAATATATCCATCAAGATTTTCAAGATTTGGGAAGAGAAAAATATCACCCTCAAATTATATATGGAAACCAAATCTCAGCAAAGAATCCAAGATCACCAGGACATGCAAACCTAATATGCCTAATGCAAAAAAATAGAAAAACGCACACCACAAGGTGAAAAGTGTGCAAAGAATGGATGTAGGTTCAAATGTCGTCCCATTTTGAGTCACACATGTACTCTTTGATTCAATGAATCGCAATCCGAAATCCCAGCTTATCAAAATTTTCGAGTTGTCTTCACTTTTTCCGAGTCTCATGAGGGAGTTAACCAAACAGGAGCTTTCACTCAAGTGCAAAGGTAGCTCTTTTTCACATTATCATGCCTTTGTTAAACAAAGAGGATGCTTGATGAAATAGGTCACAAGGAATAGCCGCACACAATGGGTTGGTAGCTTTTTCCTGGAAGGCCTCCAAGCATGATCAAGACTTTATTTTCAACTCAGCTACTGGGAAAAATATCATTAATTTTTTGAATTGGAGAGATTGACTCACACCAGTTTTCCAAGGGAGACAATATATGTGACTAGTTCGAACCATAAATCCACTTTTTGCAGAAATGCATGAAGGTTTATAATGCAGGGATGCCTAAAAAAAATGAAAAAGAAATAGAGGAGAAGAGAAGGGATGCTGATTTTGGATGTCACAGCGGATGTGATGTGCAATGCTGTGACATCTCGTGTAACATCTCAAACAACACACAAACCGAGAGACTTTCTTAGATTGGAGAATCTCTCAAAATCCAAAGCCTTGGTGAAGATGTCAGCAAGCTGATTTTCAGTAGCAATATACTCAATTCGAATAATATTTTTCTCAACTAAATCTCGAATAAAGTGATGTCTAATATCTATATGTTTAGTATGAGAGTGTTGGACAGGATTTTTCGAAATATCAATCGCACTCATATTATCACAATAAACAATCAGGGTTTCACTTTGCAAACCATAGTCTTCAATCATTTGGTTCATCCATAAAAGTTGTGTGCAACAACTCCCAATCGCTACATATTCCGATTCAAAGCAATCGAAAGAGATACACAATTTTGCTTTTGCTATACCATGAGACCAAATTATTTCCCAAATAAAAACATCCACCAGTTGTACTTTTACGATCAACAACATCTCATTTCAATCGAATCACTAAATCCCACGAGATTAGTGTTAGTATCTTTGGTGTACCAAATTCCCAAATCGAGTTGTGCCCCTACGTATCGAATAATACGTTTTAAGATTTTTAAATGAGTAACTTTGGGATCAGATTGATAACGAGCACATAGACAAACACTTGAATATAATATCGGGACGACTAGCAGTTAAGTACAACAAACTTCCTATCATACTTCTATACAAGGTGTGGTCAACACTTTCAGCCACATCTTCTTTACTCAACTTTTGACTCGACCCCATGGGAGTCTTCAAGTGAGAGGCATTTTCAAGATCAAACTTCTTCACAAGATTCTTAGCATACTTGCTTTGTGAGATAAAAATTCCTTCCTTTAATTGTTTTATTTGCAAGCCCAGGAAGTAACTTAACTCACCTACCATACTCATTTCAAAAGTAGAGGACATGCAAGCAATGAATTCCTTTAACAATTTATCAGAGGAGGAACCAAAAACAATGTCGTCGACATAGATTTGAGCAATCATGATGTCGTGGTTTTTTCTTTGAATGAACAAGGTTTTATCAACTTCACCACGTTTAAAGCCAATTTGAAGAAGATACTCAGTTAGCCTATTATACCAAGCTCTAGGGGCTTGTTTGAGACCATAGAGAGCCTTTTTAAGCTTATACACGTGGTTAGGCTTAAAAGGGTCCTCAAAGCCTTTAGGTTGTTCAACAAAAGCTTCTTCATCTAGAAATCCATTTAAGAAAGCACTTTTGACATCCATTTGGTGAAGAGTTAATCCCAAGTAACATGCAATTGCAAGCAACAAGCGTATGGACTCAATACGGGCTACAGGAGCGAAGGTTTCATCGAAATCCACCCCCTCAACCTGCGTGTACCCTTGAGCAACTAATCGAGCTTTGTTGCGAACAATTTTGCCAGATTCATCTGTTTTATTTTTAAAAATCCATTTTGTTCCAATGACATTAACATCCTCTGGCCTAGGGACTAAAAACCACACATCATTTTTGACAAATTGATCAAGTTCCTCTTGCATAGCATGTATCCAAAATTCATCTTTAAGAGCTTCAACAACATTCTTAGGTTCAAAATTGGACACAAAACAACATGTTCTCACATTCGTACAATCAGTTGACAAGCAAACCATTCTTACCATATCACGATAGTTCACTCTACCTTTCCCTCTTGTCTTAATACCATCAGTAGTGTTACCAATGATCCGAGACGTTGGGTGATTTCTCCGAATCCTTGTAGGTATGTCACACGCCACGATCCACAATTGGATTATTAGTTTCTTCAACGGGTTCAAAGTCGAGTCGAGTCGACTCACTCAGCAGAACACGGATGTGGGCTCGGATGCCGTCACATTTGGTTCTGCATTTGAGTCAAATGTGGATGGGGCTTCAGTCACATTCTCCATAACATCTGTGCCAACATCCTTTTTGGGAGTCTCAACAAATTCGAGTAGATCCACATGATCTTCTTCACTCTTTCTCGCAATATCCGAGAGATCATCGAATACAATATTTACAGATTCCATGATCGTCTTAGTACGAAGATTATAAACTCGATAGGCATGACTATTCGAAGTGTAGCCTAGAAAAAGACACTTGTCACTTTTGGAATCGAATTTACCAAGATTATCACGATCATTGAGGACATAGCACACACACCCAAAAACATGAAAATATTTGAGGTTAGGTTTCTTTCCCATAAGTATTTCATACGGGGTCATAGAACATCCAGGCCTCAAATACACACGATTAGCTATATGGCAAGCAGTATTTAGAGCTTCATCCCAAAACCTTTTAGAAAGTTTTTTGAACTAAGCATGACACGGGCTATCTCTTGCAATGTACGATTTTTCCTTTCTGCCACCCCATTTTGTTGTGGAGTTTTAGGTGCGGAAAATTCATGAGAAATCCCCTTTCTATCACAGAAGGTCGAGAAAGAAGAATTTTCAAATTCTTTACCATGGTCCGATCTAATCGGCGCCTTTGTCAAATTGTACAAATTCTTACGACCTTTTTATGCCACTTCTAAAGAAATCAAAAGTTTCAGATTTCTCACGTAGAAAATAAGTCCACGTGTAACGTGAAAAATCATCGACAATCACATAAGAGTACTTCCTACCACCCACACTTTCAATCTCAATAGGACCCATGAGATCCATATGAACTAACTCCAAACATCTAGTGGTATGGAAATGTGATGTCATTTGATGCGACACTCTCTTTTGTTTACCCTTTGACAACTTTCACAAACACCGACACTTTTCACAGACAATTTAGGCAAACCAATGACACTTCATATTTCACAAGTTCCATTAGCTTTTTATGGCTAACATGGCCTAACTTTTGGTGCCATAGATCGTGTCATTCGTGTGTTCCTGTGTGAGTTGATCATTACAAAATTGATAACGATTGTCGAAGACCTCAAGCCAGTAAGGATACAAATATCATTCTCATCGAACACCTCACATGAGTTTTTGTTGAACTTGACATAGAGATCATCATCACATAGTTGACTTATGCTGATGAGATTAGCATTAAGACCAACTACATGAAGCATATTACGAAGCTTGGGTAGTCCTTCAACGTTCAAAGTACCTTTCCCAACTATCTTCCATTTGGCTTCACCTCCATAGGTAACATTGCCTCCATTGTATACTTCATAGTCAGTCAAATACTCCAAGGTACCTGTCATGTGTCGTGAGCATCCACTATCGAAGTACCAAGATCCTGCAACGTTAGATCTCAAGGAAGTGTAGATAACATGACATTTAACTTCAGATTTTTTGACCCAAACATATTTTGAAAAATGATTACGAGGATGTCGTAACCGTGATGACATCGGCGTCGGACCTTAAATCCGATTTGACTTATAATGAAAGGTTTTATGTGTCCAGGAGCATGACAATAATGACAGATAAAGTGATGTTTCTGTGGTTTAGATTTCTGGGAAAGAATCATTTTATTGTTGGAAGAATCTGAGGATTCTCCTTGTTCTTTAGCTTTCACAAAAACCGGAGTTTTATAACCAAGGCCGTTTATCATCACTACCCATGGAAAGAATATCATCCAGTTTTGTTTTCCAGCATTAAACATTTTTATGCTTTCAAGAGACTCTTCAAGTTTAAACTTTACCTTTTCGAACTCAAGTTCTTTCTTTGTAAGAGAAGCCTCTAACCAGTAACCACTTCCTTTGATCATCATTCTCTTTTGTAAGTCGGTCATTCTCCTTCTTCAAAGATCTTGTTCACTTTTATCCTTTTCAACCAATCCTTGTAAAGGTTTGCATATGTGTCCTCCGGACTTTCATCATCGATTCATCATCTTGTTCATTATCATTAGGAGCAGTAGAATTGAAACAAAAATGGTTAGAGATAGATGAGAGATCATGTTCGTCGGATGTGACTTGGATGTGATCGAGAGAAGGTGTGATCACATCTCGGGCCACACCTCGCAACACTGAAGAATTTATTTGGAGGGACTTTCGATTTTCATCAAGGTAGTCGAACCTTGTTTTCTTCCCGATCATTCTTCTCACCGTCCGATTCGTTATCACTCAAGGTCACAATCGGACTCATCCCCTTTTTCATAAGAGTGTTAGCACATTGGGCAGCATAATGACCATACCCAGTACAAGCCCTACACCTAATGGAGTCAAGAGTTTTTGTGTCAGACTTGTTTGATTTATCACCCGAAAAACGCTCTTGACTTTTATCAAAGGTGTGCTTTTGAGGAAACTTGCTTGACTCAGACTTAAAAGGCTTGGTGAAATTTTGAGACTTTTTCTGACTTTTGAGCTTAAGAATCTTATCAAACTTTTTTGAGTACATGGCCATAGAATCATCTCCTAGATCAGATTTTTCAATCTCATTGGTAAGGTCAGCAAAATTATTGGTAACTTGGGACTCGAGTTGAAAGGGAGACTCAATTTGAAAAGCAACTTTGTGACCCAAACTCTCCATCTGTTGAGCCATGTTCATCTCATAGGTTTGAAGAATGCCAGCAAGTCTTTCTAGACTTAAAGTGGCCACATCATGGGCTTCTTCTATGGATGAAACTTTGATATTATACCTAATAGGAAGATATCTCAACATTTTGCTCACAAGATTCTCGTTGGATATGGGTTCACCTAAGGTTTGAGCTTCATTGGCTATATCGCACAGTTTGGCATTGTAAGTAGTGATATTCTCATCCTCACGCATCCTCAGGTTTTCAAACCTATTTGTGAGCAACCTAAGTTTGGTTTTTCGCACACTTGCTGAACCCTCACAATGACTTTGCAGAGTATCCCAAGCATCTTTTGCCACAAATAAAATTAGCAATGATTTTAAACATATTTTGATCCCAGCGAGTGCCAAAGATTGTCATCAAGGCCTTAGAATTGTAATTGGACAAAATTAATTCATCATTAGTCTAATCAATTTCTCTTTTGTCCTTGTAGTCACCATCAATATCGATGAGTTTTGGAGGTGACCACCTAGTAAGGATTGTACGCCAGGCCCTTTCATCAATTGATTTGATGTAGGCCCGAACTTTGACTTTCCAAATAGAATAATTGGAGCCATCAAGAATGGGGGGACGAAAAATGGGGTTATTTTGAGTATCCATGCTAACAAACACTCAGGATCAACACTTAGTGTCGTCAAGTGTAGGCTCTAGATGCCAATTGAAAGAATTTAAGCACGGATATTTACCAAAAGTTTTGCAGAGTAAAGATGTGATTGCAGATGTGGTCACATACACAATCACATGCAGCGGAATTTTGAAAACAAAAAAAGAGACACACGAAGTAAAAATTGTCTACAAGCCAACAAGCTTGTAGACGTGCCAATATGGCAAAACTTTCCACTAGTAAAATCAGTTTGATTCCGTATACAAAAATACTCAAATCCAACTAGTAGAAATTCAACGAAAAACTCCTATCTAGAGTATATCTAATCTATGTAATTCAACTCATCCAACAATAGATATGTATGGACTTCGTTAATCACAATACAAAAACAATGGATGAAATGTTAACAAACACAAGCTGCAGGGCTGAATGTGATCTCAGATGTAGTCACATTCGAGATCGCATCCAGGGCAGTTCAGACTCCTTGTGCTTGAATGACTCTAACTCTCTCAATACTCTTGTATCTCTTGTGTATTTCTTGTATATTCATTATGGACGTCCTCTTCCCTTTAAATAGTCGTCCAACACCCTTCAAGAGACCTAATACACAAGGAAAGAAGATATATACAAATACATGACAAGTAAATCACTTATGTTAGGAAACAAGATAACTATCTAGAATCCTAATATATCAATACCATATCAATATGATTTCTTCCCTTATCTAAAAAGTCCTAATTATATCACAAGTCTAGAAAGGCAAAACAAATCAAAACCAATCTTTATCTTTTTCTCAAAAAATATTTTACATGATAAAATCGTCCTAACATACTCTGTTTCACTTAGGATTGTTGTATCATTTTTCTAGACTGTTAGGTTTATTTCTGTTTAAGTGGTTGATCGTCGTCGCATCGCGTTTGGGGCGTGACAGTTCTCAGTAAACCCTTACTGAAAAAGTTTCTGCCGATTCAACAATTTGTTTTCCTTTGTCAAATAGTTCAACTGCACTGAACTAAGTTATTTCAATTTTAGATTTACTTGTTTACAAAAATAGGGGAAAATAAGAGTTCTAGTATTGTAAGTGGGACCTTTTTGAAAATTAGTCCTCTAAGTTGTCACCTTCATGTTTTAGTCCTTTAACTTTTATATTTCTAGATATTCAGTACTTTAATTTAACTTAGCAATTTTACTTTTGGTCCGTAAGTTATTTCAGAAATTTAGTCATATAACTTAGCAGTAGTTTAATTTAATTAATTTATCAAAAGGTTATTTCTTAATTAAATTAATGTTTAAAATTAAATAATTTTAATTAATAATTAACTTTTAAAAATCATTTTTAATTTAATTAATGTTTTAATAACATTCCAAGCACTAATTATTTAAACCTTCGATAATAAATGCATCTTGTACACTAGTTCAAATCCATTTCTTGGAGATAATTCTCCTCAATACAGGTTAATTACATAAATATGACAAATTGTTCTTAATTTACTAATGCAATATAATTATTCTAATTTTCCTAAAATTCATTATCAAATTAATTTAATTTTTAATTGCTTTTATAATTTAATTTAATTTTCAAAAATTTAAGTTTATTATTTTTCTTGTGCGCATTTTCATCCTTTCAAGTGAATAATTATAAATTTATAAAAAAAAAAGTGAAGTGTGGGTACTAACGTTTTAATAAATTAATCAAATTTAAGTATCGCTAAGTTATAGGATCAAAAGTAAAATTGCTAAGTTAAAAACTGAATATCTAGTTGAAAGTTAAAGGACTAAAACATGAATGTAACAATTTAGAGGACTAATTCTCAAAAAAGTTCAATTTACAGGACTAAAAATCTTATTTTCCCTTATTAAACATCATCAGACTATCAGAGTTACAATCCTTATGGTGTATGCTGCCACAAAAGTTGTTGTTGACCTTGCTGTTGCATAATTGAAGGAATATAATTATGACTGATGAGTTTGTTTTGGGCATTCATGAGTCTGGTTTTTTTTTCCCTTTTTGTTTTGTTGGTTTTATCAAAATTGAGGCTTAATGCTTCCATTGTTTACTAGGTTCTGTTTCAAGAAAATCTCTTTATTGAGATTTCCTCTTTTTTTCCTTTGGATTTTCCTCTTTGGTCCTCTGGAAATTTGAGTCATTTGGCTCACGATTTGTATCTTCTCCTTTGAGTTTTGGTGATTAGTATTATTCTACCGTTTCATTAAGAAAAAAAAAAAAAGGCTATATTACTAATAACATTTGAATTTTCTTAAGTTACACTTAAGCGAATTCTTTTGACACATGGTTTACATATGTATATGCTGCCCAAATTAACGAACATTTAATTGGTAGCAATTGAGATTTATTATTAATAATACTCGAATTTCTTTTACACAAAAATCAAATCTTCCTTGTGCATGTCATCTTCACCATTAGCAAGGCCATCAGCAGCCAGGATTGAAAATACTGCAAATACAAGTGCATATGCCCTTGGAACAAATTAACTCGCTATTTTCGCAGTATACTTTATAAACACAATCATCGACTTTCTTGCATGGAACATCATACTTTGACGCCAATACTATGAACCATGAAAAAAACGCTTGTTAGAACATATTCACATACACATAGGCTCGAAAAAATAATAATAACAATAACATTTAATTTTAATTTGTATATGAGAAACTTCAATGGAACTGATATGATTTAACAGTATAAATCAATCCTGGCTAACTTAATCCAGAACCGACCAGTTCAATTTTTTATTATTTAAAAAATTCATAATGATGTTTTATTTTAAAAACATGTTTTTGAAATACTAATGGCATTTTTATAAAAGAAAGTATAAATAAAACGAGTTTAGCTGTCTCTATAATCCGTATAGATCCGCTCATTGTCGTAGCTAGTGAATAATTTCAAATATGAAAATAAATAAAGAGAAAATGAGAAAACCTTGTGCTATAAGGAAGAAGGCGAACAACAAGATCATGATCAACTTTTGAGTAGCCATTGTTGTGACTAATATTGTTTATTTGTTGCTAGAAAAATGTTATATGGAAATTGAGTCACTCTAGTCTATATATAGATGACAATAGAAATCAATTGGAATGAGAGAGATAAGAATTATCTCAATCTACTTTTAGATCACATAACGTACGTAAAATTGGATTGTTACACAATTGGGCTATTTTGACTAGTATACATTGCATCATATTATATTTTTCTATTGTATTGCACTGATTTTCACCACATGCATGTAGTACACTTTGTTAGGATTTGTAATTGGATTTTTATAATATAGACCGATATTGTTTTAACCTATGTACCACATGGGCATGTACACTTTTGTTAGGATTTATAATTGGGTTTTAATAATATTGACCAATAATTTTTTACCTATGTATACATTGTATCTAATTACGTTTTCTATTGCATTTGCATTGATTTTCACCACATGCATGTCCACTTTGTTAGGATTTGTAATTGGATTTTTATTATATTGACCAATATTTTTTTTAACCTATGTACCACACGCATGTACACTTTGTTAGGATTTGTAATTGGATTTTTATAATATTGACAAATATTTTTTTTACTATGTATACATTCTACCCATTATATTTTCTATTGCATTGCAATGATTTTCACCACATGTACATTTTGTGATATAATTTTATATCCAATTGTTCGCTTGTAATATATTTTAGGAAGAAAGTGCAAAAAGGTCAAATTTTGGGCCATTGTTGTGAGTGATTATATGGCGTTGCTAGAAACAATGTTGTGTATATAGAGTGAACTACTCCAAACTATATAATTATGAAAAATCGTACATTTTGGGTCATATATCAGACAATTATTATGAGTATATTGAGCAACTTATCGTATATGCATACATATCAAGCTTTATTAATTCAGTATGCATGGCCATTATAGATGTTAAACGCCTATAGGGCCAGTCCTAAATCCTAATGGGTTTCGGGCTAAACGGACCACTATTAAACGGGTTAGCATATTGCGGATCTAACCCTAACCCTTGCGGCTTCGGGCTAAACAGGCCACTATCGAGCTATAAATCAAAAAAATAAAAATTAAATATATTGCTAAAATTTTAAACTCGAACATATATAACATTTAAGTTTAACATGTTAAGTTAAAGTATTTATTATAAAAAATCTTGCATAATTTATAATTATATTGCATTAATAGAATTATAAAATAATTATATTGCATTAATAGAATTGTAAAATTTAAATATTTCATGATCTAAAATTTAAAATAAAAGTAATAGCATTATATAATATATACTTATATAAAATAGAAAAAAATACTTTTTTTTAAAAAAAATAATCATATGACTATAAGTCATAGTTTTAAGATTATATATTTAAACCTTTTAAAGATGTGGAGATGTGAGCTTGAAGAAATATATTTAGTAATAGGTAATATGTAATAAAACAGATTTATAATATTAGATTATATTTATTTAAAAAAACACAATTGGCGGGCTAGCTCGATAAACCTATGGATATATAGCCCTAACGGGCCTCGAACTAAACGGTCCAGGACTAAAAAAAAAAGCCCGATTTAAACGGACCAAAATAATTCACTCTAACCCTCTTTTTCCGGTTTAAGCAATCGGGGCCAACGGGCCACCGTCCATTTAACATATCTAATGGCCATATATTGGGTCAACTTTCTACAACAATTTTGATCTCTTTTGACTAGGAGTAGTGACAACGGGGTTTAGACATTCCCATTCCTACCCAACGAAGGATTGGGTGGGTGAACTAGGGAGCGAGGCATACCATTTGTGTTTTTTATAATTTAAATAATATTTACATTTTATAATTTTAAGAAAAATAAGTATACATATTTTTTTTAAAATTATGTGTTATATTTGTTAACACTAGAAATTATTAGCAAGTATACTAAAAACTAATACTAGAATAATAATTATTTTAAAAAGAATAATATTTTCATATATATAATATAAAATATACGTAATATATATAAAGTGGGGTCAGGGTGGTTCGGGGCTACCTAAACCCATCCATGCTCCATTGACATATTTGAGACAGAGAGTTTGAGAGTTCGAGGCGAGGGGGCGAGTTTCATTTGAGTTCGAGGAAGGCGGATATTCATTTGATTCGATTTGCTAGCTTTCTTTAGCGGTTGAATCTCTCTCCCTTTTTTTTAGGTTTAGTCCGCTCACTGCCATCTCTAATTTTGACATATGTATAAATGCCAAAAATAAGTCACTGATACATAAACTTTACTTGGAAAGAGAGGTAAAATTGGTAACTAATGTCATTGATATTCCAAAAACAAGAGATAACATATATAGGCAAAAAATGCAAACTTAGTCCTTTATGTTGGCAAAGTGAAATTATCCATAAAAAATCCTTTCTCTAAAATATCTCTCCGCCTTCTCTCTTAAACAAAAAAACCCTTCGGCAACTTTTTCCCCTCCCTCCCCAACACAGCCGCCCGCCCACCCCATGCCCTTCCTTCCTCCTAACCAACACGGTCGTCAACTAACAGAATATTAGGTCGTCGGCCTGTCTCTATGATTCTTTCTTCTCTGGTTCAAGATCCAAGCTTTTGGAGTTATTTCGTGTGGAAGGTCACCGGTGGCTTTCGACAGGTCAACGGAGAGTGGTGGTTTTGGTGGAGAGAGATGTAAGTCCAAGCGGCTACGATAATCTAGAGGGGGGTGAATAGATTATCTCCATCTTTTTGATTTTGCCCTCTTTTTCAAACCGAATGCTCAAAGACAATAATAAAGGTGCGGAATGTAAACAACACACGTCGATTTATAGAGGTTCAACCCACCTAGGGTCTAATCCTCTACCACCCCAGTATATCCGGGATGGATTTCAAAAAGAAAAAAGATTTTATTAATTACCAAAATTAATACAACACCTTGAAGAGCACCGCACTCTTCTTCAACACCTCCTTTGAGATTACCACAATCTCTCTTGAAGATTACCACAATCTTCAACGGCACCTTGTGAAGATTACCACAATCTTCTACCTTGAAGAATACCAAATTCTTCAATACCTCAATAAGAAGATTACCACAATCTTCTTACACCTAACACCTAGATCATCCAAGTGTGTTCTTACCACAAGAACACTCACAAGGATATCTTGTGTTGAATGATAACCCAAAAATTCAAGATTACAACTCGATAATAAATTATACAATTGAGTGCAAGTGTAATCAAGAATAGCCTAGATCTCAAGGATGTGAAAGTGATAAGCTAGGCAAATTACAACAAGAATAATAACAATGGAAGACCAAGTGTTTGCTTGAGTATATCTTGTTGTGTTGTGTTGTTCTCTCTTATTGTTGTGCTTCAAATCTTCCTCTATTTATAGGAGATGATTGATACTTGATAGGCTCCTCTTGGAATCTGATATCTACAAAAAAAAATGCAATTAAAATCAAGATTATAGCTGTTAGAAATCAATTCCACAAATTAAGGAAAAGTTGTCTGCTGCACAACGGTTAGAATTTTGCTGTCAAACTTGAGGGTGACCGGTCGCGCACTGATAGAAGTTTGAAATGAACACAGCAAATTTTCAACATGGTGACCGGTCCTAGGGGGGTCGACCGGTCGCCCACCATGGTGACTGGTCACCCTGACCAGTTTTAGGAGTTCGGGAGTTCGTTTCGTGAAATGCATTCCCTGTGCAGTCGCCTCTTTGGTCGACCTGGTCGACCTCCTAAATGAAATGTTGTCCGATTTTTGTCAAAAATAAACCTCAAGAAATACTCCGAAAAATTCGTAAAAACATTTTAAATCGATCGGGAGTATTTAGGACAACATTAGAAATATAGTTTTGATGAAATAACACATTAACACAAAAAGTGTTGTCCGATATAAATTCAATAAATACTCGAAAAATAGTAAAAGCATTTTAGACCAATCGAGAGTATTAGGACAACATTTAGAAATATAGTTTCAATGTAAAAACCCATTGGCATAAAATCATTAAATGTGTTGTCCAATATTGTCGAAAATAAACTTGAGGAAATACTCCGGAAAATATTAAAACCATTTTAAATCATTTAGGAGTATTTGGACAACCTTTAAAAACATTGTTTTGGTATAAAAACAAAATCATCAAAATCATGATAAGACCATTTATCAAACAATCTCCCCCTTTTTGATGATTGCAAACCAAAACAATTTTAACGAGGTCGATTTTGAAAACAAAACAATTTTACCGGTTAAAAAGAACTATCCATTGTGAGCGACAACATTCCACATAATATAATCACAAGGATGGGAGTAGATATATTAAACATATATAGCAAAAGCTCCCTCTATCAATATGCACAACAAGAGTAATGTAAAAGCAATCATCCACAAGCTAAAAGCTTAGCTTTTACATATTGATCTTTAAGTACAAGAGCTTATAAGCTCCCCATTTGTCAACAAAACATCATTAGACAAGTATATAAGTCCATAATACAACAATGGGACTAAGTATAATCCACAATTTTTGGCTTTAAGAAGACATAGCTTATAGCTTCTTTCCCGAGCTTATTTTAGCTTTTATGAGCTAATAAGCTTATAACTTGTTTCTCCTCCTTTGGAATCATCAAAAAGAATGTTAGCACGATAAAAACATCATATAATCATATCAAAGTGCGCAACTAAACCGATGTATCGAGCTATTTGAACATTGAAGCTTATAGACCAAATAGGAGGGAAAAGTCGATCATACGACTTGAAGAAGCTTATGAAAACTCATTTGATTTTCAAAAACATGATCTCTGTAAATATATAAGACTTTTGAAAATGAGAGAATCATGTAGGTGATGAATTTTTCATTGAAGCATTTTATCGAACCCTGGCGGGCATCAAAAATTGAAAATGATATATATAGCCCTTGTAAATGTAATCAAGCCAAGTTTTTCATCACCAAAAGCAATTATATAAATATCATCCATCAACAATCATCATGCTCAACACAAATATATAAGAATTGCATCAAGAAAAATATATATATATAAGCTAAGTTTCAAGGGTTCAACCCAATTGAGATAAGGAAGTGGAATTCTTACCATTTAATCGGTGAAGACGAGCAATGATGATAATAATCGAGCTAGATAATCCCCAAAATATGAAATTTATGCAACAAAACTCATTTGAGGTGAATTGTGTGTGAAAATGTCAAAGGGGTCGAAATGGGGAAGAAAAACATCAAAATGCCAAAATGCAATAACAGAGACAGTTTTAACCAAAATTCTGCAGCGGGCGACCGGTCAGGACATATGGCGACCGGTCGAGCTAGTGGGCGACCGGTCGGCCCCTGCCCTGGCAGCCCACTGGTTCTATTCTATTTTGAAAGTCCGATATTTGATCCAAAAATCCGATTTTTCGCCCCTAAGTTTTGAAAACGTGTAAAATGCAAACGTAGACCTCATTCAATATACATTATGTCATAATCAAGCTCGAAATGAGGTAAAATACTCGGCGGTGAGCGATTAAAAAGTCCGCGAGTTATCCTTGAGACGGAATTAAACACATCTCAAGTTTTTGTTAAACATGCAATCCCTTTGAAAAAATATCGAATCTCAATATGTTTAGTTCGATTATGACGAACCATATTTTGAAAGAAAATTATTATCACCGGACTTGTTATACTAAAAATAAGAATATTTTAAGATATTGGATACAAAAAGTCATACGAAGAAGTGCCTTACAAATATTTGAAAATTTCTTTTAACGGCACTTTAATGAGATTCGTTGGGATAGTTTTTGAAGTCGATCATATAGAAGTAAGGCATATAGAATATCGAGTCTAAGGAGTAATAAACGAATGAACATACCTCGAATTCATTTGTCAATGCCTACTTCAACCATTTTGTCAATTTTCGCATTTGTGGCCATATAGGTTGAAATGGTTCTTTCTTCTTCAATGCCCCACTTCTTCTTTTGAGTGTGGAATATAATCACCTTCTTGGCATTGTTGAACTTGAATTCCAATGATCAAATTTGAACTCCTCTCATCATGATCATCTTAGGTTCTCCTTGCATTGACTAAGAAAAATGTCTTGCACAAATATTCATTAGTAGCACCAAAAATATCAACATAAATTTGCACAAGTAGATAATCTTGCCCTTTTTCAAAAAAAATGTAGTATCAACTTTGCCTCTTGTAAAATTATTTTGCAAAAATAGCTAAGTCTATCAAACCATATACGGGATACTTGTATCAACCGTACAAGGCCTTTTATAAAAATCATTTGGCCTAAAATTTTAAACTCCGATAGACTTCTATTTGAATAAAACCATTTAGAAAATTGGATTTAACATCCATTTGGTAAAGCTTGAAATTTTCTCAAAACAAGAATGGACAAGTAAAGTTTAAATAACTTCTAGATGTGCTATGAGTGCAAATATTACATCAAAATCAATACCTTCTTCTTGACAATACCTTTGAATTACTAACCTTGCCTTGTTCATCAAACTTGTTACGAAATACCAAAAATTTCTGCAAAATCTCAACAAAGAATCTTGCACAAAAGCATAGTAATATCGAATAATAGAGATACTATAGCAAGTAACACATACTATGCTTAAAGAAAATCATCAAGAATATAATACAACATGTAAGTTCAAATAAGCTTGTAGAAAGCTATATAAGGTCTCTTTTGAAATATGAAAATACGAGAGCACATAGTTGAGACCTCATTTACAATAATCATATGAACAAGAGCTTTGACATAAGCATCCAAGAATAATGACATTTATAAGTGCAATAAAATGCATAACTTAGTAGATCAATTGTTTTATCAAAACAAAATATAATCCTTTACAAATCTTGGATAAAACAAGCTATGTCAAGTAATGACTTTTCAAAAAATCAAAACATCCTCTTAATGGTACTTGATAAAATAAGCACATAGGCATATGACACAACATGTATCGAGTCTAAGAGATGAATAACAATAGTGAGTGTAGCTCGATAGTTCATGTTAATCTTGACATATTATGACGTAGATGGTCATTTGTGATGATATATGAATCCTACACAATTCTTAAACAAGACTTGCACAAAACAAAAATGATACAAGTGTAGGCTAAAACAATAAAAGATATCGCAAGTAAGCTCATGCCATAAAAATTTATAAGAAATGATAAATCAATTAAGTCTAAGCAAATACACAAGAGTTTAATATAAGCATCATACAAGGTCTTCTTTTCAAGGAGTTTTTTTTTTAAAAACACAAATATATATTGAAGACCTTAATTTTAAAAATAAATATTTTGAAAACTCATTTTGAAAATATAGGCACAAATAAAGACATGCATAATAACTAGATAAAATGCATATTTAAATGGGGAGATACGGTTTACCAATTACGCCATTTCCATGGGTTGTGTCGTTCCCGTTGTTGATGATGTCTTCCCCTTTGAAAATCATCTTGTTGATGATGGCTTCTCCAATTGCTCTATCTTCAAGCATTGTGGCCTTCCCATTTTTGAGAGTGTCTTTCTCTTGAAAATTCATTGTGGTGATATCTTCTCCTTTGATCAAATGAGACGTTCATTTGATGTCTTATTGGCGGTATGAATTTTCTTCGATTATTATTTCGCCGGGTACCTAACATAACATTATTTTGTGGTACCCTCAAGTGCTTGGGTCCTTTAGGATTAGTCTTGAGACTTTTAGGTCTCCACAAATAATTAGAGCTATTTTTAGCCCGACAAGTATTTACCGTATGACCCTTTTTACCGCAATAAAAACAAGAAACAATTTTAGGAGCATAATGACCAACATACATAGGTACTTGATTTCTTTTCACATAATTAACAATACTAGGCTTATGATCAAGTCCTTGTTTCAATTTATCACAACTATCAATAATATTGGTCATTTTATTGGTACTCAAGTTGGATTTTGATAAATCCTTTTTCATGCAATTAATATCCTCAACAAGAGTACTATTTTCTTTTTCAAGGTTTCTAACCTTATCAAGTGTGGTGGTGTGAGCACATGATAGTGATTCATAGGAAGTAAATAAACTATCCTTATCATTTTTCAAAACATTGAATTCCTTTTTCAAATTTTTGTACTTAACAAGTAAACTTTGGAATTCATTTTGAAGGTCATCAAAATCATTTTGCAAATCACTATAATCATTTTGTATAACAATATCATAGGAAGTAGAGGGTTTAAGACATACCTCGTTTTCTTCTTCGATGCCCATAAAACATTGTTCAACTACTTCATAGTTGGATGTTGTAAAAGGCTTGTTCCTCAGATTTGACCTTGTTTCCCTTTGAGAAGTAGATGCTTTTGAGTTGCTCCTATCATTTGCATATACTTCATGAATTGCTTCTAATTTTTGCCATACTTCATGAGCCGATTGAATTCCTACAATAAGATTAAATTCCAAGTTGGTAAGTGAACAATATAAAATATTGAGAGCTTTACCATTTAAGGAGATGATTTTCTTCTCTTCATCATTGAGCTCTTTGAGGCCTTTGGAGGTGTGTGGTGTGTATTTCATCGGAATAGATTCTCCATTGATGACGATGTTCCAAATATCAAACCCGCAACCTTGTAAATAGCATTCCATTCTTTCTTTCCAAAATGCAAAATTTTTGGAATCAAATCGAGGTGGCTTGGTGGTGGAGGTGCCGGAAAGATGAGCTTCATTCGTAGATGACGATCGTTCATCTTCACTCGTGATGTGAAACGAGCTTGCCAAAGAGTTTGGCTTTGATACCACTTGTAACTCCAAGCGGCTACGATAATCTAGAGGGGGGTGAATAGATTATCTCCATCTTTTCGATTTTGCCCTCTTTTTCAAACCGAATGCTCAAAGACAATAATAAATGTGCGGAATGTAAACAACACACGTCGATTTATAGAGGTTCAACCCACCTAGAGCCTAATCCTCTACCACTCCAGTATATCCGGGATGGATTTCAAAAAGAAAAAAGATTTTATTAATTCCCAAAATTAATACAACACCAACTTACAACAACACCTTGAAGAGCACCACACTCTTCTTCAACACCACCTTTGAGATTACTACAATCTCTCTTGAAGATTACCACAATATTCAACGGCACCTTGTGAATATTACCACAATCTTCTACCTTGAAGAATACCAAATTCTTCAACACCTCAACAAGAAGATTAACACAATCTTCTTACACCTAACACCTAGATCATCCAAGTGTGTTCTTACCACAAGAACACTCACAAGGATATCTTGTGTTGAATGATAACCCAAAAATTCAAGATTACAACTCGATAATAAATTATACAATTGAGTGCAAGTGTAATCAAGAATAGCCTAGACCTCAAGGATGTGAAAGTGATAAGCTAGGCAAATTACAACAAGAATAATAACAATGGAAGACCAAGTGTTTGCTTGAGTATATCTTGTTGTGTTGTGTTGTTCTCTCTTATTGTTGTGCTTCAAATCTTCCTCTATTTATAGGAGATGATTGATACTTGATAGGCTCCTCTTGGAATCTGAAATCTACAAAAAAATTGCAATTAAAATCAAGATTATAGCTGTTAGAAATCTGATAGAAGTTTGAAATGAACACAGCAAATTTTCAACAGGGTGACCGATCTAGGGGTCGACCGGTCGCCCACTGGTGCGACCGGTCGCCCACTATGGTGACCGGTCACCCCGACCGTTTTAGGAGTTCGGGAGTTCTGTTTCGTGAAATGCATTCCCAGTGCACAGTCGCCTCTTTGGTCGACCAGGTCGATCTCCTAAATGAAATGTTGTCCGATTTTTGTCGAAAATAAACTCAAGAAATACTCCGAAAAATTCGTAAAAACATTTTAAATCGATCGAGAGTATTTAGGACAACATTAGAAATATAGTTTTGATGAAATAACACATTAACACAAAAAGTGTTGTCCGATATAAATTCAATAAATACTCAGAAAAATAGTAAAAGCATTTTAGACCAATCGGGAGTATTAGGACAATATTTAGAAACATAGTTTCAATGTAAAAACCCATTGACATAAAATCGTTAAATGTGTTGTCCAATATTGTCGAAAATAAACTTGAGGAAATATTAGGAAAATATTAAAACCATTTTAAATCATTTAGGAGTATTTGGACAACCTTTAAAAACATTGTTTTGGTATAAAAACAAAATCATCAAAATCATGATAAAACCATTTATCAAACAGGAGAGACTGATTATTTCAATTGTTTTAGTTTGGTTGGGTTTGTTCTTCATTTTTTTTTTTTTTTTGTCTTTGTTTTTCGGGTTAATTTATGAAACTCGTAGGTGGGTCAGTAATTTCTATCTTGCAGTGCGTGAATTAGCTCGTGCCTTGATTTTTTCAATTGTGGGACTCCCTTAGGGAGTGCCTAGTCCTCCTTTTGGGATGGTTTAGTCTCCGATCGGAGTGCCTTGTTTTTTTTGTCTTTTTGTTATTTTTGTTGTTTGTCTTTTTTAGTCTTGTTCTTCTCTCTCAATTAGCGACAGTTTTTCCTCGCGTGCGAAGCTCTCTTCTTGACATTTGTCTTATCAAGGTGACCATTTTGCCAGTTGGCAGTGTAAATTTAGTTTGAATTTCAAATATACTATCGTTTTGGGAAAAAAAAGTCCTTTATGTTGGCCTACTTTACTATTTAGCCTATTTAATAAGTTAAACTAGTAATTTTAATTTCTATGGAATTTGGATTAGTAGGCAACCAATGATTAAGACAAACAACAGAAATGACAAAAATACAAAAAGTTCTAGGGTTTTCTCTTGGAGAAAACCTTGAGCGCGCCGTCTTGGTTTTTACCAAGGAATGTTTGTCTGAAAACGTCCTTTTCCTTTTATTCTATTCCTCCTAATTATTCCCCTGTCCATCCCCTGTTCCTTCCCCCTCTTCTGTCTTCTTTCCTGTCTTTTTCTGTTTTCCTTTTGTTCTTTCTTTCCTTGTTGTTGCTGGTTTTTCTTTGGCTTTTTCTTCTTTTCCTTTTTGCTTCTTTCTCACGTGCTACTTGTTTTCTCTGCAGATCTGGTCATCAATAAAAGACTTGGAATCCCCGTGATTATTCATCTGTTGAAGCCCGTTTTCGCCGCACCCTTCCCAGTGACATCCTGATAATCTGATGGATGAATCTCTCGATTCCTTATGCGCTCGCCTTTCTCTCGCAGATGAGGAAAAATCTTGTATCGATGGCAACCACGGATCATGCGACCCTCTTGACATCTCCACTCCCTCGTCGGCAAAGTTATCGCCCCTCGCACCATTAGCTTCGACCATATATCCACCTTATTCAAGAGACTGTGGAATCCGAAAGGAAAGCTCTCATGCAAGCCGCTACATGATAACACTGTTTTATTCTCCTTCGGTGACCCGATTGACCGAAAGAAGGTTCAATTGGGATCCCCATGGCTTCTTGAAAGATTCTTAATGTTGCTCGAGGAAGCAAAACCGAATATGGTTGTTTCAAATTTCTCTTTCAAGAAATCCCCATTTTGGATTCAACTTCATGATATTCCTTTGGGCCTCATGACTAAAAAATTTGCTCGCCTTGCTGGGGACTCTATTGGAACTTTCATTGATGTAGATTGTGACTCATCGGGATCCGCCATGGGTAAATTTCTTCGCGTCCGCGTTGAAATTGATATTTTAAAACCTCTCAGAAGGATCATGCAAGTTGATTATCAAGATCATAAAATTGCAATTGTTCTCAAATACGAACATCTCCCGGATTTTTGCTTCTTCTGCGGAAAAATAGGCCACCTTGTCAAGGATTATGATGACCACATCCTCTATTCACCCTGCGCAAAAAGATCGATTCGAATTCGAAACTTGGCTCCGCACTCCTAGCACCATCAACCATTTTTCCTCGAATCGACAACCTCCCCGTCTGCCAAATCTGACTCATACCCACACACAATACACTCTCCCTGCTACTCGCACCAACACCCCCAACTCACCTCATACGACACCACCCTCACGGTATGATTCTAAATCTACTGAAACCACTAACACTCTGGCCATAATCCCTCTCCCCTCTGCTGCTCAGACTCATGCTTCCAAAACCATTCACCTAACATCTGATACAACTTCCACTGGTACTTCTTCCAACCCCCGCCCTCCACATTCATTGATAAAGCCCCTACTCTTACCCAAAATTCATCTCAAACGTCACCCCCCAACCAAATCTTTCTTACTACCCACTCCTCCACCGGACTTCATGCCAATTCTCAAAACCCCTCTACATCCCTGTCTTCCCATAATCAGCCTCATTCCCTTGATAATATCCACAGCCCCTTTCTCGTACACGTCCCCATGATCCTCGGCACTCCCACACGCAAAATCGCCCGCAAATTCCAGCACCTCAGAAAACAACATATTTCAATCTCCCTCCACCCACTTTCTAAAACTCCAAAAAACCCCAAATGCAAGCTTCTCCTAACTGAAAATCCCAACAATTCCCCAGACACTACCAATGTCGAGCCCACAAACAACAATTTCAAAATTCCCAAAATCCATCTCTCTAATTCCCCAAACAATGAACTTACTCCACTCTGTTTCGATAATTCAACGGCGAAAGTTGGTGCGTTTAATCAACTCCGCCGATCACTATGAATATCTCAGTTGGAATTGTCGGGGGCTTGGGAACTCTCGCACAATTCTTGAACTCCGCGATCTTATTCGCGCTAAGTCCCCCACTTGATATTTTTATGTGAAACCAAATGCAAGTCATTGTGATTGATAAATTAAAGTCGAGTTGGGCCTTCATGGAATTGTAGTTGATTCTATTGGTTGCTCGGGTGGCCTCGTTTTGCTTTAGTGTAAGAATATTCAAGTGTCGCTCTGTGTTTTTTCCCGACATCTTATTGACGTTGATATTATTTTTATGAACTCATGCATTCATGTTTCGAGAATCTATGGTGAACCCGACGCCTCTCTCTCCGAAGAGGATTTTGGAACCAATTCATTCGGATTAATTCCGCTCCCCACCTCCTTTGGCTTTGTTTTGGTGATTTCAATGAGGTTTTAACACAATCGAATTTCAAGGCACCAGGCTTGGCGAGAATGGCGATGCAGGCCTTTCGTGATGCCATCTCGTCGTGTTCATTATATGATACACGTTTTAAATGATACTCTTTTACATGGAAAAGACTCTCGATCCATCCGCACACCCAGCGCGGCCGCTTAGATTGTTTCTTTCATAATGGACCATTGGATAATCTCTTCCTGTGGAAATCCGTCAATCACATTCCGACAATATCATCCGACCACCAGGCCCTTTTTATCCAAGTTAACACTCGAACTTCTCCCCCCCGCGGCCCGGGACGCAAGAAACCTTTCCGCTTTGAAGCTTGTTGGATCAAGAAGAAAGAATGTGAAGAAATTATTAAATCTCATTGGGACTCAAGCCTAGAATCGATTTAGGAGATGATTCAGAGTTGGTCTATTAGTCTGCTAAGTTGGAGTAAATTCTCAGTGGGAAATATTGCTGAAAAAATAAAAAAGGTGAAAGGAGATAGAAACTCGGCTTTCTTTCATAATTTTGACTCTAAGTGATGCGATACTAACCATATCTCACCCTCAAAGACTCTCAAGGACAACTCCATTCCGATGATGCCTCCATCGAGCACATTATCTCCGACTACTTCCATAACATTTTTCCTCGTCCACCTCCTTCCCCACCGATTTTGCGGGAAACACCGAGGAGGGTGCGATCTCGTGTCATAACCGATATGAATAATCACCTTTCTCGGCCATTTAAAGATGATGAGGTCATCGAGCTCTTAAGGACATGCACCCTTTCAAATCCCCAGGTCCCGATGGTATGAGTTCTATTTTCTTTCGAAATTTTGGCACATTGTAGGCAATGATGTTACCTTCTCTCTGTTTTAAATTTTTGAACAATACGATTCTTATTCCAGGCACTAATTTTACTCATATTGTCCTTATTCCAAAGACTAAAAATGCGGACGATATGGCTCATTTCCGCCCTATTAGTCTTTGTAATGTGGTTTACAAAATTGCTTCCAAAGTCCTTGCTAATAGACTTCGCGTCTTTCTTCCCTATATTATCTTAGAGTCTCGGTCCACTTTTATCCCCGGTCGTCTGATTTCTGACAATACCTTATTGCTTACGAGACGCACCACTACATGAAAACTCGCACTTCTGGTTCTTCTGGTCTTATGTCTATAAAACTGGATATGAGCAAAGCCTTTGACCGCGTAGAATGGCTTTTTATGTTCTCATTGATGCGGTCCATGGGTTTTTGCGATCAGTTTATCTCCCTGGTTCAATTGTGTGTCACGACCACATCTTTTTCATTTTTACTTAATGGTAAAGAGTTTGGTCGGGTCAATCCTAGTAGAGGCATTAGACAAGGCAACCCCCTATCCCCCTACATGTTCATTATTTGCTCTGAGGTTTTCTCATGTTTGCAGCAGGATCTCCAGTTATGCAACAAAATTCAAGGAATTTCTATTAACAAGCGTGGACCGAGCATTTCCCATCTTTTTTTCGCCGATGACACTCTACTATTTGGACTGGCAACAACTGACGAAGCCAAATTCCTAAAATTTGCCATCCAACTGTATGAAAGAGTGTCCGGGCAACAAATAAACTTCAACAAATCTGGCATTATCTTCAGCCCGAACACTGCACATCATCTCATTGATGATATTCTTCGCATTATTGGCATGAACCGGGTTGATAGTCATGGAAAATACCTCGGACTACCGTCTGTAATTGGTAAAAGCAAAAAGGAAGTTTTTGGGAATTTAAAAGACAGGATCTGGAGCAAACTTCAAAGTTGGATGGGAAAAAACTTATCGCAAGCGGGCAAAGAAATTCTCATCAAATCTGTTATTCAGACTATACCAACGTATGTTATGTCCTATTTCAAAATCCCAGATTACATCCTGGATGACATACAACGGCTTGATGCGAGTTATTGATGGGGGAGTACATCTGAGAAGAAGAAACTCCATTGGCATTCTTGGGATAAAATGTCAACTAGAAAAAAATAAAGGTGGTCTCGGCTTTCGAAATCTTCGCGTGTTCAACATGGCTATGCTTAGTAAGCGGGTGGAGGATTCTCACTAATCCTTCATCTTTGTTGAGTCCGATTTAAGTCAAAGTATTTCCCAAATAGCAATTTTTCCATGCTTCTCTTGGTTGTCGCCCCTCGTGGTCTTGGCGGAGCATATTAGAAAGCAGGAAATTGTTGAAACTTGGTGCTCGAAAAATAATCAGATCTGGCTCTACTACAAAGGTTCGGGGCGATCCGTGGCTCTCAAGTGCTTCAGGCTTCTATATTCATAGCCCCCTACCATAATTCACCTGGATTCCAATGTCTCAGAACTAATCGACGTCTCCACATTCTCATGGAAAGAGGACTTTGTTCGAACACTTTTTTCTCCCGTTGAAGCAAATGTGATCTTGGCTATTCCTCTTCCGCACCACCCGACACTTGATCTTTGGAGTTGGCATTTTACTAAAAACGGGAAACACTCAATCCAGTCGGCGTATCATACCTATATTGAATCAGATATCTCTCCTCTTGGCCCAAATTTTAACGCTGGTTCAAGCTCTGGAATAAATCCTATTTGGAAGCATATTTGGGATCTTAAAATCACCCCGCGCATTAAACATTTCTTATGGCGATGTTGTAAAGCTTCTATTGCTACAACGGACAATCTTGCAAGACATGGGATCATCTCCCCCCACCCATGCCCTGTCTGTTCGCATAAAGAACCCGACTCCAGCCACATCTTCTTCCACTGCCCCCTGGCCCAAGCCATCTGGAAGGCAACAGGTTTGCTTCCCGTTCTTGCAACCTACCAGCAACCCCTTTGGCATTACTGGATTCAAGACCTGATTGTAGCTCGATCTAATGTCCCCATCGAACTCATCACCACCATTTGCTCCCAAATATGGTTCCATCGCAACAGGCTTAAACATGATGGCATACCGCCGGAACCTCTCACCATTGCTCTATCTGCGAGCTCCCTTCTTAGAGATTTCCAAACTGCACAGTTTTGGCCCGAACGGCCCTCCACATTGCTCTCATTTCGCATTCCAACCAGAGATCATCCGTCGCGCCCAACATTCTTTTTTGATGGAGTTGTTTCTTTAATTCATAAATGCGCAGGTGTTGGGATTGTCCTTCTTGATGAACAAGGTTCTGTTAAATTTGGGGTCTCGAAAAAATTCAATGGGGTTACCGATCCGGAGGAAGCGGAATTCTTAGCTATGAGGGAGGCTTTGATATCTGCGAAGAATCTCATGCTCACTCAGTTTTCCGTAGTTGGGGATGCCTCATCTGTTATCCTTGCCACTCGAGGTGATGCGGATTGCCCTGCCCACTGCCAATATATTCTTTCTGATATTTCATCTCTCAAGCGCTCTCGATATTCTGGAAGTAGCCTGGGTTCGAAAATCGTCTAATACTTTAGCGCATGATCTTGCTTTTTTCTATGCTAAAAATATGTCGTTAGATACTCATTTTTGGAATATTTATGTTCTTGTTTATTCGTTGTTGGACGTTTTCCAACATCTAATTAATATATATTTCAGTTTTTCCTAAAAAAAAAAAAAACAGAAATGACAACAGAGTACAACAAAAGGAATCTTAGACTTAGTGGGTCCATCATAATTTGAAAAAACATCTCTCTAACCCTTTTTTTTCTCCATTCTCTCTACAAAAACCCCTAACCCAAAATCATTTTTCCCCTCCCTTCCCCCTTCTTCAGCCGCCACCCCCTCTCCCTCCCCCCCCCTCCTCCCTCCTCCCCTTCCCTTCCCCTCCATGCTTCCTCTTTGAGGGCCAACGATCCGCGTATGTCTGTGTCTTGAGGTGGCCGAAATTTTCGTTCCACGGTGAAAGCGAGTTGAAGCTTCACGGAGATGTCTTAGAGCTGAGTAGACGATGGGCAATGATAGTAGATTTGGGTGAGGGAGAGGCATTTTTCTTTTTCTCTTTTTGTTTTTTTTTTCCTTGTTTTTTAGCTATAGATTGTTGTAGTTTTCCTTTTTATTTGTCTTTTCTTTTCCCGGTTGATTTGCGAAACTTGTAGGCGGATCAGTTTTGTCTGTTCTGTAGTATGTAGTAGTTGCTCGTGCCCGGTTTCTTTTTTTTAGTGTGTTACAGTCTCCATTAAGGAGTGTTGAAGTCTCCCAACGTGGGAGTGGTCTAGTTTTGGGTGTGAAGTGTTTAGTTTGTGGAGTGGATCTGAATTGGTTTTGCCAATTCCCCACTTGGCTTTTATTTAGTCAAGTCGGCTCTTAACCAGTTGACTGCGTTTGTAGTTGTAATTCCAGTTTTGTTGAACTGTTCTAATAAAATACTATCATTTAAAAAAAATAAAAAAGGACTTAGTGGGTCCAGATTACGCTCTTCTAAGGCCGTAAGTCCATGTGAATTATTTCCAGTGACATTTTAGCTTAGATTACAACAATTTATGTATTTCATTATTCCTTAGATAAAGTAATCTTTATATCTATCTCTGTGTTATGATAAATTAATATACGTTGTTTGTCTTCTTAAACAACTTTATGTGGAAAAAATTAGACGTTAAATACATTATACGAACCGTCTCAAATTTTTTTTTCAAATTTTGTTTTATTTTTATGGTTTTATTTTATTCTCTTGGATTATCTATAATGGTCCATTGCACAACCTATACATTCCTTGTAAAATAAAATCTCGAAAAGATTAAAACTGAGCGGCGTGAACCTAATTGGGCTATCTATATGGGCCAGGCCCATCTCATTTATACACGGTAGTTTTTACGTTAAGACCACAAATAAATAAATAAATAAATAAGCAACGTTTGGCAGGATTGAAGCATCTTGGCCCATATTATATGGGCCGAGACTAGCTTTTATGATTTAATTAAATTATTATTAGGCCGAAGCTTCATACAAACAATGAAACAAAGACTCTTCAACTTTCTGTGGACACTGGCCACCTCAATAAGTCCAAACTGTTTGGTAGGCTCACATTTATTAATGGGATAAAAAAGAAAGTAAAAAAAAAAAAAAAAGGAGTTCAAGGCTAGATTGGTATTCTTTCATTTTGCAACTTTTTTTTGCATGTAGAGAATAGTGATGAAAAAAAAATTGAAAGAAGAAGAATGAATTTTGATAGTTTAGTTGATATTAGATAAAATATAATAATGAAAGTTGATTTAATACAGAAATAGTTTAATAATGATCCAATATAATTGGTAGTTAGAAAAATATTTGAGTGATTAAATAGTAAAATTTATGGGAAAATGTGTAATAATAATTGATAATTTGATGTTTTCTTTTTAGAAAAATTGAGTGGAAACGATTGGTGAGATAAAAAAAAAAGAAAAAAATGAATAGTATACGATTCGGCATAGAATAGGCCGAGCTCACGATTGGATATTTGGGCTCGATATAGGCATTAATAGGCCGCGACTTAGTAAGCTTGGAAGTATCAATGAGCCCATATTTGAGGCCCAGTTTCTAGAAGCCTCCTAAGATAAGCTCGAAATTATTAGCTATCCAGGAGTTCGGGATTAATGATGACGGGGCTTAAGCTTATCAATTAGATAAGATTTGATAACTAATTCTGACAGATTCCTTGTAACTGTCTCCTAGAAATCCGGAAACCCTAATTGTATTTTCTATAAATACCCACCACTCAGGTATGGCTCACCGCTTATGCACATTTGATATCTCAATATACACTTGATATGTTCTTCCTCTTCTTTGAGTACTATTTGATTTGAGCGTTGGAGTGGGTACGCCGGAGCAACTCTCCAGACCCCCTTTTGCAGGTGTTTGGCGAAGAAGTTGGTGTTCGGTTAAGTTCACGACTTCATCAGCATTGTCACCGGAAGTTTTTAGGTTGTACCAGTATAATTTTTAAAATTGTCAAGTTCAGTCATGAGCAATCGCAACCTAAATCTTCAATTTTCAATAAAATAATCATTTTGTATATATATATGATTTATTTCAATTCCACCAAACTCAGTTTCAAATAAACTTATACAAATTGTTTTTCATCTCCAAATCAGAAACCCTATTTGAAAGAAGGTAAAAACTTGCGTGAGACGGTCTCACGGATTTAGATCCATGAGACGGAGCCCTTACACAAAGTTTTAAAGGTTTTTTTTTTTGATTTTATTTTTCTTAGGGTTTATATTTTTTTTTTAGGTTTATTTTGTTTCTTGGATTTATTTTTAATTGATTTGGGTTTTTAGGATTTTTAGTTTTTTTAGGGTTTATTTTTAATTTTTTGGGTTTATTTTTGTTTTTCGGGTTTATTCTTCATGGTTCATGTTTTTAGGATTTATTTTTGTTTCTTAATGGTTCATTATTATTTTTAAATTTATTTTCATGGTTCATGTTCTCAAGACGGAGCCCCTTAAGAGGTCCGTCTCATGGATTTAGATTCGTGAGACCGTCTCACAAGAGACTTGCTCTTGAAAGAATGATTAGACATCCAACCAATGTGTGCTTTAGGGCATCACCAAACCAACTTCAAATCCAACCTTATTACACCAAATATGCAATAATCCCTCTCCAATCCAACTCTAAACCTCACACCAAATTTGGTGTAGTGAATAGTATTACACCAAATTTGGTGTAAAATCATTTACACCAAATTTGGTGTAATGCAAATATCCCACATTTGCCCTCCAATTCCCTTTTACCTCAAAATTAAATTCCAATTGTATCCTCATTTTATATATAATTAATTTATATAACATGATTTTAATAATTAATTAATATTTTCTATAAATTAATAAATAACAAATAATTATAATGTAAATTAAAAGAATTATTAATATTAATTTTAATATTTATTTTAGTAATATAACTAATTAATATAATATTAATTAAATGAAAGTTTATAGTTAATTACATTACTATATAAAAAATATAAGTAAATAAAATAATTGTATAAATAAATAAATTTTGTTACTATAAAATGAAAAAAATAAGAATAAAATATTCATTTGGTGTAAGATTTAGTATAATGGGTTGGAGATTGTTTTGAAAAATTACACAAAATACCAAATTTGGAGTAGTTTTTACACCAAATTTGGTGTAATGGGTTGGAAATGGTCTTATCTATCGACAAATTTGGGATAGTTAGGCAAATCTTTCTAGTGGAGTTTACATTACTTACGATGAATTGAAAAGTACCATTACTTTTAATCCTGTTTCAGTTTGATAGTTAATTTTTGAAGAAAAAAATAATTGCACTCATCAATGTCACAATCTTTATGATTAACAGGCCTTGTGATGGTGACAGAACTATTTTTCCTTTCAAGAAAAGTAAGCAAGAATTATTAGCTGTCATTTTCACTTTTCAGACCTATAATGTATTTTTATTGCACTTTGATGCTATTAAGAATCAATCCACATTGACCTAACATATAACTCCATATCTAACTTAATGAACCAACAAAAGTGACAAAGTTGGCTCTAAAATGGCAGCATATCATATAACAAAGCCAATACTTCCTAAAATAACAGAGCAAAACCACTCTCAATTGTTATACAATGAAGATATCTTGTTTCCTAACTAGATGCGTAATTTATTTAATGTTTGAGGTGAAAAAGGAAAAGTTAGCTAGCAAAATAAGATATTTATTTAATGTTCAAGGTAAAATTAAAAAAGTTAGCTAGTAAAGGGAGAGCGCGGGCAACGTCAAGTTAGCACAGAGTGAAGTGCACAATTTCTCCTACTTAAGAATGGTATTAGAAATGATGATGAGGAAATTCGTGTTGTGTCCATTCTCTCTCATTAAGGGTTATCATTTAATCGAAGTCGTATAAAATATTTTACGATGGTGCAAATGTCCAAGTGTTAGGCATTATTCTATCACAAGTTCTGATCTCATATTCTGCACAGTGTTTAATTACATTGAGCGACTCTCACATATAAATAAGTGACGTCATTTTATACACGTGACATTCACCTGGTGTAGATAAAAACATCATAGAAAAAAGCAGATCTCATATATTCAATCATAATTGCACGTAGCATTCACATCATGTAATAAAATATATTCATAGAATTGGAAGATCTCGTTTATTCTATCACAAACAAACTTTGTTAATTTTTTTTTCTTAATTGCCAAACTTTGTTAGTTGGCCTACAATAAAGTCCCCTTTCATTCAAGAACCTAATTTAATCTTTTTGGGGGGTTGGGGGGAGGGGGGTATTCATGTATCTATGTTCTCACCATGTTAAGTAATCATATTTGCATGAAATTCACAAAAAACGTTTGGTTGAATTGTCATGTCCTTAGATTGTGATTCCTTCCCACCTTACCATATAATATATATGTATGTACTTTTTGTATGATAAACTAAGCATTTAATTATTGGTCTGTGTGGATGAATTTTCTAGGGGCGCAAACATAAAGTCCAGCCAACAAATGTTGAAATAACAAGTGCTTAGATGCTCTGTCCCAGCAATATTTTTAATATGGACCAGACTACTTATGTAGAGTAGATATCATGGTATACATTGGAACATGTAGTGTTATTTTATGTTGTGACTGCTCAATATATATTGTTGATATTGAACAAATTTATTGCGTATGTTCACATTAAGTACATTATATGTAGGAAAATTCGGATATACAACATGTTTTGTAGAAAATAAATAAGAAAATCGTGCAAAAAAAGGTTAAATAAGTAACTATATTATTAGGAGTTTTACTTACATCAATGGATCATCTGAATTGCGAATTAAAATTCATCTAAATATGCCCCAAATAAAATCGGTATGTAATTCAGTCAAAGCAAAAATCCCACTTTATAAGTGATCTTGACTTTATGGAGTGTTTGCAAAAACATCTGCTTTTAATTTTGAAGTGATTTAATGTAGCATAAGCTAAAAGTAGTAGGGAATCATAAGTTGAAAGTATTTGCGAATAGAATTTAAAAGTCGAATCAATTAACTGAGAGTGTTTGGTAAATAAATTATAAAATTATAGTGTTTTTTTTGTTTGTAAAAGTCAAATCATCAGCAGAATCATTTAAGTGTAATAAAAAAAGTTGATTTTGCGTAAAACACTAAAAACTACTTTTTTCTTTCAATTACTAATAATTACTTTTGTTAGTGATTGCAAACGCTCCTTTATATTAGATGAAACTTTTTTTTTCTTCATTTTATATAAGCACCAAATACATGTGTGTGCACAGAAATTTGTAACACAAATTTTGTGTATGAAATTGACAAACAGGAAAATATAATGCAAATTGAATTTATTGAATGAAATAAAATGAGTACAATTCTTAATAATCATCTGATTTTTCTCTTAACATTTGAAACTTCGAAAATAGATCTGTGGCTTTATCTCCTTCGAACTTGAATTTGACTTCGAATAACATTAACTCGAAGGCTCGATAGCTTAATCTCGATTCAAAGCTGATTTGTGTGTAATAGAAAAGAAAAAGGGAAAAGGGGTGGGATCAGCAGAAGTATCAATGTAAACACTGATTGAATTAGCTGTTGTGAATCTGAAGTACGTCATTAGTTGGTTTGACCAAAAGTCGATCAGAAACAAATGTTTATATAATTGGCATGCAATAAGTGATCATAAGAGTCATTTATTTTAATTAATATGCACATATTCCTAAAACTTTGTTACGAATTTAAGTACAATTATGGACTTTGTATTATTCAAACTTCCAGACGTGCTTCCTCTAATTGATTAAAGCTCAACGCCAACTTCACTTTATTAAATTTTCCTAAGCACACACATATATATACATACATACATATATCTAGGAGAGTAATGATCAAAGGAACAGGCTTTGATTATATGTTAAAGAATTGTAAAGCTCTTGGTAAGAGATCTCGAATCCCCAACTCCAATTTCGTGTTGCTTTTTTTAAAAAAAAAAAAAAAAAGATTGGTATTAAGCGTTGTAAAATCGTTGTAGTTAAAATCATTTGTTGGTAAATATTTATCTACATAATGTAAAATTGTTGTTAAATATTTACATTGTTTTTTGTCAATAAATTTAGAAACTGTAAAAATTTAGTGACAAAATCATTTATATTGGGAAATTATGTCAGTAAACTGAATTTACGTATAATATATAACACTTTGTTGATGTGGTATTTCACGTAACAATTGACCAAAATCATTAAATACTCATGACTTTTTGGATTTGATATATTGGTGTAAATTTCAACTCCAGAGGACGACGAAAAAAGCCCTAAGAAAAGCCCTCACAAGTTGTCAAATTTTAGATTACTTGGGGGCTTTTTTGTCATTTCAAGTTGATATATAGGTGTCAATTTATCAAATTCAAAAAGTTAGGTAGTGAATTGATCAATCGCAAATGTAGGTACCAAACCGACATGAAATATGAAATAGATATAGTTGAGATACTAAAATAAATAGTACCACCCTTTTGTTTAATTATTATTTGAGCTTTCCGAAAAGAAGAGCCAATTTGCCAACCATGAAACAACTCTCAATCTTACATTATTTAAGAATATAGCTAGCAAATAGGTGACTTAGGCATATCTCGGCCACCACATTGTGGGATGGGAGGTCGAGGGTTCAAAAATCCTCGCTCCATCAAATTGTTTGTGGGGTGGAGTCATGGGTTCATATCCTTCTCCATCAAATTGCTGGGCATATGCACCCTGGTGAAGATTTGGTGGGAACTCATCTTTGAATAAATTCGTGTGAGTTCGATTCGGGAGAGATCATTATTAGTTTCGAACATAATTGTTCTCTTTACAATCAGGAGGATTTTGACGTCCATGGTTTCTTGTGTATGCATATGCGTGCACATCCCAATTTACTCTTTCCAAGAATGAAACAGCTCTCAAAAAAATAGCGCTTACATTATTTAAAAAAAAAAAAAAAATATATAGTTAGGGCATATCTTTTTACATGTATAACACTAATCAATAGGTTACCTAAAATAAGGGCACGAAACTCCACGTGGCAACGGCCCATTCGTGATGTTCTTGGTATTCTAATTGGAGATAAACCTTAGAAGGGCCCTATGGAATCTAATCAACTTTTCTTTATAAATGGGTGGTAGACTGCTAGGTTGTTTTTATTTCATCGTCTTTTTCTTCGTACAATCTTCTCGAGGATTTTTTGTCCATGGTTTCTTGTGTATGTAATGCATATATACATTCACCTATCGATACTCTTTCCAGAAGAAAAAAAAAATTGAGTATTCTAATTTTAAAAAAATATTTTTATTGAGAGAGTAAAAGTGTTTATTGATGATCAGATTGATTAACAGTTCGATTGTCAGTTAAATAAATTAATTATATTTTTTTACACTAATAAAAATTAATACTCCATTAAAAAGATAATCGGACCGGACACGACCATTGATTAGCGGTCGGATCAATTGAGGACTAGGGTTGGCGAATGGGCGGGATTCCCAGTTATTTGGATCCGTTTAGTATTGTCAGGGATTTAAATGCCAAAAATTCCCATGAGACGGGACGGGGATTTTTTTTCCCTTGGCGGGGAAAAACGGGGATCATATTTAAAAGATCCAAAAATGTTCTACCAAAGGAAGCTAAGGAATATTATATATATAATATAATATATTAAATATATATAATATAATATAAATATATCCACACTAAAATAATAAAATGATAAAATCTTTAATTTATTTTATGTAATTCTTGTTTTATTATTTTTATATAATTTTTATATTTTTAAATATTGAAAAATGATTTTTTAAAAAATAATATTAGTATTTTTGTAAAAAAGAAAATTTAAAACGGGACGGGAATTCTAATGGCCAGTGGATCGGGTGAAACGGGATGGGGGAAATTTTCCCGTTTATCTCACGGGGGACGGGCGGGGATTCCTTGAGCGAACGCTTTTGGATCGGGGATGGGGATGGCTCCCCGACCCCGCCCGCCCCAAGTTGACATCTTAATCGTGATACCTAAGTTATTTCGACCCAAAGATTTGGAATAAGGTTTAGTAGTATAGGAAACATACACTTTTCTCGAGGATGTCATATTGCATGTGTCTGCATTTATCAAAATGGATTTTTATCCGATACTTCATAGATACTCCATTGATATATCTAGTACACATGGAAATAGATAGAAGTTATTCTATTGCTCATTTTTTCAGTATTTTTTGTGTGTCTATGTGAGCTATCACATTCCACATTTGAGTACTTATGAAATTTTTCGTTTTTATACCTTAAACATTATATTTTTAATTATAATTAGTACGTAATATATAAATTTATATGTCTATATACACAATATCTGTATTTTTAAAATTTCAAAATATGTCATATTTCCATGCTCGTGCCATATCTTATTCGTGTTTCGTGTCCGTATCAATGCCTCATAGGTAGTGTCATGTCACTATTTTTAAAAAGAAATATATTTTTAATTTAAAAAAAGTTCTATGAAAAAAATAAATCATATTTTAAAAGTTCCAATAATGATGTAAAAGGAAAAGTGGGAGGTATATTACTTTATTGTAAATGGAGACTGAGAGAACTTTGGGTTTGCTACTAAAAAAATTTCCTAGTAAAACCAACCCAATCAATACAAATCATTTCCAGTCCTTGCATAACATATTTGATTAATATTTAATCCTTGGGTTTAGGATTTAGTATTAGGAATTTGTAAAGCAGAGCAGATTCCATGATTCTACGGTTTTGGATCTTTGAGATATACAAGTCCCAATGCCAACTAATAATGACATGAGAAGAAAAAAAAAAGAAAGGAACAGTCCATCAACAGATACAGAGCTGCAAAACAGCTAATATAATATGTAGAATTTGAGATAAACTTGGCATAAATAATTTATAATATTCTTTATTAATGGGAGTTTTATTTGATTAATTTTATTATTAAAATCGACTAATGTATTAGATAGTTTAATAGATAGTTTTTTTGTGGAGTTGCCCTCAATAAGATGGTTATACTATCATTTTATTCTAATGGCTAGTGATTCGAGTGTGAATCAGTGTACCTGAAGTTGGGTCGTAGCAACGTAAATTGAGATACTTTAGTTTGAGAGACCTGAAAACACAACACAAGTTAGGCTAAGTCATTTCAGGTTTAAGAGTAGTTATAGAAAATAGAATAGCAAAGTAAATATAATAACATATGAATAAATTGCATGATTGCATGTGTCTGGTCAAAATGGGGTGTATTTATAGAGTTGACTTTACTAGGTCGTACGGGCTATCCCCGTGTCATAATCTAGCAAAACCATTCGGCCACATCAACATGTTTAATCAACAATCGAGATGTTAACTTGGGTAAATAATAACATGGATATATTCTCTTGTTAAAATTTTCCTTTTCTCTCTAACCTTTTTCTGATTTCTCTCTAACCCCCATTAAAAAAAAACCTAGCTTATTTCCCCTCCCTTTCCCTTTACTTTATCCGCCCCCTCCCCTCTCCCCTCTCCCCCTCCCTCCTTCCCCCCTCCCCCTCCCCTCTCCCCTCCATGTTTTCTATTGGAGGGATACCAAATAGCGGTCCCTTGGCGTATGAACAAAATTTTTGGTCCAGGGCAGCGGGTAGAGCTTCACGGAGGTGTCTCGAGAGTGGAGAAGACGATGGGTGTTTGCGGAGATTTGGGAGAGGAGAGGCAATTTTTTGTTTTTTTCTCTAGTTTGTTAGTAAAGTTGTTGTTTTTTTTTTTTTTTGTTTGTGTTTTCTTTTCTCGGTTGATTTAACAAGAAACTAAAGGCGGATCGGTTTTGGATCTGCTCAATGAAAGTATGTAGTGGTTGCTCGTGCCCGATTTTAGTTTTTTTGGTGTGTCTAAATTGTCTCCTTTAATAATCATATTTTTCTAAAGTCTCCCTTAAAAGAGTGGTTAGTTTGGGGTGGGTAGTTTTTAGTCCATCTTGAATCAATTGGTTTTACAATTAACAAGCTCTTAGTTAGTCTTGTCGGCTCTTAGCCCGTTGGCTACAATTGTAGTTGTAATTTTAGTTTTTGAGTTGTTATAATAAAATTCTATCATTCGAGTAAAAAAAAAAAAGATATATTCTCTTGTTTATGTTTATAGCTTATATTTTGAAGATTTGCGAGGCAAAATGGTCATTTGGCATATTTTATCAGGTAGGAGTCATGATATGAAGCAAACAGGATATGGCCGAAAAATTAATCAAGATAATATATAAATTAAAATTGATTACTCTCATTTGGTTATTGAATAAGCATGGGAAATCAAATTTGAATACTTTTTTCTATTTTTTATGACTAAAACTCTTTTGAGTTGATTTGTTCAATAATTACATTAATTTGAATATAATTTTAAGTTCCATGAAAAAACAATATTTATCCGGTTTAATTAATTGGTTTATACATGTAATTGGGAGTTTCATTTCCATGAAGGTCGATTAATTCGGCTCTTACATAACTGGCCATGTGATATTGCAACATAAATAGGTGGGTAACTAACAAGTTTTTAGTGAAACATGAATAGTACTATCATACCAAGAATGAAACATTGAGCATTAATATATAATACAATGTTGTTTGTATTTTATCAGTTTGACATGGTTTCAATTTATTTCAGAAAATTCAGTTGGATAGAACATATATAGTAAGAAAATTAATATTTAGAACAAGTGAAACAGAATTGCTCTTTCCTTTAAAAACAATGTATTACATCATATTAACAAGTTCACACTAAAGCTTCAAAGATGGATATCCAATGAAATAAAAAGTTATATTTCTAATGGAATCTAACCATAAGCATTCTTCAATTATATCCTCTAAATTGTCCCTATTAATAATCCATATTTTCTCTAAATATCACTTAAAGATACATGATTCCTCTTATATAGATCGATCGTATGAGCTTGGTAAAGATCTTAGTTGTTAGATAATCTCGTAATTAACAAGAATGTCTTAAATAGACCTACTTTCATGAAATGGAAATTAATTTATAGTACTCTTACATGTAAGCATATAAGATGAACAAATCAAACTTAGTAATTTTGTTTCTTTTTTAAATAACTTAGTAATTTTAGTAAATAAACAAAATCAATACTTCAGCTTGGGGAGGGGACATGAAAGATTAGTTTGCCTATCTAAATTATGAGGCTTGTAATAAATGATCCCTCAAATTAATTGAGACCAGAATACCCTTCAACGGAAATGAAATAAGTCATATATGCTATACATTCTAATTATCTCTTACCTTACACATTTACACTTAACCTCCCAAACTACCAAAATGTACACAATTAGACCCCAGCATAGTCCATAATTGAAAGGGCTAAAGGTGTCTGTGGAGGTGAAAAGAGTGTGTGTGTGTGTGTTTTCACTTCCCAATAACACAATTACATAACTGTAGACCGGTGTCCAATGGATGAGATATCTTATTTCACTCTATATTTCATATATCGGATGAACTACACATATATAACTGTGACATCATTTTGTATCCAATGGATGAGATATCTTATTTCACTCTCTATTTCATATAACGGATGAATTACACATATATAACTGTGACATCATTTTGTACACGTGTCATTCATCCGATGCAATGGAACATGGAAGTGAAACATGAAATCTCAATCCCTGCATGCAAATTATATGAGTTTATATACATGTACATTAATAGAGAATCTTTTTTAACTGAAATTCAATATAAAAAAACTCAAAATTGTTGTTTTAAATATTCTTTTGGGATTTTCTGGTATCCTAGAACAAATTATTTAAGAATATAATCTTGTCTTGATGGTAGAGAGGCTTGTCTTATGAATGTGATTGAGTGTTCGATCTCAGTGAGTGTGTGTTTCCTCTCTACTTACTCCCAATTGTACTAGAAAAAAAGAATTGATTATTTAATTAATTTGCCTCTCAATTGAACATTTTAATAAAACAGTTAAGTAAATTTAACTCCTCCATCAAAAGGGATTAATTTTCTTGACAATAAATTCAACCAATCAAACTTCAATAGCCATAAATAATAATTCACTGCTCTTTATAATTAACGATTCAGTACCAATTATTACTGTTCTGAATAGATGTCCATTATTATCCATTGGCAGAGGAATGAGAACCTTGACTTGAACCTTGGACTGTACGATGATCCCAGGAACATCATTAATCTGATAGATGAATTTGTAACACATAGGTCCCATGATTCTTTCAGCCATTTTTCTCTTGCTCAAAATTTTCTTTTTAGTTTTAATTCTAGCTACTCGTTTTCTTTTTCTTTTTTATGTTGATAATTATAAAGACTTTTATGAATTTGGATATAAAATACAAATTTCTCAGATTTTAATAAATAAAACCAGTTTCAAAATTCTATTTTTTTGGGGGTCAAATAATCACATCGTATGAACAACGCTATTATGGTTTATTCCAATGTTGTTGAATCAAAGTTGGACTAAAAGAGAGTGATATGACTTTGACTTCAACTCATGAATCAATATCTCCAACATCAAGCTATCCTCTTAACTTTGATTTTCAAGTTGATGCAAACAAATTGGAAGTTTTAAAGACCAAACTAGGCGACTCCTCAACTATTCCGCTTGTTTTATTCACGTGATTCCTCAAAATCTATGAAGGTTATGACAATTGCGATTCGAGGATCTTGGGCCGACATTCCACTGATACATCAGACCATCAAGATGATATTCGAGCACATGCTAAAAAAACAAATGACAATGTCATTCGAAATCCTCTAGAAATAGACGCCCTTCATTTATATTGCGATTTTAAGTTATTTTTGTTACTTTTTTTTAAAGTTTAAAATTATTTTTTCTGTAATTTGCTAGCTGACCGGCTTGTTATCAGCATTGTTTCCTTTCTTTTTATATTTTTCATTTATTTTAAAAAATTAAATATAAGGCTTTTTTTTTTCCTTCAAATAATTGGAGTGCCACCATATGTAATTTTTCCCAGATATTTGGGCAGAGGATAAATAAGCTAGTCAAGTTATCAAAATGAGAGATGCCCCAGACAAGTAGACCTTCTATAGAAGCAACCCCAAATGGTGTGTGAAAACAAGCTAGATAAGCTACAACTAGCTAGGGCCCTTGACCAAACAAATCCCACAAAAATATTTTAAGCTCTACTCCCAATGTGTAATGAAGGACACTGTCTAAATATAATTTAAAGAAAAGACAGTAAATCTAATATTAAAGAGTTGGCATTGTCAGTTGCTAGCTCAAGCCAGTTTTATCTTTATTACTAAAATTAACACACACAAAGTATCAAAACAAAAGTAAAGTTAAATGCATAAAGCTGTAAACTTAATATACATGCCTTAAGGTACAAATCATGAGCCTTACAAGTGAAGTTTGGATAACATTATATTGGTAAAAGAAAGAGTTGTTCAAACAGTAAGGAGAAGATAAAATAATGTTGGGGTGGAAAAAGTAATTAAATATTACTTATACCTTGACGGATACTTATGTTCCTACAATTAAATTATTGTACTATTCTATATGCACAATAATGAACAATGAGATCAGACTTTTTTTATTTTACTTAGAGTAAACATAATATTGTGTATTTTAAACAAATATTTATATTGAGCCCTTGTGAAAATCTGTCAACATGAAACATAAAATCTAAATTTTATTTTGCTAAAATGCGCAGATTACTCAAAGCTCCAAAATTTCCAAAAAGTAAGTCTGGAGTGAGATCATTCGGGCGGGATTCGGCCTACGACACGAGCAATCGTTATAATTGAACTATTGAAGGCCTCTGGGTTGTCCCGAAAAGCTCCTCCGACGCTTAAGTCAGCCCAAATATTTTAGATAAATTCCAAAAAGAATAGAGCGTAGAGACAACTTGCTCAGAGGATACCGGGGATCCGACCCTGATTTTCGACTTGAAATTATACCGATGATTCCCGGGTAATAAATCCACTGAAGCCTATGTTACCGACTAGAATAACTTAGTTTGGACCTCACAGATGGACTATTTATAATCGGGACTTGAGTCTCATGAGACTTGTATAATAGTTTGAGCTTTGTGGGTGAACAATTTATAGAATAATTGAGCCTATGTCCATGTAATTAATAACTATAATTAAGAACCAAAAATATAATTAAGTTGGAATTTAATAATTGAATAACTAAGAAATGATTACAACTAAAAATACCCACATCAATATCAATGTAACATTATTTTTGACTTATAAATGATCAAAGTAAATTCACCTTATGTATACCATCATATTGCAAATGACATTTGAATATTAAAGAAGCAACCCATAATAAAAGAAGTCAACTAAGACATTCATTCAAATTTCAAACCACATGTATCTTAGAAAGGGCTAATTTATACGAGAAAATCCATAATAAATAAGCCAAAATTTTTAAATGCTTTTTTAATGTGATAACGCTGTATCATCATCACTGTAATGTTAAAACAATTTTTAGCAAGTAGCAGTGGCGGTGGTTACTGGTTAATGATCAAGAGCTCTCTTTTTGATGCAAGGCGTGGGTATAAATGCAGCATCTTTCCCCTTAAGCTTTCCTTTTCACTTCCTTCAATTAACTCCTTTTTTAAAATTTATTTCTTTGTCCATTTTCATTTACTCTCCCTCTCTCTCTCTCTCTCTCTCTCTCTCTCTCTCTCTCTGTTTCTGATCTTGTTTTTCCTCTTTCTCTCTCCTTCTTTATTGTTTTCTTGAATGCTCAGTTCACTGTACAGTGCATAACAGCCTCAACTTTGAATAATAATAATAAGAAGGCCAGACCATCAAAATTTCAAGGAAAGAAACTTAAAGGGCTGTTGAAAACAGTATTGAAGTTTTTAAAGGCAGCCCACAATCTGAAAAATGGTATCTTTTTTATTTTGCTTTTGCCCCCTTTTAGTTCTGTTTCTTCAGAGTACTTGCCTGAATGCCCCCTTTTTTTTTTTTTTCTCTGACCATAGGGTTTTTGTCTTTGAATGAGTGAATGAGTCTGTTAGAGGTATTTATGATGCTGAAATAATGTCTCTGCTTCTATTGACTGGGAATCTGAGCACTTTCTTGAGCTCTTTATTGGACTGGGGCTGTGTTTGTTTTTTTTTTTTTTTTTTTGTTTTTTTTTTCTGTGCATTAATGGCCTTTGGGCTCTTTAATTTCATTTGAGAAGCTTTGGAAATAGTTATAGCAGTAGCTTAGAGGTGGCATTCTGTTACATACATGTTTTTGGCTCTGTTTGCCATTTCTCTTCAATTTGTAAGTCATAAAATTGGAGTTAGTAATTATTTGTAACCTGTTCAGCTGTTTTCTGAAAGAGTGCTTTGACTGTTCCAGCTTTTAAGAATAATTTGATAATTTGTTCAACTAATTGTAGTATAGTTTCTTGCATATTGTTTTGTTAACTTATGGAGTTGTTGATTCATGTATAAGGAGACTGAATTTTTTTTGGGGCTTTCTTGTTAAGTGGTTAATTCTTAATTGTTGTAATTGTTACTCTGATTGCCTGTTTTTCTAGCTTTTGTGAAGAAAAATGGATATGTCTGGAAAAGATACTAATATTGAAGCAAAGGAGGGGAGTGACAATCATGTAAACTATCATGCTCCTAATATGTCTTCAGACTGGCAAGTTAGTGGAAATAATCTTACAACTACATCCATTGGATTGATTCCAATGGGCAATCCTACGGTGGGGGCGTCTTCTTGTTCGTCCGCCCCTATGATCGATAATTCTTTTTGCCCTCAGATTTGGGACCAGCCTATAAGTGGACAGAGTTTAGGCTATTGTGATGTGAATGTCCAAAATGATGCTAGCACTTCGAATAATCAATGGACACCTAATGCAATGTTGAAGGGAAATATGTTTCTGCCAGCTGTTTCTGGGGTGCCCCCTCAGAGCTTGCCTCATTTTCCAGCCGATTCGGCTTTTATCGAACGAGCGGCGAGATTTTCGTGCTTTGGTGGTGGGAATTTGGTCGAAATGATGAACCCTTTTAGTATTCATGACCCTTTAAATCCTTTTTCTCGGGTCTTAGGGCCGATGCAAGGGCAGCATGAGGTTTTTGGTGAAAATGCATCGAAACCACATTCTGGGATGCAATTGCCAAGAAGTGAAATGAATATGATTGAAGTTTCGAAAGAGGCTTTGCAGCCTCCATTCAAGAATGAGAAGAAAAGTGAGAGTTTTATGCGCTCGCATGGTGAAGGAAAACGGGGAGTTGGTTTGTCGGGTAATGAGTCTGATGAGGCTGAATTTAGCGGCCGTGGTGGTGGTCAAGAGGAGTTGGACGGCGCAGGTGGGGAGTCGTCTGGTAAAGGGTTTGGCTCTAAGAAGAGGAAGAGAGGCACACAGGTTAATATTTTGCATGTTATGTCAATTTGATGGATAAACATGGTTTCGATTTATTTAGGATAATCGATTCAATTATCTTGCCATGCAGGTTACCGAACAGAATGAAAATAATGAAGCCCCACAGACTTCTATTGAAACAACCGAAAAACAAAAGGGCGATCAAAACGTAACTTCAATCAATAAGCCTGGTGGCAAGAATGGTAAGCAAGGGTCTCAAGGCTCAGATCAGCCCAAGGAAGAGTACATACACATTAGAGCACGACGAGGGCAGGCAACAAACAGCCACAGTCTTGCTGAAAGGGTGAGAATATTTAGAACTTTGTCGAAGTATATTTATAGGATACAGTACAATTATGAGTAACTTTTTTCATTTCTTGATTTGAATTTGGATTTTTAGGTGAGGAGGGAAAAGATTAGTGAAAGGATGAAGTTTCTTCAGGATCTTGTGCCTGGTTGCAGCAAGGTATACGGTGTTAATTAAGGGTCATTAGTAGCATAACAAGTTAAATAATCGATCGCTGATGTGTTTCACTTATTAGGTCACTGGAAAAGCTGTAATGCTTGATGAAATCATCAATTATGTGCAGTCACTACAACGGCAGGTTGAGGTATTGATAAATATTCTCGATTTCTTCTACTGTTACTCCGCCTTGTATGTTTCCTTGCTGAGTTTTGGAGCACAAACGAACTTTCGATTTTTGAGACATTTGACGAGGATATTGAGCTGGCCAAATGATACTCCTAAAAAAATATAAATTTTTTAGACGGACGTTCTGTTTTCGGGCTACTTTTCATGAGTATGACAGTTTTTTGAGGTCTTAGTGGTATAACATTATAGAGAATCTCGATAGTTCATTGTCTTGTTTTCGGGCTATTTTTTAGACTTTTTGCACTTCCATTCACGTTAAAATGATATTCATATTATTGCATTTGGACTCTCTTTCAGTTCCTGTCAATGAAGCTTGCAACAGTGAATCCTCGTCTGGACTTCAATATCGAAGGGCTTCTAGCTAAAGATGTAAGAATATGTCTCCACCACTCCAAAAACCTTATAACCATCCATATAAATCCATGTTTGCCTAATAAAAGTGATAAATCAATGACAGATATTACAACATAGAGCTGGTATGTCATCTTCACTGGCTTTTCCGTCCGATATGACAATGCGTTTTCCTCCACTTCATCCGTCACAACCTGGATTAATCCAGGCATTTCTTGCGAGTAACTCCTCTGAAACTCTTCGAAGACCAATCAGTCTCCAATCGACTGCCGTCTCTGGAGGATTCAAAGAATCTACGTCTCAAGTAAGTTTAATCTTCTCATTAGTTAACGTTCGTGGAAAGTTAATATATTTCCTTTTCTGTCATATATAAGATATAGGAAGTGTTTGCGATAACATTTAGAGGAAGTGGTATGTTGTAGCAGAAACGAAAGTAATTGAGAAACAAAAGTTGGCAGTGTATATAATAGAAGTTAAAAGTTGAGTAACTTTGAAGGGAGTGTTTGGTGAATAAGCTGTAAAAATGCGTTATTCGTGTGGAAAAGTCAAACCAGAAGCTGAATCAAAAATTTAAAGCACTTCTCCCCCTGCGTTTAGATTCTAATTAGATTATGTAATCAAAAGCAGAAGTTGACATTTGAAAACATGGAAAAATATTTTTTTTTCCTTCCAGCCAAAAGCGGACAATCACTTTTTTTTTAAGTGTTTTTGCTCTATAATTTTCTGAATCATGTTACAGATACCGAACGTATGGGAGGACGAACTTCACAATATTGTTCACATGGGCTTCAACTCGAGTGCTCCTGTTAATAGCCAAGATTTAAGTGGTATGTTACATATTATCACACAGAACTTTATTTGCTTGTGCAAGTTCTTAAAATTGACTGCTGTTTTCTTGTTACATTCCAGGTTCACTACCACCAGGCCATATGAAAGCCGAACCCTGATTTTTTCTGTGTTTTAATTTTTATTCGTCCTGCATACTTGCCGCTGAAAGACTCATCAATTCCTTATCCAGAATTATCCCTGTCAGGCGATTCGACACTTTTGCACTTACTGGATTTGAAGTCCGGCGGCCGAAGTATAGCAATGAAATATGACCTTTGTGCAGTTAAAATGCAAGAAGCTAATAATAATAGCCCTGATGATAGGTGCAAATTATACATTTGAGTAGTAGAGGGAAAAAGATGAGGGTTTCCGTTTCATTTCTTGATTTATGTTGGGAGATTACCTGTTATTATTCTTGTTTATATATGAGAAATTGTTCTGAAGATTTGTGTGCCTGGAGAGAGATCTACAAGAATTGAATATAGAAACATGTCCATTATTTATGTTGGGAGATTACCTGTTAATTTTCATTTTCAAGATTGAGCTTTATATGTTGTGAAGAATATTTACCATCTGAAAAGAGGGTTTTTGACATAATATGAGCATAAGGTATAGGGCAAAATTGGTCCCGTAATTATAGATGGCTAGTAATTTTGGTCTTCAAAATATTTTAGGTAGCAATTTTAATCCGTAAAATTTTGATTATATAATTTCTAATTTTGCGCGATTTTGCTCCAAGAATCAATGTTTTTAAAACCGGACCGGACATCGAACCGGACAAATAATTGGGTCACTGGGTTACTGGTTCGACCGGTTGAACCGTTTTAAAAAAACCACTTGACCCAAATATATATATATATATATATATTTATTTGCACACACATGTAAAAAGTAAATATAAGTACAAATGTAACAAAACCAACAATGCAAATGAAAACAAAAACTAAATTAATAAAGTGCATATCCAAACATGAATGAAATATTTTTTCTTATTTCTTTTTTTTTGAGTTTTGCATAATATTTCTAACAGTGTCAATGAATAGATGGCTTATTATGGAATTTTAAATTCCATGGATTGTGTTTCTACTTTTTAGAGTCCTAGGTTTAGTAATTTACTAGTCATGAAATATGCAATTGCCTATTTTATTATCTTTCCCTTCAAATTTTGTAATAAACAAAGAAAGTATATCTAATCCACAAAAAAAACAAATAAAAACCGGGTCAAAGCGGTTCGCCGGTTTTCGGTTTTAGGCCGGTTTTTACTGGGTGGCATCGGTTCTTTAGCCACCCGGCCTAGATAAAAAACCGGACCGGACTCGAGACCGGTTCGATTAAACGGTCGGCCGAATCGACCTTGGCCTGGTCCGATTTTAAAACATTGCCCAGAATACTCAAAATATATATGATTTAAAAGTTGCACGAGTAGAATTGTTATTTTAACTAAAGGGTAAAGTAGTCAATGATGAAATTGACACATCAAGAAGTTACAGGACTAAGATTGCCGGTCCTAAGAGTTATAGGTGTGAAGCCCTCGATTTTTATTCGAACATGTACTTGTTTCACGTATCGTCCTTGTATTAATTTGATTATTTTACCGCGTCGCTTTGACGGGTAAATATTAATGATAAATATATTTTGCATTTAATTTCTTTTATCTATTACTTGTGATCACAATTATTTATTAATTATATTTTGCATTAATGATCACTTGATCGATCATCATTTGTGCATCTATTAGTCACCTTAGAATTTTAAGAGACTATTTATTTTAGAGATTTTTACCTTATAGAATTAAGAATTCGATTTAGAATAAGTGATCATGAGACTTATAAGTGATCAAGGAAATCACTAATTATTTTGGAGATTGATATTATTCATCTATTATCATCAATTTTGGGACAAAAAAAAATATGGAAATACCACAACTACCCCTCATGTTGGACGACCATGATGTATATTTTGGTGTAGAAATAACTCTCAACTCTTGTACATGTACACCTTATGTATTCATCTTGTGTATTTTTACACCATTAATTCAAACTTACATCTTAGATTAATCTACCAATTCCCCACCTCAATAATTACCAAACAAAAGTGATTCCCCCTAAAACTTAGCATTTTGGCTAATTGTCCATAATAAAGTTGTCTATTAGTATTTTATGTCTTAATTCCCCAATTATTAACCTCACAAATCATTTAATAAAAACAAAACAAATTTTTTGTCTCCTCCTCACACCATGTGGACGGTCAAGTGGCCCTTGGTGAACAAAAAATTTGTTCAAGTTTTATTCTTCACATTTCATTTCACCAACACAAAATTCTTCTAGGTCTTGTATTTTCTCTTATCTCTCTCTAAAAATCCTCATACCTCTCTCTACACATTTCTTCTTCTTCTTCACAAACACTTAACCAAAACTTCAAGAATTCATTTCCCTACTCCTTCATCAAATTTGAACCATCACCATACCAAGGTAAGGAAAATTTCTTTTTTCAATCCATTTTTTATATCACCTAACTCATCTCTTTCACCTTCTAATTTAAGTTTGATTTTTGATTTTGAGGTATACCTAGAAGACCTTTGAAGATATTAAGAGACTAGTCATCTTGAAGAAAAATTGTGAATAAGTTGGACTATAAGGTAAGAAATGGAATTTTTGGTACATTTTCTTCTTCTCTTTCTAATTTCCAAATTTTGACACTCCATTTTTATTTTTGGAGCTTTAGGGGCTGACCTTGGATGTTAACATTAAGGGTGACCAAAATCTTACACTTTGAAACCATTACTAGTCACACTTTACTCACTACACAAGGTAAGTGTAGTATTTCCGATTTTCTCACCATCTTCTTCTTCCCCTTAAATTTTTAACCACATTTTCTAACTCCTATATTTTTTTTTGATATTCCTTCACTTAGGGGCTGACCTAAGTCACTCCTTCATCGAGAGAGATTTATTCCATTTTCACCAACAAATCGATCATTAAGGCGGGTGGAAAAATTCTTTCAACTTCTAGGTGTTTTATTTAAAAATGCATGTAGTATTTTGATTTTTAGCACTTGAGATATATATTATGTATTGCATGCTAGTTTCGTGTATCAAGTTGGAAAAATTCTCAAGTGTTGCTCAAAAATGCGATTTATCGAAAAATAGGGCATACATGTACACTTTATTGTTATACTTGATGAAATTTTGTATGAGAAGGATATGAATGTGTATGACTCTTGAAATCTATGTTTTGAATGATTTATAACCTGTACAAGTCGAGCATAATTGATTAAATTTCAATTTTTGTACTTAAAATGCAAAAATAGAAAGTTGGTGGACTTAATTGCAAGAAAATAAAACTTAAGGGACCCCTCTGTAATTTTCAATTTTTGGGACTGAACTCAGGTTCAAAAATTATGTTTTGACATTTTAATAAAGTTATAAGAGTTTTAGATAAATAAAATCAACCCTTAAAAGCCCAAGGACTAGATTGTAAAATTTTAGAAGTTTAAGGGCTATTTTGCAATTATCGAAACTGTATCAGACCCTAATTTTAAAATTTGAAATTTTAACTCTTAAGGGACTGGAAATAAAATATTTTAAGTGTATTCCAAAAATCCAAGTGTTTAGAGCTTGGAAAATAATTTTATAAAACTTGAGGGACCAAATTGTAAAAGATTAAAATTTAGGACCAAAATGAAATTTCCAGGACTTATGCAGTCCATGCACCTGGAAATACTAATTTAACTATAACATAATGATATTTTGGACCCAAGGTTCAAATTTCATAACAATCGGACCCCTAAAAGCCTTAAAGGCAATCTGAGCCTTGCTAGCTCCAACGTGGATTTTGTCTTTGCCTACGGAGCGATAAGGTGACAGGTCTTGGACCATCATGAACGGGGAGTTACAAGGAAGAACGAAGGAATCGCTGTCTGATCCACACAATTTCGGAGTTAATCGAAACGTCTGGTTGATGCTACACATCAGTACGCAACCGCTACTTGTAATGCATGGATTGGCGCTACATATCAGTACGCAACCACTAATTGTCTTGCATGGGATTGGCGCTACACATCAGTACACAATCCTCCTGTCTTGCTTGAATCATCGTGCATGTGTGACCACGAACTATTTCTTAAACTATATCGATATATTTCTTAATATATATTTATCACGATGCTTGTGGGCTATGTGTGAAATCATGCATCATACCTCACGTGTTTTCATACAACCGTTTTCTCGCGTTAACTATATATATCGCCACACTTGCACACGATCACCCCATCCACTGAGATTTCTGTCTCACTCCCTCATATTTTCTAACATTTAGATGAAGAGTACGTTGAAGACATCGAACCTACCACAGATTGAATCCCTACCATTAATGTGGAGACACATTCCTTTTACTTTTATTTTTGATTGGACTTCTTCATTTTATTTCTGTTTGGACTGTAAGTTAAATTCGAATAATCTATTGGGTTGTATTCGGATACCGTCGGACCTTAAGATGTAATTTGTACTTGTGTTTATTTTAATTCCGTTGCATTAGACTCTTTTCACTTGAAGTTTTGTATCATGGTTTTAGACTGTTGATCTATTTTCTGTTTAAGTAATTGATCGTTGTCGCGTCACGTTTGGGGCGTGACAGATATGGTATCAGAGCTCGGCTAGTAAGATAGAAACTTACACCGAGCTAACCCAGGATAGGACCATCGGACTGTGTTGGGTAGTACCGCGACCTGACCAATTAAGTGTGAAATCGATTTCAAAAATGTCATAGAACCGTATTACTGATGTTTATACTAAGTTAGAATTTATACTTGAAGATTCCATGATCATACTTGATTTGGCCTAGTTGCCTCTATACTGACTTTCTTTAATCATTCTCTCCCTGTTCTCCCTTATCTTTTCCTTAACTTCGTTTAATCCTTTTTCGTTTGGCTTGATCAGGATAGAACCGACGCCACCTATCTGGTGGGAATTATTGGAGGCCCGCGCCGAACATGATTACTTCCGGGCATACATGAACCACGGCACAAATGTAAATGCCTTGGTGCCTCGAGTGGCGAGAAACGCCGCCGTAACCAAGAACTAACACACCTCCTGACAAAGAGCCAAGAGGAGAAGAAACCCTTCTTGCTAAGGATCGCGAAGATACCATCCGCGCTCGCGAAGGTCAAGTTCAATCGATCCAGGAACACTTGGAAATTACTCGCAAGAAGATGGAACATGCTAAGGAAGGCCGCACAAAGTGGGAGATGGACGCGTACATGTCAAGGGCCACCATCAGACGTCTCGAAAATACTATCATCAAACAGATAACGGTGATCGAAGACCTCACACAGGCCTTGTCTCAGCGGGATGCCGCTTTGGAGACTGCTTTGGAACTAATGCACTAGCACTACCACCACCCGAGGTGGAACCAGAGGCCGACCCTGGAGCGAACAATGAAGATGATCCCGAGGAGGATCCTGAAGAAGATCCTGGAGAGGATCCCAAGGAAGATCCTGAAGAAGATCCTGAAGAGGATCCCGATGAGGATCCAATGGAGGATGGAGAGCCCGAGGCGCTTGAAGCCGCCCCACTTGATGACGCTCCCGGGATCGGTGGCCGTTGCTTTTAGCCTAATCTTGCTCGAGGCGGTATTTTAGCCCGACCAGGTTAAGTTATGGACGAGGCCGCTAGTGATGATGACGGCGACCTCACTAAGTAGATAACTTTTATGCTAGATTTTAGCCGACGCTTATTTCCATCTTGTTGTATTTTACTTTCCGTTGTACTTTGATCAAGTTGTATCCTGACTCTAGTTTATCTTCGATTTTGTATTCCTGTTGTATGAACTCATTCGGGCGTATTCAAATTTCACATCAATGAATATATTTTTTCTACTTATTCTATGTCTTGTGTATTGTTGTTGTGATATAACTTGTTATATGCAGTACTTATGGAAATCATTCATTTATGGATTGTAGCTAAACCTCGGAAACAAAATGGTTGGACACCGTGGACGCGGAGACCCCGCCGTGTTCCCAAAGAGTATAATGACGCGCCGAGGAACGGTACCCTCCCAATTGCCACCACCTCCTCCGCGGTGCTTTGGAGATAACTTAACCGCACAGGCCCCGCAAAGAAATCCTGTTGTTCATAAGGCAACAAGTAGAGCCTCGTCCTCTAACCTCGAACTCCGCCGAGAGGCGAATGATCGCACATTGGAGCGGTTCCTACGGTTCGACCCCGACTTTCTTAGGGAACCTTGGTGACATAAAAAGCGAGAGGAATGGATCGAGAAACTAGAGAATATCTTTAATACTCTCCAATATTCCAAGGAAGAAGGTTACACTCGCAGTGTTCGACTAGAATCCACGCCGAGATTGGTGGAGAGTAGTTCGAGAAAGTGGGAACATGATCAAGTAGATAGAACATGGGAATGAACTACCCTCATGTTGGACGACCATGATGTATATTTTGGTGTAGAAATAACTCCCAACTCTTGTACATGTACACCTTATGTATTCATCTTATGTATTTTTACACTATTAATTCAAACCTACATCTTAGATTAATCTACCAATTCCCCACCTCAATAATTACCAAACAAAAGTGATTTCCCCTAAAACTTAGCATTTTGGCTAATTGCCCCTAGTAAACTTGTCTATTATTATTTTATGTCTTAATTCCCCAATTATTAACCTCACAAATCATTTAATCAAAAGAAAACAAAATTTTTGTCTCCTCCCCACCCCATGTGGACGGTCAAATCGCCCTTGGTGAACAAATTATTTGTTCAAGCTTTATTCTTCACATTTCATTTCACCAACACAAAATTCTTCTAAGTCTTGTATTTTCTCTTATCTCTCTCTAAAAATCCTCCTACCTCTCTCTACACATTTCTTCTTCTTCTTCACAAACACTTAACCAAAACTTCAAGAATTCATTTCCCTACTCCTTCATCAAATTCGAACCATCACCATACCAAGGTAAGGAAAATTTCTTTTTTCAATCCATTTTTGATATCATCTAACTCATCTCTTTCACCTACTATTTAAGTTTGATTTTTGATTTTGAGGTATACGTAGAAGACCTTTGAAGATATTAAGAGACTAGTCATCTTGAAGAAAAATTGTGAAGAAGTTGGACTATAAGGTAAGAAATGGAATTTTTGGTACATTTTCTTCTTCTCTTTCTAATTTCCAAATTTTGACACTCCATTTTTATTTTTGGAGTTTTATGGGTTGACCTTGGAGGTTAACATTAAGGGTGACCAAAATCTTACACTTTGAAGCCATTACTAGTCACACTTTACTCACTACACAAGGTAGGTGCAAATTATACATTTGAGTAGTAGAGGAAAAAAAATGAGGGTTTCTATTTCATTTCTTGATTTATGTTGGGAGATTACCTGTTATTATTCTTGTTTATATATGAGAAATTGTTCTGAAGATTTGTGTACCTGGAGAGAGATCTACAAGAATTGAATATAGAAACATGTCCATTATTTTCCAATGTATTGCTTCTTTGATGAGCCTGGCAAGTGGCAAATCTTGTCCCATTGAATGGCCTGTTATTCTTTTGGAAGTTCTATTTTTCCCAGTTAATTTTCATTTTCAAGATTGAGCTTTATATGTTGTGAAGAATATTTACCATCTGAAAAGAGGGTTTTTGACATAATATGAGCATAAGGTATAGGGCAAAATTGGTCCCGTAATTATAGATGGCTAGTAATTTTGGTCTTCAAAATATTTTAGGTAGCAATTTTAATCTGTAAAATTTTGATTATATAATTTATAATTTTGCGCGATTTTGCTCCAAGAATCAATATTTTTAAAACCGGATCGGACATCGAACCAGGACAAATAATGGGTCATTGGGTTCTTTGGTTCTACGGTTGAACGTTTTAAAAAACCATTGACCTAAATATATATATATATATATATTTATTTGCACACACATGTAAAAAGTAAATATAAGTACAAATGTAACAAAACCAACAATGCAAATGAAAACAAAAACTAAATTAATAAAGTGCATATCCAAACATGAATGAAATATTTTTTCTTTTTTTTTTTTTTTTTTGAGTTTTGCATAATATTTCTAACAGTGTCAATGAATAGATGGCTTATTATGGAATTTTAAATTCCATGGATTGTGTTTCTACTTTTTAGAGTCCTAGGTTTAGTAATTTACTAGTCATGAAATATGCAATTGCCTATTTTATTATCTTTCCTTCAAATTTTGTAATAAACAAAGAAAGTATATCTAATCCACAAAAAAAAACAAAAAACCGGGTCAAAGCGGTTGGTTTTGGTTTTTCGGTTTTAGGCCGATTTTTATTGGGTGGCATCGGTTCTTTAGCCACCCGGCCTAGATAAAAAACCGGACCGGACTCGAGACCGGTTATCGGTTAAACCGGTCGAACCGGCCGGTCCGGTCCGATTTTAAAAACATTGCCCAGAATACTCAAAACATATATGATTTAAAAGTTGCACGAGTAGAATTGTTATTTAACTAAAGGGTAAAGTAGTCAATGATGAAATTGACACATCAAGAAGTTACAGGACTAAGATTGCCGGTCCTAAGAGTTATAGGTGTGAAGCCCTCGATTTTTATTCGAACATGTACTTGTTTCACGTATCGTCCTTGTATTAATTTGACTATTTTACCGCGTCGCTTTGACGGGTAAATATTAATGATAAATATATTTTGCATTTAATTTCTTTTATCTATTACTTGTGATCACAATTATTTATTAATTCTATTTTGCATTAATGATCAATTGATCGATCATCATTTGTGCATCTATTAGTCACCTTAGAATTTTAAGAGACTATTTATTTTAGAGATTTTTACGTTATAGAATTAAGAATTCGATTTAGAATAAGTGATCATGAGACTTATAAGTGATCAAGGAAATCACTAATTATTTTGGAGATTGATATTATTCATCTATTATCATCAATTTTGGGACAAAAAAAAAATGGAAATACCACAACTACCCCTCATGTTGGACGACCATGATGTATATTTTGGTGTAGAAATAACTCCCAACTCTTGTACATGTACACCTTATGTATTCATCTTGTGTATTTTTACACCATTAATTCAAACCTACATCTTAGATTAATCTATCAATTCCCCACCTCAATAATTACCAAACAAAAGTGATTCCCCCTAAAACTTAGCATTTTGGCTAATTGTCCATAGTAAAGTTGCCTATTACTATTTTATGTCTTAATTCCCCAATTATTAACCTCACAAATCATTTAATCAAAACAAAACAAATTTTTTGTCTCCTCCTCACACCATGTGGACGGTCAAGTGGCCCTTGGTGAACAAAAAATTTGTTCAAGTTTTATTCTTCACATTTCATTTCACCAACATAAAATTCTTCTAAGTCTTGTATTTCCTCTTATCTCTCTCTAAAAAACCTCCTACCTCTCTCTACACATTTCTTCTTCTTCTTCACAAACACTTAACCAAAACTTCAAGAATTCATTTCCCTACTCCTTCATCAAATTCGAACCATCACCATACAAAGATAAGGAAAATTTCTTTTTTCAATCCATTTTTGATATCACATAACTCATCTCTTTCACCTTCTATTTAAGTTTGATTTTTGATTTTGAGGTATACGTAGAAGACCTTTGAAGATATTAAGAAACTAGTCATCTTGAAGAAAAATTATGAAGAAGTTGGACTATAAGGTAAGAAATGGAATTTTTGGTACATTTTCTTCTTCTCTTTCTAATTTCCAAATTTTGACACTCCATTTTTATTTTTGGAGTTTTATGGGCTGACCTTGGAGGTTAACATTATGAGTGACCAAAATCTTACACTTTGAAGCCATTACTAGTCACACTTTACTCACTACACAAGGTAGGTGCAAATTATACATTTGAGTAGTAGAGGAAAAAAGATGAGGGTTTCTGTTTCATTTCTTGATTTATGTTGGGAGATTACCTGTTATTATTCTTGTTTATATATGAGAAATTGTTCTGAAGATTTGTGTGCCTGGAGAGAGATCTACAAGAATTGAATATAGAAACATGTCCATTATTTTCCAATGTATTGCTTCTTTGATGAGCCTGGCAAGTGGCAAATCTTGTCCCATTGAATGGCTTGTTATTCTTTTGAAAGTTCTATTTTTCCCAGTTAATTTTCATTTTCAAGATTGAGCTTTATATGTTGTGAAGAATATTTACCATCTGAAAAGAGGGCTTTTGACATAATATGAGCATAAGATATAGGGCAAAATTGGTCCCGTAATTATAGATGGCTAGTAATTTTGGTCTTCAAAATATTTTAGGTAGCAATTTTAATCCGTAAAATTTTGATTATATAATTTCTAATTTTGCGCGATTTTGCTCCAAGAATCAATGTTTTTAAACCGGACCGACATCGAACCGGACAAATAATTGGTCACCAAGTTCTTTGGTTCGACTGATTGAAACTTTTAAAAAACCACTTGACCCTAAAAATATATATATATATATATATATATATATATATATTTGCACACACATGTAAAAAGTAAATATCAGTACAAATGTAATAAAACCAACAATGCAAATGAAAACAAAAACTAAATTAATAAAGTTCATATCCAAACATGAATGAAATATTTTTTCTATTTTCCTTTTTTTTTTGAGGTTTGCATAATATTTCTAACAGTGTCAATGAATAGATGGCTTATTATGGAATTTTAAATTCCATGGATTGTGTTTCTACTTTTTAGAGTCCTAGGTTTAGTAATTTACTAGTCATGAAATATGCAATTGCCTATTTTATTATCTTTCCTTCAAATTTTGTAATAAACAAAGAAAGTATATCTAATCCACAAAAAAAACAAATAAAAAACCGGTCAAAGCGGTTCACGGTTTTCCGGTTTTAGGCGATTTTCTTTGGGTGGCATCGGTTCTTTAGCCACCCGCCTAGATAAAAACCGGACGGACTCGAGACCGGTTCGGTTAAACGTCGAACCCAAAGTCGGGCATGCGATTTTAAAAACATTGCCCAGAATACTCAAAATATATATGATTTAAAAGTTGCACGAGTAGAATTGTTATTTTAACTAAAGGGTAAAGTAGTCAATGATGAAATTGACACATCAAGAAGTTACAGGACTAAAATTGCCGGTCCTAAGAGTTATAGGTGTGAAACCCTCGATTTTTATTCGAACATGTACTTGTTTCACGTATCGTCCTTGTATTAATTTGACTATTTTATCGTCGCTTTGACGGGTAAATATTAATGATAAATATATTTTGCATTTAATTTCTTTTATCTATTACTTGTGATCACAATTATTTATTAATTCTATTTTGCATTAATGATCACTTGATCGATCATCATTTGTGCATCTATTAGTCACCTTAGAATTTTAAGAGACTATTTATTTGAGAGATTTTTACCTTATAGAATTAAGAATTCGATTTAGAATAAGTGATCAAGGAAATCACTAATTATTTTGGAGATTGATATTATTCATCTATTATCATCAATTTTGGGACAAAAAAAAATGGAAATACCACAACTACCCCTCATGTTGGACGACCATGATGTATATTTTGGTGTAGAAATAACTCCCAACTCTTGTACATGTACACCTTTGATAGGCGTGAGTTTTGCATGTATTTTGAGGCGTATTTCGAGCTATAATGATGGGTAAACATGCATATACTCGCGTTAAATGTTACATATTCACTCTTTGTGGAAAAGATATTACACTTTGCTTATTTTGTAGGAATTTCAGGATATTTGAAGCTAATTGAATACGAATACGAGGAAAGCAAAGTGGAAACACGGAGAATCGAGTGGATATACGAAAAGTGAAGCCTAAAAGAGCGAAAATTGAGCGTCTACGGAAGAGGCCCAGGGGCACACGGGTTGGCGTGCCTCGAGACACCACCCGTGCACCCTTGTATAAATGGCGAGCGCACGGCATGGCGCACGGGTAGCCCATGCATCGACGCATGACCCGTGCGCCCTCTGAGAGAGTTGGAGTATTTCAGGAATGGCGCACGGGTAGGCCGTGCTCGACGCACCACCCGTGCGCCTACGGAGAGTTGGGTAATTTTATCATGGTGGCGCATGGGTAACCGTGCTCAGCCGCACCACACCGTGCGTCTGCGTTGGAATCCATAGTCTGCAATGACATTATGCCTTAAACTTGATGGTGGGTATAAAAAGGCTTTTGGGGCGCACACAAGGGATATTCTGGCATTTTTGGGATCTACAACACAAGACAAGTCAACTCTTGGAAGGAGACATCAAGGAGACAATCGGGTTGCATCGGAGCTTGAAGAACGGAGATATATCGAGAGATTGTCGGCGTTCCTAAGTTTTTCTTGCTTTCTTTTAGTTTCAATCTTTCATTTTCATTTTGTAATGACTTTAAACACTTTGTTTATAAGTTGTTTAATCATGTGTAACTAAACATCTTGTGATTTCCGGGTTTTGGAAGTAGATTAATGAACTCTTGTTGGATGTTTTAATCTTAGTTGAAGTTATTATCTTGAAGCCTATTTGAGTATTTTGAGCTTATTCTTGTTTTATCACCTGATCAACGATTTAACTTGTTTGATATATTGATTCATAATTCGAGAGATGAGTTTCAATATTAGATCTTGAATACTCGACACAAATATTTGCATGAATCGAGAGGTTTGTAAATATTTGTGAGGACAATTGATCTTTTGTGCTTTTGGGAGTTGAATGCTTCATGTTGAGTAGAGATGCTAACATAAGTATTTCGATCTATGTTTTATATGCATCTCGAGAGGGAGGATAAAATAGTTTTGTGATCATCTTATAGGAATATTGATAATAACGTGGCTTGATTAAACCGGACGACAAGAGGATTATTAATCGAAACCTTAACTCGGAAATCCATTTCATTATCTTGATACTTCTTTCATTTGTGTTATCTTAATCTTGTGTTTTAGTGATTTAAATTGTCTTAATCTCAATACAATAATCATCAAATTTCAATCGTCTAAATAAAAATAAGACTATCTTGGATCAATACTTAGCATATTAATTTATTAGTCTCGTGGATCGACGACCTTGCTACCCTATTCGATAACGTACATCGTACACTTGCGGTGAAGCTAAAAATATAGCGAACAATTTTTTGGCGCCGTTCGTGGGACTAATACAATTTATGGTGCTAATATTGCGATAGATAAATTATTCTTAATTTAGATATTTTTTATTATTTATTTTGTTTTAGTGTGACTTTAATTCCACATTATTTGACTTGTTTCTTTTAGTTTGGTCCGGGTAGTGCATGAACACGCACTCTAGGTGGGGGACTTAATACCGCTCATACAGGAAGTTGAGGCTTTCGCGAGGAGAATTAGTGCTACCACTAGATTGGGTGAAAGACAACACAATCCGATAATGGGGATTTGAATGAGTTACCAATCTTAGGCAAACAATGGTGGGAACGAGTTCGATATCTGGGTTCAACAGAAGCCATTCGTGATTACTTTCGACCACAAACGAATCGTAATTACGGTGGTATTGTCCATATTCCTATCAATGCCAACAATTTCGAGCTCAAACCTAAGACTAATCAATATGGTGCAATGTGAGAATCGTTTGGGGTTTGCAATCGAAGATCCTAACTCTCACTTGCGCATTTTATCCAAATATGCAATACGATCAAAATGAATGGAGTCTCGGATGACGCCATAAGATTGCACTGTTCCCATTCTCTTTAAGGGATAAGGCGAGAAATTGGTTGGGTACTTTGACGCAATGGCGGTGTAAGCACATGGGACGAATCGAGCAAAAGTTATTGTTTAAATTCTTTCCACCGAGCAAAACTTTGCAAATTAAAAAGCGTGATTACTCAATTCCGAAGTTCGTTCGACTCGAGATCCTTTGTATGAGGCTTGGGAAAGGTTTTGGGACTTGTTACGTAGATGTCCACAACATGGGTTTCAGGAGGATCTTGATTTATCTTCTACAATGGTTTAATGGGACAAACGAGAGCATTTGTAGATGCCGCATGATGGGAGGAGCATTGTTGGCAAGGTTTCCACAAGATGCCTTAAATCTTCTTGAGGAAATGGCCATGAACGATTACCAATGGCCATCCGAAAGATCCAATGTACAACGAGTAGCGAAATCTCGGATTGGACCCAATTAAAACATTCGACGGCACAAGTAAGCGGCTTTGACAACTCAATTGAGTGTATTTACGAAGGGGCCGAAGAAGCAGGCACGAGCATGGGTAGTGAAGCTCTTCTATATCCGATAGAAGAGGTAAATTATGTGAATAACAGGAATTTCAACAATTTAGGAATAATTCAAACCAACGACTACCATCCAGGGTTGAGAAATCATGAAAAATTTTCCTATGCAAATACAAAGAATGTGTTACAACCTCCGGGATTTAATGCTTCAAGTGGAGGCGGTAATGGGGAAGGCAAATCGTCGTTGGAAGATGCACTCACCTCCTTCATAAATCAATCTAATGCTTTCATGAATGACACGAGGAGCCGCCTTGCTAAGCAAGACCTTCGGATGGATAAGTTAGAACAACAAGTAACAAGCTCGATAAAGAATCTGGAAACTCAAATGGGTCAATTGGCTGCAATTGTGGGGAGTCAACATCAAAGGGTCAATTTCAAGCAACACGGAGGTCAACCCAGGGAACATTGCAATGATATCCATGTGTGGGGTGGAAAAGAGAATGAAGAGTCTGAAAATGCTGATATTGGTGTGACGTCAGAATCACGCACGACCCGTGTATCAACGCACGACCAGGTCGAGTGTGTTGCCGAACCTACCATTCAAATTCAGGGAAATGACAAAAACGACGCCCAAGGCAATATGAAAGTTAAAGGAGGAACCGAGCAACAAATAGATAAAAAAAGAGCTAAGAAACGTGTATCGTATCCTAACTCTAAATTGTTGAAATATAATATTCCTCTTCCCTTTCCCCGATTGTTTCACAAGACTAATCCGAATAATCAATTTGCTAAATTTGTGGGCATGTTTAAAAAATTGCACATTAACGTTCCTTTTGCAGAAGCAATGAAACATATGCCAAATTATGCGAAGTTTTTAGGGGAAGCGATATCCAACAAGAATAAATGGGCGGAGAATGGGATTGTCAACTTGACGGAAGAATGTAGCGCACTCATACAAAGGAAAATACCGCAAAAGCTGAAAGATACGGGGAGTTTCACTATTCCTTGTACAATAGGCGATATTTTCTTTGATAATGTACTTTGTGATCTAGGATCTAGTATCAATTTGATGCCGCTGTCCGTTCTCAGGAAGCTTGGACTCGTAGAAGTGAGACCATCCACTGTTACCCTACAACTCGCGGATAGATCACTCGTACATCCAACGGGGATACTAGAAGACGTGCTCATAAAAGTCGATAAATTCATATTCCCCGTGGATTTTCTAGTCTTTAGATATGAATGAGGATTGTGACACCCCTCTTATACTTGGGCGTCCATTTTTGGCAACCGCGGAAGCACTAATAGATGTGAAGAAAGGGGAGCTTACATTACAAGTTGATGATGAGCGTATTTCATTTTCCATTTTTCGAAATGTGAAAAGACATGATGGTGTTAATGGTTGTAAAACAACAACAATTGCTAATTCATGTACTCAAGCTAATAGCTTGAATAATTGTGTGCATTCTAAAGATAATATACAGGGATTATCAATGAAGAAGAAGGAAAGGCACAAAAAGCCTGATGTTGAACCAAGAGCGTGCACGTACCATTCGCACGATGAAGAGGAGAACACATGGATAGTTGACAAACATGAAAAACCTCCTTTAGCAATGATCAAGGGAGGTGTAAATCCAAGTGAGCGGGATTGGCATGGAAAAGTGCACGATGAGGTGACAAGCCTCATTTCGCAAAGATCATAAATCGGAATTAAAAGGTGTCAAGCTAAAGACGTTAAATATAGCGCTTGTTGGGAGGCAACCCAACGGTTTTTCGTGTAACTTTCATTTTTTGTGTGTTAAATTTCAATTTTGTGTGATTAGGAGTAATTTGACATGCGTTTTTTTTAATGAGTGTGATTTGTGTGTTTTCGTTTCATTTTTGTGTGTTTTTGAAAAAAATAATACCTGAATTGTTGTACAGGTGCGCACGGGTAACCCGTGCATCGGCACACCACCCGTGCGCCTTGCAGAGAGTTGGGCAAATTCACCGGGGTGGCGCACGGGTAGGCCGTGCTTCGACACCACCACCCGTGCGGCCCGTCACGAGAAAGAACTTAAATATGACGTTTTAAACTGTCTTCTTCTCCAAAACTCCCCCAAATCGCGCGTCCACTACCCCCAACTTCATTGCCTTCGAAATTTCTTGTAAAATCTACTCAAATTCGTCCACATAATCCCTCCCCCATCACAATTGAACTTCACTTTACATCGAATTCACATTTGCTTGAAGAATTGTGAGCAAAAGCACCTAGGGTTCAAATCCTCCACTTCGAGTTTAACTTAGAGAATTCCAGTAAGAACACCGTTTCTCCTTGTGAATTCATTGTCAATTATGTATTAGGGATCATGATAGGTGCTTATTTTGATATTTTTGCTATGAATTGTGTGAATATTCTTTGAGGCAAATTATCAAACACCTTGTGGGCTTGTGTAATTGAGGAGATTTAGGATGAATTGTGGATGAATGCGGCATGGCCAATGATTGTTTAAGCTAATACTTGTCTAGAATGGCCATAATTTTTGCTTGATTGGGGTAGTTATCGATCAAAGTAAAGTAGGCAAGTGAATTTGCATCACCTAATATGTTAGCTTTAATCCCCTACTTTGTGTTGCCATTGATGATATTGGGATGCTAATAGAATGTATTTCAGATACAAATTCCTTATGGCCAAGCGAAGAAACCCCCAGAGTGGAAGAAGACGTGCACGTGGGGCGGTACAACGCGACGTGGCACCGCCGGAGGTCGATCAAAACCGTCCAGCGGCATATGGGGTTGACTTGACAAATGTCGATGATCTTGAGAGATGGAATGCTTGATCGGTCGCCAAAGAGCTCCATCCCGCTATGCCGACGATAATTGTACCCAAACTTTAGGGATACATGAGGACGTGTGGCGTCTTTTCGCAAAGGTTGGATGGACGAACTTCATGAGCTGAAGGTGGCCGACATTTAAAAGATACACATTGGAGTTTTTGAGTACCGTGGAAGTACTCAAACAAGGCGGGACCTTTGAACCGTATATGATAAAGTTTCGGTTGGGGAATGTTCGTAGACAAGCTCATGACCCGATTGAACACCATTTTCGAGGTCCCAACAAACGCTCGTACCCGCCCGATACCCCATTATGATCAATACGACTTACGGAGAATGCTTGTGGAAACACCACGACGGGGTTGATGTTGTATGCCACGCGGACCGCCAAAGCCTCATGGATCCAGGAATCCGGTTTTCGGTATATACAATGCGTGGTTCGCATCCTCCGTGTTCGCCCGAGAAAATATTGGAGGGATGACGACTAAGGAGCTCTACCTCCTCCGGTGTATGGTCACAAACACCCCTACAACACCGTCGTCAATTTTGCCGAGCAAATCGAGCATTAGCTAGGCGGGAAGGGGTACGATTTCTATATAGGGGCCTCATTACCCCTATTGCCCGGCATTTTAATGTCAATTTCCGAGGCTTGGAGCCTATCCCGGCAAGATTTCGGGTTAACTTGGCATCGTTACACCACATGAAGTTCATAGCAAACGAAGACAACACATTGGTACTTCTACAAAAGAAAGGTCTTTGCATTTCCGATTTGCCTAACCCGCCATACACACCACCGTCGATACATTGACGGACACCACCAACTTCCTAATGAACTCGACGCACATAACCGAATTTAAGGAGGCTATAGAGGCAAGAAAAGAGGTGCATAGTTGAAGGTTTCTTGGATGAAGAAGATATGGTGGCGGAGGAGGATGAGATACATGGGACGCGAAATGGGGATGGAACCTCATCACCCCCAAATTAGGTATGATATACCCGAGTCCTCACACGGAGGCGATTACCCCCAACATTCTCAAGCGGGGATCGTCCGGTCCTTCTCATAGTGGAGGACCCCGGCGCGGCATCGATTTTCAAGACATGTTATATGCGTTTGGGGAGGACTTGCGTCGGCCAAGGAGAAGAGCGAGGCGCGCAAGGAGAGGATTTGAGGCAACATAGGGCTGATTTTCGCGTTCGGCGAGCGATCTGAGCGGCGTTATGAGGAGGCGTGGCAAGTGCTCCATGACTACAAATGTGGCATATTTCTCAAGGCCACTTCCCACCACCGCCGCGCATGCATGATGATTGAGTATATCCCCACTTTTCGTTATTGAAATTCTATTTTTCCCCTTAGGACACTATAATTTCATTCAAGTTTGGGGGGAGATATAACATTTTAATACATGAAAAGTGCGGATACGGAAAAAAAAATTATTCATGCATTTTGTATTTTCATATAGTTGCATTAGAGCATTCTAGGTTGCATTTGCATTAGAGCACGTTTATAGCTTTAGCACGTCTATTGCTTTCGTAGTGGTTAGAGAGTGAGTTGACCAAGCATGTTGCAACTTGTTGTTGTGTGTTGATTGAAAATTCTTATTGTTAGGATTGGATGTTGGTTACGAGTTGATTGAGCCTTGAATAGATGACATTGAGCATGTTGATATGGAAAATTTGGTTTGATGCTTGGAATTACATAATTGCAAGCCGTGAGCTTTTGAGCCTTTACTGCTTGTATCTTGCGCAATCTTGTTGTGATTTGAGTGTATCATTCATGTCGTTAAAATTCTAGAACTTGCTTGGGTATCTCTGTCAAGGCCACATGTTGTATGCGAATTGTGAAGGTGATTAAAGGCTATTTTTGTTAGCCCTTCAAGCCTTTTGCTTACCTAATGATGATATTGAAATTCCTAGTTAGCCAAGTTGAGCCTATAGCCTATTTCTTTGATAGCCACGAAATTTAACCCTTGATCTTAATATATCCATCACCTAATACTCGAATGTATAACGTTGAGTAAAGGAATGAATGAGGATGAATGGGTGGGAATTGAAAAGTAGGGTAAATGAGCACACTTGGTTAAATGGGACATAAAGAGGAAGGAAAAGAGTTAAAAAAAAATTTGATTGAAAAGTTGATAAACTTGGGGGGCGAAGGATTGTGAAATGAGGCGATTCTAAAAAGAAAAGGAAATGGAGATAAATGAAGTTGATAAAAATGAGGGATGATTGGAGTAGCATATGGGATTGTAATGAAAATGATTGATATGCTCATCGGTCTATATACTCGAGTTTGAGTCACTTTATCCAAAATTTCCTACCCAAACCAAAGAGCCTTCATTACAACCAAATGAGAAAGTCCTTTTTGATTCACAAATTGCATACACTTTAGTGGCGGAGATATGAGACGAATTGCAAGCCTATGGCAATTTTGCGACATCGAATTTATTTGAGCGTAAACACGTCCTATATCCTCGTGAGATGAGAGTATACACTTAACTTTGAGAATTGGAATTCAGAGCATTTCACTTTGTTTACTTGAGGCGTGTTCCTTGATCAGATATTTGAGGCTTGATTGGTTTGTTGCTTGACGTTCATGATGAACAATATGAATTTCTTTTTGGATCCGTTGTGTGCGCTTTTATTCTTATGTCCCTGTTGTGCTTGATCGTATTTTAAAAAAAAAATTGTTGATCGGGACGGTCAACGGTGTAAGTTTGGGGGATTTTGATAGGCGTGAGTTTTGCATGTATTTTGAGGCGTATTTCGAGCTATAATGATGGGTAAACATGCATATACTCGCGTTAAATGTTACATATTCACTCCTTGTGGAAAAGATATTACAATTTGCTTATTTTGTAGGAATTTCATGATATTTGAAGCTAATTGAATACGAATACGAGGAAAGCAAAGTGGAAACACGGAGAATCGAGTGGATATACGAAAAGTGAAGCCTAAAAGAGCGAAAATTGAGCATCTACGGAAGAGACTAGGGGCACACGGGTTGGGCGTGCCTCAGACACCACCCGTGCACCCTTGTATAAATGAAACTGGAGCTGCAGCATGGCGCACGGGTAGCCCATGCATCGACGCATGACCCGTGCGCCCTACAGAGAGTTGGAGTATTTCACCGGAATGGCGCACGGGTAGGCCGTGCTCCGACGCACCACCCGTGCGCCCTATAGAGAGTTGGGTAATTTTATCATGGTGGCGCATGGGTAACCCGTGCTCCAGCGCACCACCTGTGCGTCTGCGTTGGAATCCCATAATCTGCAGCATTATGCCTTAAACTTGATGGTGGGTATAAAAAGGCTTTTTGGGGGGCGCACACAAGGGATATTCTGGCATTTTTGGGATCTACAACACAAGACAAGGGTCAACTCTTGGAAGGAGACATCAAGGAGACAATCGGGTTGCATCGGAGCTTGAAGAACGGAGATATATCGAGAGATTGTCGACGTTCCTAAGTTTTTCTTGCTTCTCTTTTAGTTTCAATCTTTCATTTTCATTTGTAATGACTTTAAACATTTTGTTTATAAGTTGTTTAATCATGTGTAACTAAACATCTTGTGATTTCCGGGTTTTGGAAGTAGATTAATGAACTCTTGTTGGATGTTTTAATCTTAGTTGAAGTTATTATCTTGAAGCCTATTTGAGTATTTTGAGCTTATTCTTGTTTTATCACCTGATCAACGATTTAACTTGTTTGATATATTGATTCATAATTCGAGAGATGAGTTTCAATATTAGATCTTGAATACTCGACACAAATATTTGCATGAATCGAGAGGTTTGTAAATATTTGTGAGGACAATTGATCTTTTGTGCTTTTGGGAGTTGAATGCTTCATGTTGAGTAGAGATGCTAACATAAGTATTTCGATCTATGTTTTATATGCATCTCGAGAGGGAGGATAAAATAGTTTTGTGATCGTCTTATAGGAATATTGATAATAACGTGGCTTGATTAAACCGAACAACAAGAGGATTATTAATCGAAACCTTAACTCGGAAATCCATTTCATTATCTTGATACTTCTTTCATTTGTGTTATCTTAATCTTGTGTTTTAGTGATTTAAATTGTCTTAATTACCAAACAAAAGTGATTCCCCCTAAACCTTAGCATTTTGGCTAATTGTCCATAGTAAAGTTGCCTATTACTATTTTATGTCTTAATTCCCCAATTATTAACCTCACACCATGTGGACGGTCAAGTGGCCCTTTGTGAACAAAAAATTTGTTCAAGTTTTATTCTTCCCATTTCATTTCACCAACACAAAATTCTTCTAAGTCTTGTATTTCCTCTTATCTCTCTCTAAAAATCCTCCTACCTCTCTCTACACACTTCTTCTTCTTCTTCACAAACACTTAACCAAAACTTCAAGAATTCATTTCCCTACTCCTTCATCAAATTCGAACCATCACCATACCAAGGTAAGGAAAATTTCTTTTTTCAATCCATTTTTGATATCACCTAACTCATCTCTTTCACCTTCTAATTTAAGTTTGATTTTTGATTTTGAGGTATACCTAGAAGACCCTTGAAGATATTAAGAGACTAATCATCTTGAAGAAAAATTGTGAAGAAGTTGGACTATAAGGTAAGAAATGGAATTTTTGGTACATTTTCTTCTTCTCTTTCTAATTTCCAAATTTTGACACTCCATTTTTATTTTTGGAGCTTTAGGGGCTGACCTTGGATGTTAACATTAAGGGTGACCAAAATCTTACACTTTGAAACCATTACTAGTCATACTTTACTCACTACACAAGGTAAGTGTAGTATTTCCGATTTTCTCACCATCTTCTTCTTCCCCTTAAATTTTTAACCACATTTTCTAACTCCTATATTTTTTTTTGATATTCCTTGACTTAGGGGCTGACCTAAGTCACTCCTTCATCGAGAGAGATTTATTCCATTTTCACCAACAAATCGATCATTAAGGCGGGTGGGAAAATTCTTTCAACTTCTAGGTGTTTTATTTAAAAATGCATGTAGTATTTTGATTTTTAGCACTTGAGATATGTATTATGTATTGCATGCTATTTTCTTGTATCAAGTTGGAAAAATTCTCAAGTGTTGCTCAAAAAGGCAATTTATCGAAAAATAGGGCATACATGTACACTTTATTGTTATACTTGATGAAATTTTATATGAGAAGGATATGAATGTGTATGACTCTTGAAGTCTATGTTTTGAATGATTTATAACCTGGACAAGTCGAGCATAATTGATTAAATTTCAATTTTTGTACTTAAAATGCAAAAATAGAAAGTTGGTGGACTTAATTGCAAGAAAATAAAACTTAAGGGACCCCTCTATAATTTTTTATTTTTGGGACTGAACTCAGGTTCAAAAATTATGTTTTGACATTTTAATAAAGTTTTAAGAGTTTTAGATAAATAAAATCAACCCTTAAAAGCCCAAGGACTAGATTGTAAAATTTTAGAAGTTTAAGGGCTATTTTGCAATTTTCGAAACTGTACCAGACCCTAATTTTAAAATTTGAAATTTTAACTCTTAAGGGACTGGAAATAAAAGATTTTAAGTGTATTCTAAAAATCCAAGTGTTTAGAGCTTGGAAAATAATTTTATAAAACTTGAGGGATCAAATTGTAAAAGATTAAAATTTAGGACCAAAATGAACTTTCCAGGACTTATGCAGTCCATGCACCTGGAAATACTAATTTAACTATAACATAATGATATTTTGGACCCAAGGTTCAAATTTCATAACAATCGGACCCCTAAAAGCCTTAAAGGCAATCTGAGCCTTGCTAGCTCCAACGTGGATTTTGTCTTTGCCTACGGAGCGATAAGGTGACAGGTCTTGGACCATCATGAACGGGGAGTTACAAGGAAGAATGAAGGAATCGCTGTCTGATCCACACAATTTCGGAGTTAATCGAAACGTTTGGTTGGCGCTACACATCAGTACGCAACCGCTACTTGTAATGCATGGGTTGGCGCTACATATCAGTACGCAACCACTAATTGTCTTGCATGGGATTGGCGCTACACATCAGTACGCAATCCTCCTAGGGGTGGGCATTCGGATTCGGGTTTCGGTGCACCCGCCGGGTCGGGTATTTTAAATAAAATTGCGGGTATTTTAAATAAAATTGCGGGTATCGGGTGCCGATGCACCGATATATAATAATTGGTCGGGGGTGGGTATTGAAAAAATACCCGACCGGGTATCAGTACCGATATATTAATACTAAAAAAAAAGAAATTCCCAAAGTGATTATGTAGTGATTGTGTACTTATGGGACTATGGTAGAATGGTGTATTTGTTAGACTATTATGTAGTGATTTGGTTAAATTATTGTGTATTGTATAGCGATAATGATTAGTGTATCGTTTTAAATGTTGATGGGCTGTGTTGCCAAAGTGACAATTTTAGCTTTGCTAAATGTGTAGTATTATATTTATAATTAGTTGTGCGAAGCTTAGGTATTCATTTTATAATCACGGGTGTGATGATCATTATATTATTTATATATGCATATTTTAGGTGGGAATGATTCCTAATTTAGTTTATGTTGTATTGTTGTGTATAGAATTATGGTTTTGTTTTTGGTAATTAGATGGTGGCATAGTGCCTTTGCTTTTTGGATTTTAATTAAGAAAACAAAATGGAGTGATATTACATTTGAAGAACTACCCCATGTCCCCACCAAGATGCATTCATACAATTGCCAATTTTCAAAAAAAAAAAAAAAAAACCCGAAAATACTACCCTTGGTACCCGGCATTTTCGGGTGCACGAAGTCGGTGCAGGCATTTTCGGGTAGGGTCGGGTACCCAAAATAGCTACCCGATTTTTTCGGGTACCCGACCTGACTACCCGAATACCCGACTACCCGACCCGATGCCCACCCCTAAATCCTCATGTCTTGCTTGAATCATCGTGCATGTGTGACCACGAACTATTTCTTAAACTATATCGATATATTTCTTAATATATATTTATCACGATGCTTGTGGGCTATGTGTGAAATCATGCATCATACCTCACGTGTTTTCATACAACCGTTTTCTCGCGTTAACTATATTTATCGCCACACTTGCACACGATCACCCCATCCACTGAGATTTCTGTCTCACTCCCTCATGTTTTCTAACCTTTAGATGAAGAGTACGTTGAAGACATCGAACCTACCACAGATTAAATCCCTACCATTAATGTGGAAAGATATTCCTTTTACTTTTATTTTTGATTGGACTTCTTCATTTCATTTCTGTTTGGACTGTAAGTTAAATTTGGATAATCTATTGGGTTGTATTCGGATACCGTTGGACCTTAAGATGTAATTTGTACTTGTGTTAATTTTAATTCCGCTGCATTAGACTCTTTTCTCTTGAAGTTTTGTATCATAGTTTTAGACTGTTGATCTATTTTCTGTTTAAGTAATTGATCGTTGTCGCGTCACGTTTGGGGCGTGACAGTTATGGTATTAGAGCTCAGCTAGTAAGATGGAAACTTCCACCGAGCTGACCCAGGATAGGACCATCTGGTTTTGTGTTGGGTAGTCCGCGACTGACTTTGACCAATTAAGTGTGAAATCGATTTCAAAAATGGCATAGAATCGTATCACTGATGTTTATACTAAGTTAGAATTTATACTTGAAGATTCCATGATCATACTTGATTTGACCTAGTTGCCTCTATACTGACTTTCTTTAATCATTCTCTCCATGTTCTCCCTTATCTTTTCCTTAACTCCGTTTAATCCTTCTTCGTTTGGCTTGATCAGGATGGAACCGACGCCACCTATCTGGTAGGAATTATTGGAGGCCTGCGCCGAACGTGATTACTCCGGGCATACATGAACCACTGGCACCAGGAATGCCTTCAGGCTGCCTCAGAATTAGCAGAGAAACGCCGCCGTAACCAAGAACTAACACACCTCCTGACAAAGAGCCAAGAGGAGAAGAAACCCTTCTTGCTAAGGATCGCGAAGATACCATCCGCGCTCGCGAAGGTCAAGTTCAATCGATCCAGGAACACTTGGAAATTACTCGCAAGAAGATGGAACATGATAAGGAAGGCCGCGCAAAGTGGGAGATGGACGCGTACATGTCAAGGGCCACCATCGGACGTCTCGAAAATACTATCATCAAACAGATAATGGTGATCGAGGACCTCACACAGGCCTTGTCTCAGCGGGATGCCGCTTTGGAGACTGCTTTGGCACTAATGCACTAACACCGCCACCACCCGAGGTGGAACCAGAGGCCGACCCTGGAGCGAACAATGAAGATGATCCCGAGGAGGATCCTGAAGAAGATCCTGAAGAGGATCCCGAGGAAGATCCTGTAGAGGATCCAATGGATGATGGAGAGCCCGAGGCGCTTGAAGCCGCCCCACTTGATGACGCCGGGATCGAGCAAGCGGTGCGATTTAGCCGATTGGCCTAATCCGGGGTACCTCGGCCGATCAGGTTCTGGTTATGGACGAGGCCGCTAGTGATGATGACGGCGACCTCACCAAGTAGATAACTTCTATGCTAGATTTTAGCCGACGCTTATTTCCATCTTGTTGTATTTTACTTTCCGTTGTACTTTGATCAAGTTGTATCCTGACTCTAGTTTATCTTCGATTTTGTATTCCTGTTGTATGAACTCATTCGGGCGTATTCAAATTTCACATCAATGAATATATTTTTTCTACTTATTCTATGTCTTGTGTATTGTTGTTGTGATATAACTTGTTATATGCGAGTACTTATGGAAATCATTCATTTATGGATTGTAGCTAAACCTCAGGAAACAAAATGGTTGGACACCGTGGACGCGGGAGACCCCGCCGTGTTCCCCAAAGGTATAATGACGCGCCGAGGGAACGGGTACCCTTCCCCGAATTGCCACCACCTCCTCCGCCAACTGTTGGAGATAACTTAACTGCACAGGCCCTGCAGCAAATCCTGTTGTTCATGAGGCAACAAGTAGAGCCTCGTCAGCCTAACCCTGAACCTGCTCGAGAGGCGAATGATCGCACATTGGAGCGGTTCCTGCGGTTCGACCCCCCGACTTTCTTAGGGGAACCAGATGACATAAAAGCAGAGGAATGGATCGAGAAACTAGAGAATATCTTTAATACTCTCCAATATTCCAAGGAACATAAGGTTACACTCGCAGTGTTCCGACTAGAATCGGCTGCTCGAGATTGGTGGAGAGTAGTTCAGAGAAAGTGGGAACATGATCAAGTAGATAGAACATGGGAATGAACTACCCCTCATGTTGGACGACCATGATGTATATTTTGGTGTAGAAATAACTCTCAACTCTTGTACATGTACACCTTATGTATTCATCTTATGTATTTTTACACTATTAATTCAAACCTACATCTTAGATTAATCTACCAATTCCCCACCTCAATAATTACCAAACAAAAGTGATTTCCCCTAAAACTTAGCATTTTGGCTAATTGCCCCTAGTAAAGTTGTCTATTACTATTTTATGTCTTAATTCCCCAATTATTAACCTCACAAATCATTTAATCAAAACAAAACAAAATTTTTGTTTCCTCCCCACCCCATGTGGACGGTCAAATGGCCCTTGGTGAACAAATTATTTGTTCAAGTTTTATTCTTCACATTTCATTTCACCAACACAAAATTCTTCTAAGTATTGTATTTCCTCTTATCTCTCTCTAAAAATCCTCCTACCTCTCTCTACACATTTCTTCTTCTTCTTCACAAACACTTAACCAAAACTTCAAGAATTCATTTCCCTACTCCTTCATCAAATTCGAACCATCACCATACCAAGGTAAGGAAAATTTCTTTTTTCAATCTATTTTTGATATCACCTAACTCATCTCTTTCACCTTCTATTTAAGTTTGATTTTTGATTTTGAGGTATACGTAGAAGACCTTTGAAGATATTAAGAGACTAGTCATCTTGAAGAAAAATTGTGAAGAAGTTGGACTATAAGGTAAGAAATGGAATTTTTGGTACATTTTCTTCTTCTCTTTCTAATTTCCAAATTTTGACACTCCATTTTTATTTTTGGAGTTTTATGGGCTGACCTTGGAGGTTAACATTAAGGGTGACCAAAATCTTACACTTTGAAGCCATTACTAGTCACACTTTACTCACTACACAAGGTAGGTGCAAATTATACATTTGAGTAGTAGAGGAAAAAAGATGAGGGTTTCTGTTTCATTTCTTGATTTATGTTGGGAGATTACCTGTTATTATTCTTGTTTATATATGAGAAATTGTTCTGAAGATTTGTGTGCCTGGAGAGAGATCTACAAGAATTGAATATAGAAACATGTCCATTATTTTCCAATGTATTGCTTCTTTGATGAGCCTGGCAAGTGGCAAATCTTGTCCCATTGAATGGCCTGTTATTCTTTTGGAAGTTCTATTTTTCCCAGTTAATTTTCATTTTCAAGATTGAGCTTTATATGTTGTGAATAATATTTACCATCTGAAAAGAGGGTTTTTGACATAATATGAGCATAAGGTATAGGGCAATATTGGTCCCGTAATTATAGATGGCTAGTAATTTTGGTCTTCAAAATATTTTAGGTAGCAATTTTAATCCGTAAAATTTTTATTATATAATTTCTAATTTTGCGCGATTTTGCTCCAAGAATCAATGTTTTTAAAACCGGACCGGACATCGAGCCGGACAAATAATTGGGTCATCAAGTTCTTAGTTGGTTAGGTTCAACCGTTTTAAAAAAACCACTTGACCCAAATATATATATATATATATATATATATATATATATATATTTGCACACACATGTAAAAAGTAAATATAAGTACAAATGTAACAAAACCAACAATGCAAATGAAAACAAAAACTAAATTAATAAAGTGCATATCCAAACATGAATGAAATATTTTTTCTTTTTTCTTTTTTCTTTTTTTTTGAGTTTTGCATAATATTTCTAACAGTGTCAATGAATAGATTGCATATTATGGAATTTTAAATTCCATGGATTGTGTTTCTACTTTTTAGAGTCCTAGGTTTAGTAATTTACTAGTCATGAAATATGCAATTGCCTTTTTATATTATCTTTCTCTTCAAATTTTGTAATAAACAAAGAAAGTATATCTAATCCACAAAAAAAACAAATGAAAACCGGGTCAAATCGGTTCGCCGGTTTTCGGTTTTAGGCCGGTTTTTACTGGGTGGCATCGGTTCTTTAGCCACCCGGCCTAGATAAAAAACCGGACCGGACTCGAGACCGGTTCCCGGTTAAACCGGTCGAACCGGCCGGTTCGGTCCGATTTTAAAAACATTGCCCAGAATACTCAAAATATATATGATTTAAAAGTTGCACGAGTAGAATTGTTATTTTAACTAAAGGGTAAAGTAGTCAATGATGAAATTGACACATCAAGATTCTGGGACTAAGATTGCCTGGTCCAAGAGTTATAGGTGTGAAGCCCTCGATTTTTATTCGAACATGTACTTGTTTCACGTATCGTCCTTGTATTAATTTGACTATTTTACCGCGTCGCTTTGACGGGTAAATATTAATGATAAATATATTTTGCATTTAATTTCTTTTATCTATTACTTGTGATCACAATTATATATTAATTCTATTTTGCATTAATGATCACTTGATCGATCATCATTTGTGCATCTATTAGTCACCTTAGAATTTTAAGAGACTATTTATTTTAGAGATTTTTACCTTATAGAATTAAGAATTCGATTTAGAATAAGTGATCATGAGACTTATAAGTGATCAAGGAAATCACTAATTATTTTGGAGATTGATATTATTCATCTATTATCATCAATTTTGGGACAAAAAAAATATGGAAATACCACAACTACCCCTCATGTTGGACGACCATGATGTATATTTTGGTGTAGAAATAACTCCCAACTCTTGTACATGTACACCTTATGTATTCATCTTGTGTATTTTTACACCATTAATTCAAACCTACATCTTAGATTAATCTATCAATTCCCCACATCAATAATTACCAAACAAAAGTGATTCTCCCTAAAACTTAGCATTTTGGCTAATTGTCCATAGTAAAGTTGCCTATTACTATTTTATGTCTTTATTCCCCAATTATTAACCTCACAAATCATTTAACCAAAACAAAACAAATTTTTTGTCTCCTCCTCACACCATGTGGACGGTCAAGTGGCCCTTGGTGAACAAAAAATTTGTTCAAGTTTTATTCTTCACATTTCATTTCACCAACACAAAATTCTTCTAAGTCTTGTATTTCCTCTTATCTCTCTCTAAAAATCCTCCTACCTCTCTCTACACATTTCTTCTTTTTCTTCACAAACACTTAACCAAAACTTCAAGAATTCATTTCCCTACTCCTTCATCAAATTCGAACCATCACCATACCAAGGTAAGGAAAATTTCTTTTTTCAATCCATTTTTGATATCATCTAACTCATCTCTTTCACCTACTATTTAAGTTTGATTTTTGATTTTGAGGTATACGTAGAAGACCTTTGAAGATATTAAGAGACTAATCATCTTGAAGAAAAATTGTGAAGAAGTTGGACTATAAGGTAAGAAATGGAATTTTTGGTACATTTTCTTCTTCTCTTTCTAATTTCCAAATTTTGACACTCCATTTTTATTTTTGGAGCTTTAGGGGCTGACCTTGGAGGTTAACATTAAGGGTGACCAAAATCTTACACTTTGAAACCATTACTAGTCACATTTTACTCACTACACAAGGTAAGTGTAGTATTTCCGATTTTCTCACCATCTTCTTCTTCCCCTTAAATTTTTAACCACATTTTCTAACTCCTATATTTTGTTTTGATATTCCTTGACTTAGGGGCTGACCTAAGTCACTCCTTCATCGAGAGAGATTTATTCCATTTTCACCAACAAATCGATCATTAAGGCGGGTGGAAAAATTCTTTCAACTTCTAGGTGTTTTATTTAAAAATGCATGTAGTATTTTGATTTTTAGCACTTGAGATATATATTATGTATTGCATGCTATTTTCTTGTATCAAGTTGGAAAAATTCTCAAGTGTTGCTCAAAAATGCGATTTATCGAAAAATAGGGCATACATGTACACTTTATTGTTATACTTGATGAAATTTTGTATGAGAAGGATATGAATGTGTATGACTCTTGAAATCTATGTTTTGAATGATTTATAACCTGGACAAGTCGAGCATAATTGATTAAATTTCAATTTTTGTACTTAAAATGCAAATATGGAAAGTTGGTGGACTTAATTGCAAGAAAATAAAACTTAAGGGATCCCTCTGTAATTTTCAATTTTTGGGACTGGACTCAGGTTCAAAAATTATGTTTTGACATTTTAATAAAGTTTTAAGAGTTTTAGATAAATAAAATCAACCCTTAAAAGCCCAATGACTAGATTGTAAAATTTTAGAAGTTTAAGGGCTATTTTGCAATTTTCGAAACTGTACCAGACCCTAATTTTAAAATTTGAAATTTTAACTCTTAAGGTACTGGAAATAAAATATTTTAAGTGTATTCCAAAAATCCAAGTGTTTAGAGCTTGGGAAATAATTTTATAAAACTTGAGGGACCAAATTGTAAAAGATTAAAATTTAGGACCAAAATAAAATTTCCAGAACTTATGCAGTCCATGCACCTGGAAATACTAATTTAACTATAACATAATGATATTTTGGACCCAATGTTCAAATTTCATAACAATCGGACCCCTAAAAGCCTTAAAGGCAATCTGAGCCTTGCTAGCTCCAACGTGGATTTTGTCTTTGCCTACGGAGCGATAACAATGTTTGCCTTGCGCAAATTTTTGAAAACTTTCCTAAAATGCTTCCCTAAATCAATAATACTCGACTGCCTGGTTGACTACCTGAACGTGTACTTACTTAGTTACTTTTTCCGCCTCGAAGTAACTTGGTGTGTCGAGCTCACAATGTCGAGAATGGATACGTCGGGATGGAACAGGGAAGCTTACTGCTATTCCACTCTCTGGTCCCATCGCCCTAATCCCTTGGCGAGGGACGGAGTTTGTCCAAGGAAGCGGGTTGTAGTACTTGAGGTATAATCATGATTATGATTTAATCCAGAAACTGCTAGCTCAACGTGGATTTTATCTTTGCTACGGAGCGATAAGGTGACAGTCTTGACCATCATGAACGGGGAGTTACAAAGAAAAACGAAGGAATCATTTTGTCGATCCACACCATTCAGGAGTTAATGCATGGGTTGACGCTACATATCGACGCAACCACTAATTGTCTTGCATGGGATTGGCGCTACACATCAGTACGCAATCCTCCTGTCTTGCTTGAATCATCGTGTTTGTGTGGCCACGAACTATTTCTTAAACTATATAGATATATTTCTTAATATATATTTATCACGATCTTGTGGGCTATGTGTGAAATCATGCATCATACCTCACGCGTTTTCATACAACCGTTTTCTCGCGTTAACTATATATATCGCCACACTTGCACACGATCACCCCATCCACTGAGATTTCTGTCTCACTCACTCTTGTTTTCTAACCTTTAGATGAAGAGTACGTTGAAGACGTCGAACCTACCACAGATTGAATCCCTACCATTAATGTGGAGAGACATTCCTTTTACTTTTATTGTTGATTGGACTTCTTCATTTTATTTCTGTTTGGACTGTAAGTTAAATTCGGATAATCTATTGGGTTGTATTCGGATACCGTTGGACTTTAAGATGTAATTTGTACTTGTGTTTATTTTAATTCATTTTGCATTAGACTCTTTTCACTTGAAGTTTTGTATCATGGGTTTAGATTGTTGATCTATTTTTCGCATTTTTAAGTGATTGATCGTTGTCGCGTCGCGTTGGGCGTGACAATAAGACCAACATCGCAACTAAGCCAAATTCTTTTGACCTTTATGTAATATATATACATTATGTAGGGAAATATTATGTTTATAAATTAATAAATGCTTTATATTTGTATTATGTATATAAAATAAGAAAAACATTCTTGAAATTGTAATTTTGGAAAAATTAATTTCAAAAATAATCCGCAAGAAAATAACACTTTTTGGTAATAATAATATTTTCATATTTGAAAATTATTATGATATTTTTAACCTATTTTTCATAAAATATAATTGAAGTTTGTCAAAAATCATATAAGACCCTCTTAAGTTTTGCGAAATCGATATACAAGATCCAACTTGGAAGGTGTTCAGAGCCAGGCGGGATATGGATCTTCGACCTGTAAAACCTTTTTTGGTCGGGGTTTACAGGCCTTTTTCTATCCTTGGGCTGAATAATGAATAACTAGAGTACCACCACCTCACTGAAACCGATGTTTGTGAAGGGAAGTACGCCCTTCCCGCCAATACATATATTGGACAACGCCATGCCCAACATTTCCAACTACTATTGTTCCCTTCTGAAACAATGCTGTGAAACTCACAATTTAAAGCAAGCGAAACAACTACACGCACACATAATCAGGACCCTGACAAACCCGGAAACATTCTTGCTAAACAACCTCATAAACGGGTACCAAAAGCTCGACAACATCAAGTATGCCCGCAACGTGTTTGATGAAATGCGCAGACCAAACCAATTCTCATGGAACACTATTTTGTCTGCTTATTCGAAACATGGGGACATTGCGGAAATGCTAGAAATTTTTAATTTGATCCCAAGTAAAGATGGGGTCTCGTGGAACTTGATTATTTCGGGGTATGTAAAATGTGGATTGATTGAGAAGGCTTTAGAGGCTTATAAATCGATGCTAAGGCACGGGTTGGAGAATTTAAACAGAATAACGCTTTCCACGATTATAATAATGCTGACAAGCAAGGGTTGGGTAGATTTGGGTGGGGTTATTCATGGGCAAGTTGTGAAATATGGATTCAGGTCGTATGTTTTCGTGGGGAGTCCTTTGGTGGATATGTATGCAAAATGTGGTCGGATAGGTGAGGCGAAGCGTGTATTTGATGAGTTACTGGAGAGGAATTTGGTCATGTACAATACGATGCTTATGGGTTTTTTGAGATGTGGGATGGTGGAAGAGTCATACAGTTTGTTTGGGTCTATGACTGAGAAGGATTCAATTTCTTGGACAACGATGATTACTGGGCTAATGCAGAATGGGATGGATAGAGAAGCACTGGATTTGTTTCGGGAAATGAGGTGCAAGGGATTGGATATGGATCAGTTTACCTTTGGAAGTGTTTTGACTGCGTGTGGAGGTCTTTTGGCATCACTAGAAGGGAAGCAGATTCATGCGTATATGACTAGAACTGATCACATGGACAATGTATTTGTAGCCAGTGCGCTTCTTGATATGTACTCAAAGTGTAGAGACATCAAGAATGCAGAGACAGTGTTTACGTTGATGCGATACAAGAATATAGTGTCTTGGACAGCTATGTTAGTAGCCTATGGTCAGAATGGTTACAGTGAGGAAGCTGTTCGGATTTTTTGTGAGATGCAGAGAAATGGAGTTGAGCCAGATGACTTCACTTTAGGTAGTGTGATAAGCTCTTGTGCAAATCTGGCCAGCTTGGAAGAGGGAGCTCAGTTTCATGGTCAATCACTGGTGTCGGGGTTGATTTCCTTTATTACAGTCTCTAACGCGCTTGTTACACTGTATGCTAAATGTGGGAACATCGACGAGTCCCATCGGTTGTTCAATGAGATCAAATTAAAGGATGAAGTGTCTTGGACTGCATTAGTTTCAGGCTATGCTAAGTTTGGAAAAGCCAATGAAACCATTAATTTATTTGAGGAAATGCTGGCTTATGGTCTGCGACCAGATGGAGTTACTTTTGTGGGGGTTCTTTCTGCATGCAGTAGGGCTGGATTTGTGGAGAAAGGCCGTCAATATTTTGCATTAATGGTAGATAAATATGGAATTAGACCAGTTATCGATCACTACACTTGCATGATTGATCTATTTAGTAGAGCTGGACAGTTAGAAGAAGCAAAAAACTTCATACTCCAAATGCCTTGCCGTCCTGATACAATTGGTTGGGCTACGTTGCTGAGCTCATGTCGAAATCGTGGTAATATGGAAATAGGAAAATGGGCTGCAGAATCTCTTCTAGAATTAGACCCGCAAAACCCTGCTGGCTATGTGTTACTTACCAGCATCTATGCTGCTAAAGGCAAATGGGACGAGGTGTCTCGATTAAGAAGAGGAATGAGGGATAAGGGTGTCAGAAAGGAGCCAGGATGTAGTTGGATCAAATATAAGAACAAAATGCACATTTTCACTGCTGATGACAAGTCAAGCCCTTTCTCTGATCAGATATATCAAGAGTTAGAAAAGATGAACTGCAAAATGATAGAAGAGGGATATGTGCCTGACGTGAAATCCGTTTTGCATGATGTTGAGGAGTCGGAGAAACTAAAGATGCTGAACCATCATAGTGAAAGGCTTGCTATTGCATTTGGTTTGATTTTTATTCCTCCTGGACTACCCATAAAAGTGGTGAAAAACCTTCGTGTATGTGATGACTGCCATAATGCAACTAAGTTCATGTCAAAGATCACCCAGAGAGAAATTCTTGTTAGAGATGCTGTACGGTTCCATTTATTTAAAGATGGAAAATGTTCGTGTGGAGACTTTTGGTAGCAGATCTTACTGTAGAATATGTGAGAAGTCAGTAACCTCCAAACGTACCATGAGGGTGACTGAAGGTAACATATTACATATATTTGGGAAATGAGAGTATAAACTCCTATCTAGTCAAAAATTTATTTCATTTCCCTTGGAAAATTAATGCAGCTGTTCTGGCGAAGTAATTGTTTTTCACTTTAATTTAACCAGAAAACCAACAGTAAGACCATTCTAAAGCCCACTTTAAATGGTTGGGAAGCCAACTTTGAAGTAGTATCATTCTTGTGAATATATTTGCAAGGTGGAAACTTGGGATGGCTATGTATTCTAATAACTCCAGAGTGTTTACTAAATTGAGATAGAAATATTGTTCACTGTTCTCATATGTCTGTTATTGCTTGAAATATTCACATTTGAGCTCAATGTAAACCTAGTAACCTACACAACTACTGATTTTGCAAGATTGAATTTCCAGCAGAAGGAATTTATTTCATTAGTCACATATGAAAGAACTTATTGGAATTTAATTCTTGTCCCCTAAAAGAGAAAAATCAAATCATTGTCTTGTTAACTGCAATTCTTGTTCTTTTCTAGTTCTCATCATTAGCATTTCATATTATCACATTGCAGTGCAGAGTTTGGGGGGGAAGTGTACTGGATTTTTACTGTGTACAGATCAAAGTCTTTAGTTGGCTTTACCTTCTATTTGTCATTTATCATTCTTGCATGTCAGGGATGCTCCTCGATGACTGGCTTAATGTATGAATAGATGCAGCTGGGTGAACATCTGTACTAGATATTTTTTATGCTTGAATGGTCTAAAACAATAACAAAATCAATCTATTGATTCAACGAAAAAATAAAAAATATTGCATGCTGTAGAAGAAAATCACACTACAAGCAGATTACACACGTTGGTATTAAACCTGAGTTCTAAAATTGAAAGTTTTTATTAGTGACAGAAGTTGAAACTGAAGCCTGATCATACTCCTTACAGTTGCGTTCATTCTTCGTCTTCTTTTAATGATTTTATGGGATCTGATTGACTGTGCTGCGTGTTCTACATAAAAAATCAAACACGGTTTATGATAATGATTTTCTGGCAGGACCAGGAATTATGTTAATGGAATAGAAAGTCTAAAAGCAAACTACCTGAATATGTGTGCAGATATCTATGATTTCAGCAAGTGGTGCCCAGTCGCCAAAGTTTCTCTCAATGAACTGGTAAGCAATCCCACTTTTGCCTTTGCCAACTATGAAGAGTCCACCCTTGATCTCACCTTCACCCTTAAAATTATTTTCCGCCCCAATCGCCTTTGCACGTTTGTAGTTTGCAATTGCCCTAGGATTGAGTAGAAAACCAGATAGGAACTTGTCTTTGAGCAGCTTCCCTCCACCAAGGGCCTTGAAAAACTCCTGGCCCCTGTCAAAGAGCACAACACCACCCCAATATCGCGGCCAGAAATCTTTTACCTGAAATAATTAAGTATATATCATTGAGCATCCTTTAGCCATTTGTCATGGATAGTCATCTGAATTGAAAACTGTACCTCTGCTTCTATGTGCTCATGAATAACTGCAAATAGTTGAACTCCAAGAGCATCAAATATAGGTTTTTTGGAGTAAAGTTGATGGGCTTCAGCTCTGCACATGATGCACCTGGTTGCATAATATGGATGAAACCATTGTCATTCTGATATGATATTTATTCCTATGAAATACAACGATACCATTTTTCTAACACCCTCTCTCTGAAAGTTACAGAATAAGACACTGCTCAATCTTCTAATTATCTTTTAGGAATAATTATGAAAACTACCCCTAAGGTTTAGCCTAATTACAAAAACCTCCAGTTATCTTTCAAAATTAATACCCCCTTAAAGTGTTACAAACTCCCCCTTGGGGTTTGTATTTTCCTAACAAATACTCCCCTCTTGAGGGTGCAAATTTGTACAAAAGAAACACGTCAAGGGGGTATTTGTAGTTTTGAAAGATAGCTGGATTTTTTTGTAACTAGCCTAAACCTCATCCTCATGGCGGTTTTTGTAATTAACCCTATCTTTTTATGCATTTCTGCAATATGACCGAAGAAACCAGACTTTTGTGGAGATAAAATTATAAATCTATCTGTATGCTACCCTTACTTTCTTAGTTTCTCGTAATTTTATTTGGGATCACAAACAAAAAAGCACCACTAGTGTTTTCCAAGCACAAAGGCCTGATCTAGTGGAACACAAGTTAAAAAGAAAATATGTTGCCAGTGCAGTTTGTTCAACAAAATCATACCCGGGCCGACGGATGCAAACAAGTATAGCTGGTTTCTCTCGCCACAACTCTGACGCCTTCATTGGAGGTGTCTTAGTCTTGATCAACCGCTTCATTCCAATCTTATATTCTGGGGTTAGTTTCTGGACAGAAACATTCTCGATAGATGAATATGGAGCTACATTCTCAACTATTGGTGGAGGTTGTACACACCCACATGCTCTAGGTTCTGCAGGCATTGCTGCTACAATTCCCTTGAACATATATCCATCTTTGATCTTGAAACTTGCCATGGATTGTTCTAGGGAAAAATCGGGACCCGTGGTATTTCTTCCGGAAGTTCTTGTCATACTCTGAAGTTTTTTGGAGTTGACAGGCAAGAGCTCACTCCTATTTATGGTATTATTTCTGGAAGGCAAGTTGTTTCGCCTTCTTGCTGGGAGGGTATACGATTCTGGCAAGGGATCTGCTGCACACGCACTGGTTCTGTCCATGAAACGAGCAATATGGCCTCTTTTCATTCCAAACTGAGAAGAAAGTTCTACGTTGCTCAAGCTAAGAAGCTCTGGCAAACCTTTCCCCGAGGCCTCTAGCTGATCGCCATACTGCATCAGGGCACGATCGTGCAGGTATGACCTAATTTCAATTGCATCCTTGAGCAGGACAGAGAAAAGAGTTCAGACATCATGATTTTTTGTGATAGTTTACTTTTTCAGATGTTGATGAGTCTTTTTATTAAGTTGGGGAGAGTGTTGAGAATAAAATCAAATAGGCAAGATTGCATCATTACTGTGAATTCTTGTAGTATATGTATAACCAGCAAATTATAGTATGACATAGACAAATTATTTGATGAGTCTTTTTATTGAGTTGGGGAGAGTGTTGAGAATAAAATCAACCAGAATTGGTTTTATTACGAATAATGTGACATTCTTGGAATTTCAGATTATTTTTGGAATGCAAACTCAAACCTTTACAAAGGGATGGAGGGGAAGTGTAGGGTTCGAACCCTTGACCTCACCTCTGATAGGTGAGACCAAGTACCACCTCTCCTAGCCAGAGGTGGTTTGGAATTTCAGAATACTTGATTTCATCTAAATGATATGGAAGAATATTTCCATTTCTGTATTTCTCACATCTATATATCTATATATAGGTGATATTGTAATTCTTACGATAATGGAGAAATAAAACTATTATAGCCTTTAGGCATTTTGTGCATGGATGTAAGCCAAATGGCTGGACCACGCTATTCCTTCGCCGCCTTCTTTCTTTATGTCTTCAAAATTCAACAAAATTGTGTCTGTTGTGTCAATGATCCTAAAAAGCCTAAGGTTGCAATTGGATATAAAAATTTAGATTTAAGGAGAGGATTTATGGAAACAATTTTAAACGACTTCATATAACATGAATTTGAAATCCACTGTAATGACTCAAAATAGTTCAAAATAGGAGCTAAGGATTTGAAATCCATTGATTAAGCTCAATGGATTTGTTATTATGGATTTAAGATCATTAGCTTCGAACCCCCTTCGACGCAACATTAGCAAAATCTGAACTTATAGAAACTTGATTGTAACAATAGCCAACCTTGAGAAAGATTTTGATAGGAAAACCAACCTTTTGCTGACGTGTCATGCCGATATCATCCATGTCTTCTGAATTCATTACCTTCAAAGTTGGTACATCATCCCAGCCTTCATCTAACAGCTTTGGTAACAATTCTTTTAGAGGTCCATTCCCAACAAAATCTTCTATAGAGAAAGAAGCCATCCTGTTTTACTGATATCAGAGTCACCTTTCTGTAGGCTACTGAGTTTTTTTTCAGACAACCTCAGTTTTATTTGTTGTACAAAAGACATAACAAGCCAGACCTATTTAATATAAGAGGTTTGAAAAGTAAATGCATCCCATCCGATAACGTCGATGATTGAATAATGTCTGACGTTTGTCCCACTCACCAATCACCATGTTTGCGTTTTCAGCTTGAAATGGTTTTTTAATATGACTTGTTCCATGGGAGTTGGTATTTTTTTTGGTGTCGTATGTGTTTTAGAGTGCTTGCTGTAAATTAAATTTGTTTAGTTTTTAAGTTACAACTTTTTTGGTGTGAAATTGCTTGTCATGGGGTAAGCTATATTAAATAAAGATTATGTAAGTTTATTTAAACTTGAAAGAATCAATCTATGATTCCATTGTTTATAGTTCTGTAGAAAAGAGAGAGAGAGAGAGAGACAATATCTACAGTAAAAAGTCAAGTGATTAAATTTGTCACTAATTATATGTACTGGATGGAAAAAATAAAAACTGTGTAGACATTTAGAAACAAACGCATGAATAGTAAATATAGCTCACTGTACTTGTATTGTTACTAAGATGTCACTATGCATGTGTCTAAAATATTCACCATAACCAGGATACAATTTTTACGATTGCGTGTTGTGACATAACAAAATTATCGTCAATTAAATATATATTATCTGCGATAATTTTGACATTATGACTTTATTTTGTCCCTGCTATTAATTTTTCTTGTAGTGTCCCAATGCCTGCATTGTGGGCCGACGGCAGTGATTATGTACATAATTGCAAACTAGTCCACAAATGGCATCAAATGTGTTCTGTTTGTCTTATTTTAACATTGGAAGCAAAATAATCAAAGGTCATGTTGGTTGTGTTTTTTCTTTTTATTTTAACAAGTTTTTGGTCATTTCCAGGTTTTCACTTTTATGAAAAATATTCTTTTGAAAACACAACCAAACAATTTTTCATTTTCAAAAAAAAAAAACAATCACGCAAAACATATGCCAAAAATAAATTTGAAAAGCTATAACCAAACATATTCTCATTTTCAACAAACCAAAATATTCTCAAGAAAACCAATAAAGTTTGAAAATTTATTTTCCAACATAAAGTGGACTTGGAAACACATCCATACATCCCCAAATCTTATTTTAGTAGTAATTCACAAGTATCATTAGGAAGATTATTTCAGCCTTGCCGGCCAAACCCACTTTAAAATACATGTTAATCTGTGTGAAAATCCCACCATGTTTTCTGTTATTTTATTGCATAATTTATTGAAGAAAATCTACATAGTAACTTCTGCAATTGTCTCAGGCTCAACTCTCTAAGTTGGTTGTGCTATGAGATATATACATGCCAACATAATAGTAAACCATCCAAACTTGACATACTTGGACTAAACTTACAAACATGGTCATGAAAATGCCGTCCCAACAACATTTTTTTTTTTGTGTAGATAAGCATTTGCCTTTCTAAATGAAATTTATGAACAACTTAAATCAAAGGGTTGATTACAAAAAATATTCTTGAGGTTCAGTTTAATCACAAATGACCCGATGATTATCTTTCAAAAATTACAAATACTCTTAATTATTTTATTTTATTAATTGCACCCCTCAAGAGGGGGCTTTTATTAAGTAAATATAAACCTGGGGGCATTTGTACCACCTTAAGTGAATTTAATTTTGGATAATAATTGAGGATTTTTGAATCTGGCTAAGCTTTTATGGTAACTTTGCAAGGGGAAAAAGTAAAATACCCTCCAGACTATAGATAGGGATTTTGACACGTTTTTACCTACTTCTTTTCTTTTTGCAAGTTGCTTCCTGAACTACTCGAGTTTTTCACATAAGGGTAGCCATAGGTGGAATATTCACCAAAGATTATCCCACGTGCAAGGCGGCACGTAAGGGCAAGATCGTCTTTCAACTCAAACGAGTTGGATGTTGTTGTACTTTGTCATCTGAACTTTGCGCAATTTTCAATTTGCTACAGTGATTATCACTTTGCTACCCCAGTTTAAACAAAAAAAAATGTATACACATGTATCAAATGATGTAATACATCCATCCTCAAATGTATACAGGTATATATATTTAGTTTTTTTTTTTTTTTAAACTAAGGTGGCAAAGTAAAAATCACGCAAAGTTCATGAGGCAAGGTTAAATACGCTTAATTGTAGATGTCAAAGTGCAACAACAAACAATTGATTTGAGTTGAAAGATAATTTTACCCTCACGTGCCTTGCTCGTGGAGAAATCTTCGGCGAATATTCAACAGGCGGCGACCCTCAGATGGTCATGTGAAAAACCTGCGTAGTTAAGGAGACAACTTGCAATAAAAAATATTTGGATAAAAAAGTGTCAGATCCTCCGTAGTTTGGAGGGTATATTATTTTTCTCCCTTTTTATAACTTACTTTTAATCAAATGCACACCTATATACAGATGTCACAAGACCTTGGGTAGAAGTTCAAAACCTTGTATTGTATAGGACCAGTGATACTTTTGTACAAAACTTATCATCTAAACTCCTAAACAGGAAGAGTTCTTGTAAGTCTGAAATTTTTACATGGTAAATGTCATAGTGTTGGATAAATTTGGCATTTTGTTCAAATGCCTCAAAATCTTCTCAGCCAATTGCCTTGTACAATCATCCCCATGATGAAAAGCACTAACCAATGTAGCAGGAAAAAATCTATCTTTTGATATCTTAGAAACAGACTCATCTCCACCCTTCATCAAGAACCTCTCTATCACCCAAAATGCTTTCTGCCATAAAACTTCTTCTTTGTGCTCCTTCACTACATTCAACACATGCTGGATCACATGTTTTTCAGACAACAAACTCACACTCTTATCCACATTAACTTTATCGTCCAACAACGTCGATATAGCCGATAGAGCCGCCACAATCACCTCCACATTCTCATGATCCAACATCGCCAACAACCTCTCAACCGCCCCCGCGTCGATCAAACAGAACGTTTCCCGCGAAGAACAAACGCCTCCGTGAACAGGGCACAACGGTATTTCTTTTTCGTCTTTCGACAAATTAATCGATATACATTTTCGAAAAAACACTAGTTTCAAAATCTTTGTTTTCCTCCCTTGTGGAGGTCTCGATAGAGCGGCAGACTGTCTCGAAAGATTCTCCAATCCTACTGCAGATAACTTCTGAACCTCATCGGTAAACGATCTCGTTAACAGTTCTGTGAAAACCGAAACGAAATCGTAAGTCCGTGCCGTGAACAGAATCTGATGATCGTACAATGTTGTAGTTAATCTGACAAGAATGCCTACTAGGCCTTCGAAATACGTATTTGCGTGCCTGCTTGATCTTGTGCCACTCATCTGTATCTGCCTAATATTTCTTACAACTGTTGAAACAGTGTTGCTATTGACTAAAGCCAAATTAAGTGTCAGATTTTGATTGGGAAGCTTTGCCAAGAAATTTACTGAAACTGCTTGTTTCTCTGTGATTCTCGTAATATCGGCTTGATTCTCAATTAGACTCTCGGGTTGTCCTTTGGTTTTGCATAGCCTGTCTGTTAACGTGTGTCCCATGAAAGGTGACAGTGTAATAAGTAGTTTGATTGTTGCAATCCCAAGTTCTTCATTTGGAGTATTTATCAGTTCAATCAAACTGTAACTTACTTCTGTTTCCTTAACCACTGAGACAATAGTAGTTGTTGCTTTAGGGCACTTGATCAAACACAGCAAGATTCTGATGAGATTGATGTTCAACTCATCCGGGCTCGAGTTCTTGATTCTGCTAATGATGTTGTAAACTATGTAGTCTGATGACATTGTGTGTCCATGTGTGCTGACCTGGAAATTCTCGAGCTCCAGGCGGATTCAAGTATATCAGCTAGTATCATAGCTGCTTCGATCTTTGAATTCATTGGTTCGTTGTGAATTGTACGTGCGAACATTTCTTCGACCATGGTTTGCATTATGCCTGCCTCGACGAGAGTTTTGGTGTTGGGATGGTGAGATGATATCTGTTTTAAGGCTTTGAATGCTGCATTTCTGCTAAGAGTATTTCCACTGTGAACCATATGGATTAGAGATGGAGATGCCTTTTCTGCTACATAGGTTTTGATGTCTGGTCCAAGAACAGTTTCCCCAAGATAGCTTGCCATCTCCATTCTCATCTCTTCATTACCTGTTTATTCAACTTTTACAATGTAGTTGTAGTTAGGGAGTGTTTGCAAACATCTGCCCTTTTAGAGGATAGATGAAGTGATTTATAATAGTAGGACGGAAAAGTAGTTGAGAATGAGAAGTTGTGAGTGCTTGCAAATAGAAGCTAAAAAGTTGAATAAGTTAAAAGAAAGTGTTTGGTGAATAAGTTGTAAAAATTCTGTGTAAAAGTCCAACCAAAAGAAAAATCAGAAATCTAAAGCACCCTCCCGTGTTTTAGATTCTGGTTAGGATAGTTACAAAAACTACCCTGAGGTTTGGTTAATTACAAAAAAAAAAAAAAAAAAAAAAAAAAACTCAGATATGTTTGATAGTTACAAAAAACCCCTTGAGGTTTGTTTCAGCGTTAAATGTAATGGGGTAATTGTAGCATTTTTACAAATGTAAAGGAGTGTTTGAAATGTTTTTGCTTATGAAGGAATAAAATGCTCTACAGAAGTAAACCTCGTGGTTTTTTTGTAATTAACTCAAATCTCAGGGTAGTTTCTGTAATTATCCCTTCTGGTTATATTATGCAGAAACAGAAACAAAAGTTGGCACAAACTACTTTTTTTTCCTGCCAAAAGCTCACAATCGCTTTTATTTAAGTGTTCAGTAAACACTCTTGGCCTGAAATGTTCTTGCAAGAAGAAACAATTCGAGTGGTTCACGAGAGAAAGTCTTGATATTACCTTCGACTAGATGAGTTAGCAAGGGATCCCAATATCCATTTTCTGCCATGAGCTTGATGTTATCTGGAAGTCCCTCCAAGTTCTTCAATATCTCATCGGCTGTTTCCGAAGCGAAAGCATCTGAGGATTGTCTGAATTTGGCAGTGATCAGCATTAGAATACCTCCAGCTACCGTCCCAATCTTAACACAGAAAACTTGGGATCTTGAGAGCTCAAGCAGGAGTGAAGCAGATGCATGTCTAACAGGTATGTGATTACTCGACAGCATCTTTATTATTGTCGAAATATCAAGCGTCTTGGCAATAATGTCCTGTACAAATAAACGGAATTTTTGCAAAAACTTGTGTTTATAAAAGTAGTTGAGAATCAGAAGTTGGTAGTGTTTGTAAATAGAAGCTGAAAACTGATTAACTTGGTAGAGTGTGTTTGGCGAATAAGTTGTAAAAGAAAGAAGCAAAATCAGAAATCTAAATCACTTCTCTCCTGCTTTTACATTCTAAATTATACGGAATCCGAAGCAGAACTTGACATTCAAATACTAAAACTTTTTTTTTCATTCAAAAACTGTCAATCACTTTTTTTTTAAAATGTTTGCAAACACTCCCTTAATATGTAACATTTTGCCGAAATTTGAGCAGATACATATGGATCAATAAATTGTTTGTGCAAGTTTAACATGGAAGAACACTATCAATCATATCTGATAAAAAAAGTATACATAAATTGGTATCATGTGAAAGCCTTGAAAGTTGAAACTGGTTAAGGTAGATTATTCAAAATTGTAAAATTAAGGGGTAATTACAAAAACACCCCTGAGGTTTGGGTTAGTTACAAAAACCCCAGACATGTTTCAAAATTTCAAAAAACCCCTTCAGGTTTCATTTTGTCTTAAATTGAAGGGGGGTAATTGTAATTCAGGGGGGGTTTTGAAATATTTTCGAAAATCACCGGAAAAAATGTAAGACGGAATCAACCTCAAGGGGTTTTTTGTAAATTTCAAAGAACTCTGGGATTTTTTGTAATTAGCCCAAACCTTAGGGGTGTTTTTGTAATTATCCCTAAAATTAACAAACAAAAAAATGAATCACCTTCCCCTCTTCATCATCCTCAGCCAATTGTCTCAACAATTCCAATGTTGCAAATCTTACACTTCTGCTTCTGTACTCCAGACAGTTAGCAAGCAACGGAATCATACCGATGTTACGAACCTGTACCCTATTGTACAACTTACTTTCACAAACGCTTCTTAGATCATCAATCGCTTCAAGTACCATGTTATCCGAACTAGCCAAAGACAGAGCTGCTCGTGCCACCTTAATTCTCGCAGCCTCGTTTCTTTCCTTCCACTCATCGATCGTTGCTTTCAGAGCCACATTAGTACTCAAATTCCTGCTCTTTAACTTCTGTCCTGATTTCGGACACACAATTTCCCCTGAATCATCATCAAACTTGTCAAACCATTCAGTAATCGCTTTTTTCTCATACGTCACTCCACTCTCTACCGTAACTGGATCATCCATAATCTTTTTCGTCAGAGGACAGAAAAAAGTCTCGTATAACGGTTCCATGTATTGAGCCAAATGTGGCAATCCCATCAATGAGGATCCATCACTCAAACTTTTGTAGCCATTTTCGTCTAAAATATCCGATCTTTCTTGGTCGTTATCAGCAGAAAAATCGACATCAATGGAATAAAGATCTGTTTCCATTTGTTTTCTTTTTTCTTCTCTCATTGAGGGCAATATGATAGCCAATGAGACATCTTTCATGTCTTTTGAAAGAGCTTTAGCTGCTTTTTGCGCGTATTCTTGATTTCCGTACGTTGATATTGGTATGAGGCTAAGTTTTTCGCCTACGCTTCTTATGACGCCTTCAAGTTGCTGCACTATACTTAAAAGTTCGGAAGATTGTATTCTGTGTGCGTTTTTTTCTAATTTCGTGGTGAAGGTTTTAGCCATGTCGACTCTTTCGGACAGTGATTGTAGGATCTCAATGGTGTTTGTTGGAGTGTTCCAGTTTACGTGTAGCTCCATTATAACGGAAGATGCGCGGTAGAAGTAGCAACCGATTTCGGTGAACGTATCCTTTTCGACTTGTATGCATATAACTGATTTTATGATTTCTGAGATTCCTGATAATAAGGACTCAGCAAGACTGCCTATTGGATTCCTGCCATCCTTGAGCTGAATATAAAGTCAATAAATTTATTATTGTTATTCCATTTTTAATGGGAAAATCAGATTTGTGATAAACATAAATATACAATGCGAAACTTGAAAATTTGAAGTTTTGCAACCATTGTTGTACAACATTGAATCTTTTGCTACCCCAAAATTTATCAGAAGAAATTTCAATAAGCGAAAGAATAATTACAAAAACACCCCTGAGGTTTAGCCTAATTACAAAAAAAAATCCCAGTTATCTTTCACAATTACAAATACCCCTATAGTTTTTTTACAAACATCCCATTAAGGTTTGTATGTGCCCTCCTGAAAGGTGATTTGTAAGAGAAAAACAAATGTCAAGGGGTATTCGTAATTTTGAAAGATAATTGGGGCATTTTTGTATAGGCTAAACAAAACTCAGGATGATCACAAGAACCTCACATGTCCGTGTAATTCTTTAACATGGCAAAAATTTGATGTTTCAGGAAAACTAGTTGAAGCATGATAAAAGTAGAGGATAAAAATGTAATAAAAATGAGTTTAGTGGTGTAAAATTGATGATTATTACTGTTAATGCATACCTGAGACCAGTCGGAGCTACTGCCTGACATGTTTGTTTAGCAGTACGAGAATCTCAAACTCACAAAAATGACAAAGTGCTAAATCATTTTCATTCCAGGAGGAAAATTTGAATGGTTGGTTCTTGAATCAGTCTCTAAAAATGTTTATATATCGTTATCTTTGTTAGAAAAATGCAGCACGTTTAATGTTTTTTTATGATACTAAATTTTTCTCTTAGTATTTTGGTATTTTATTGATGTAAGGAGATGGACTAAGTCAGATCTCGGAGACTATGACTCAACTCCTAAATGAAGTCTAGTTATATTGATATTAATCTTTATTTTGAGAGTGTTCGCAACCTCTAAAAAAAAAGTAATTCTCAGCTGAGAATCACTTTTTTAGAGTTCGCAAACACTCTCTTAGTATTGTCGTCCAAGCTTTCGTGGATCAACTCTACCGTATTATTTCCGTTAGATTGAATGTTAGCTTAAGACCCTCTATTCAAATTTAGCCATATTTTGTGAGATCTTCAGGATTGGATATATGTATCTTTGGCTTGAGCATAGGCACTAAGAACCTCATGATAAATCAAGAATTGTTGTATATATTGGAGCCATGGAACTGACACCTATTGAAGTGTACGAAGTTATAAATAAATAAATAACTGAAGTAAATTAACTACTTGAGATTATTTAATAAATCATTGAATTCACCTCAAGGTCCTCAACTTATTGGCCTGTCAGCGGGTTGTATTTTTGTTCGATTGAAATATGACCAATTCATACCAGGATGATGGAGTAGACATTTTTGGGTTGGACTTTTTCTCCCAAGTTGCATTTTATTTAGTATTAGCTACTATGATTTTGTGTCAAGGTGGTTAACACAGTTGCATCCACTGGTCAGCAAAGCTTATTTTATACAATAAAAGGTTTATTATTAGACAGAAAGAAGTTCATATATCTTGGGATCTCTAATTTGAGACATGATCTACAAAAATTCAAAATTACAGAAACGCCTTTGAGATTTGGTTCCATTTTAAGTTTTACTCCTTTCATAAACAAAAATATTTCAAACATCCCCTTACATTTACAGAAATATTACAATCACCCCTTCACAATTAAGACAGAACCAAAACCCTCAAGAAATTTTCTATAATTTTGAAACTTCTCTCAAGTTTTTTTTTTGTAAACACCCCAAATCCTTTTTTAAAAAAAATTATCCCCAAGGGGAATCCCATTACACCTGCCAAGAATAGCATTCTTAATGAGGCAACACTTTTATGAAAGCTCTCATTCATGGGATACAAATAAAATGTTTCCACAACATATTTCCATGTAGAACCACAAAATACAATGAATGTCCCTTGAGATGGTCCTCTCTCTTATTTGAAGGAAATTTGCCTAGAATTTATTCTTTAACATCAGTGTATTCTTCTATATGAATCATACATCAAAAGATCCACTATACAGCTTAATAATAGATTAGAAAGTAATGGTAAACTTGCCCTTTTCCCAATGTCATCTTCTATAGCTCTTCTAAACTAACTTCTTGGCATCTGTCATGCCCCACACAAATCTGAAAACATATGTACAACTATTTTTGCTGAACCTGAATCAAAACAATCCTCATGTACAAAAAGCAGGATTAATTTCCTCTCCATGATAACCACTTTCAATTTCTGACAACATCGGCGCGACCTTTGTTTTGTGCTTTAGCTGCTACACCAGAGCTTGCACCATCATATGGTCATTTCAAAATCATTGACTGTGTCGTTGGGCTATCATTGTCGAGTCAGATCGATCAATCTTAAGCATCTTATGATCAAAGCCATGATCAGGTCCATTAATGGCAACCGATGCAAGAATTACTGAAAGAATAGTACATAAAATCTGTTGGTCTAGTTGAAAAAATAGGTAGAGTCGAGAACTTCCCTCAGGTCGAAGTCTCCCGTTCGGGCAATGGAGGGAATTTTAGGTTCGGGAAGGACTTTTGAAAACCCTCCAACAGCTGTAAAGAAAGAAACAATTAGTTATCTTAAATATTGTTGCCTAGTATATATGCTCAGGCCTCAAACAAGGATTACATTGTAATATTAATATGACACTATTCCTTCATGTCAAATAAATGACACAAAGATGGAGCCAATATATTTCTTTAACACCTCCCACAAAGATGCCAAAATTTAAACATTCGGACATGCACGAGTTTGAAAATCAAATATACTAATGAAAAGAGCTCACATTCTCCAAAATTGGTGCCTCGTAGAGTTCAACAAACTTTTCTCTGAGAATCTTGTTCATTTTGTCCACATCACATGCATGAGTCCAATATGAATCATGCACTCCTGAGATCGAATTGGGGTGGAAATTGTTAGAGGTGGCGCATTAAAATATGCGCCAAAAAACTCATGGTCAGATTTTATTTTACAAACCTGCAAAACTTAGGCCTGCCTCAGAGCAGGCAATGGCGGTCATCATCATATGGGAACCATCAAGCGAGTGCACAAAATTTGGAGGAAAAGCTGTTCTCTGCCGCTTAGCCATCACCTTTGAAAATCATGGAGAAGATAGAAAGATCAATAATCTTATGCTTAAATCCATATTTATGATCTAATTAATTGTTCGCCTATGATATCTTTTGATTCTTTTGCGCTGTACTTTTAAATGGGATAATTACAAAAACTATCCCTGAGATTTAGTCTAATTACAAAGAACTCCAGTTATGTTTCAATACAAATGCCCTCAGAGTTTTACAGCATCCCCTTGAGATTTGTATTTACTTAACCCCTGCCCCTCTTGAGGGTGCAATTTGTAAAAGAGAAACAAATGTCAAGGGGCATTTGTAGTTTTGATAAATGGGATTTTTTTGTAATTAGAATAAAGCAACTCAGGGGTAGGTTTTGTAATTAACCATATTCAAATTTTGGAGGTTCATTTGGGAAAAAAAAGGATGTGAATGCAAATTTTGATGCTGCCACACATGCTATACCTTCTAGAGGGGAAAAAGAAAAATGAAACCTACCTTATCAGTTTCACGTTGAAGAGTCAAAACCTGAAGAGAAGTCTTAATCTGCATCCAAATTAATAACCTATTGTCAATAACATATGAAAAAGAAAATGTTTATCTTACATAATTGTATAATTGTTTTTGCTGCTGATGTGGAAAGAAGAAGCCCAACTGATGAAATATATGTTAAATTACCATATGCCTTCCTAATTTGCGGTAGGGCTGGACAACAGGGAGTCCAAGTGGCGTAGTCCAACGCACTGGCTGGTTCTCATTTGCTATAATCTGTGGATATGAAAAATGCAAGGCAAATATATGAAACACCTCGATGAATAAAGAGAACAAACAAGACATAGTGCTACAAGAACAACTTAAGCCATCTTCAGCTTTTGTAAATGGGTTGCACAACGTTACAGCAAATGAAATAATCTTAAAATAATAATGAATATAAAAGTAAGGGATAATTACAAAAACACCCGAGGCTTAGCCTAATTAAAAAAAAATTATATTTCAAATTTAAAAATACCCCATGACATTTGTTTCTATTTTACAAATTACACCCTCAAGAGAGAGGTTTTTGTTAGGTAAATACAAATCTCGAGGGTAGTATTTGTAATTATCCCTAAAAGTAAATATAAAAGTAAACATACTGTACAAACCTTTGCACAGTCTCCCAGCCAACTCATTATGCTTCGTGCAGCCTCAAACATTTCTCCTAAGGCAGTCAAGGTTGTCTGTTGAGGGTTCAAAAGCAATTAGATCAAAACACGCTACGTTGGAACTCGAATAAATATGGGGATTACTGTCCCACAAATTCAATAACACACGAATGCATCAATAGCATTTGAACACCCATAGTCTAAAGATTTCAAACTAATTTGAAAAACAGACTTAGTTGAAGATAATGCTCAAAGAACTAACTTTTGCAGCATAGCAAGCGCAGGCAAACAACTCTGTATCATCCTCAATAGCACCACGCTCCTTTAACCTCCTCTTGATTTGATCACGGGCACCTATATAAGTGACACCATACACTGATGTCATCACTGTTTGCTTGACTAATTTTCTATCCACCTGCACCAAATTAAGAATAGATTCAACAAGCATAAAAATAAGTAGCCACAATGGTCTACCGACATAAGGCAATGGGTTAAAAATGATATCTAGCAATTTAAAGTCACAACAATTTAAGAGTATACATATTTGAACCAAAAACCACAGCTAATAAAACATAAACACGATATTGCATTAGCCATTTGAAAAGGAAAAAATAAAAAATAGTCATGAAATTATATGCATGATAAGGACATGGAAAACGACGAGACCTGGTCAATTAACAGCCTAGCACGCATGACATTGGGATCAGTTGCAGGGTCTCCAGCAGCATCCCTCTTCATTATATCAAGAACTCTGCATTGAGGACAATCTAACTATTCAATAATCCCGCTTCTAACAGCTTGATTAGAATGTGCTTAGTAAATTTAAGCTTCTTAAAATATTTGTGCATTAAGTACAATCCATAGTGACAATTACTTTTTTCAGTGAGGTTGAAAGCCACAAATCTCCCAGGAAAAACTCTATTGCATTACAACTCTGCGACTTATTCTGAGGATTTTAACAAGGGAAGCTATGATTTTGATGCATGCCAAAGACAAAGGCGCCCCCTTGGTCTAAATTCGCAAACTTGTTATTGAAATTTGGTATTGCAGTTGCTCTAGGGATAATAACAAAAAAAAAACTCTGATGTTCGGGCTAATTACAAAAAAACAAAAGATTCTTGATAATTGCAAAATACCCCTTGAGGTTTGATTCCGTCTTACATTTTCCCCTTCATAAGCAAAAATCATTTAAAATCCCCCCTGATATTATAGAAGTAATATTACAGTTACCCCTTAAATTTAATACAGAATCAAACATGATGGGGCTTTCGTAATTTTGAAACATCACTGTAATTAGCCCAAACAATAGGTTTTTTTTTCGTAATTATCCCGTTGTTCTACTATCAAAGTCATTTTGTGTCTGGTTGAATACTTAATTTAGTCCTTTATTTACTTTTTCATTGGTGTTATGCAGAGCTGTGAAATAGAAGCATGACATTAGGTAACACAATGACAACATACAATAGAGAACTATCCATCATGGTATGGGAGCTTACCTTGAAGCAATCCCTGAGTAAACATCAGCAGGCTTATCTCCCGCAACAAGATTGACTGCAGCTGCTCCAAGCTAAATAAACATAACAATACATTACATCAAAAGGAATTCATTCTGTTTTCCAGTGTATCAAAACATCATCCTTCCAAACTAATAAATACATGAGATATTACAGAATTCAAACTTTAGGTATGTTAATGCATAAAGTGCAGGTTTATAAAAATTATAAACATTAAAATTCCAGAGATTTCAAAAAAACAAGGTATAATAAGTTAAATATTACTTTGAGATCAAGGGTAAATGAAATAACTATTAACAAGTTGATGGTTAGCCACCCTGGTGTTTAGAAATTTAAAACTGCTGTTCCCAAAAAAAAAAAAAGAAATTTCAAACTGCTAGGGTGGGGCCACAGGGATTGGCACAGAATCCAACCACTCAGACACAAGATCGGTTAATGAATGTAGGCTGATTCATGTTTCAGTCTATCCAAAATCATTTTGTCCTACAATAAATATATTGAAGACTTTGATGATCCACAGGAATAGGGTCAATTAGGGATGCAGTTCATTACCTTGTCCCTTCCAAGAGCAGCATAGTGTTGCAAGCCATTACAGGAGCCATCCTTGAAAAATGAACATAGAAAACAAATTATTTAGGGTGAGCTTCAATGTAAACTAACAGCTAAAACCCTGACACAAGCAGAATGCAGCTAACAAAGGCAAATACGACAAAAAATTATTGCTTCATAGAAAAATGCAAGTACAGTGTTTATAGCTGATAACTTCAGCGTGTGAAACTGTGTAAGGTACAATTCAAATAGAACCACACCAGCACGGGAATTACATAAACAAGTAGCTTATTAACTGATAATTTCAAAATAAGTATTTGAATGGTATATTTGGATGACTAATAAATTGCTTAAAGCAGATCATCATGCCGGTCAAAATTCTTACTTTTAGATGGGAAATGCCCACCCCCACCCAAAAAAAAAAAGAATACCAAAAAAAGTTAATTATATGGGAAATTTACAAAAACCACCCCTGAGGTTTGGGTTAATTATAAAAATACTGTAAGGGGGTAATTGTAATATTTGTACAAATGCAAAGGGGGTGGTTGAAATGTTTTTGCATATGAAGTGGTAAAGTGTAATACAGAATCAAACAAGGGGTCTTTTGCAATTAACCCAAACCTCAGGTAATTTTTGTAATTATCCATAATTAAAATGATAAAGGGGAAGGACTAAAAGGAAAATGGAAGCATAAAGGTGTACTTACACATGCTTTCACAAAGGAAAAAGTGATCATATAGTAAGTTTGTGACAATCTGATACCTGATGGACAGGCATATACGAGATTGTACTCTCTGGATATGGACTTCTTAATGCTTCAGACAGGTTTATGCAAGTAGCCAAGCATTGGAAAGGATCCTCAGCGCCTAACCACCATCGCTTCCCTTCAAGAGGCCGGTCTGCAGAATCAAAGATATCGTCCAGATGGTTTTCCGTAAATGACATTCGACCTTCGTAAGATAATTTGTCAACACCGCCACCATATAAATTTGCTAGATGTACTTTCAACCAGCATAAGCCCGACTTGCCAAGTGGGCGACCTTCGGCAAATTCTAGGATACCTCGGCAGAGGTCAGAGCCAAGATGATTCAAATATGGGTGCATGGGATATGCACGACCTCGGAAATCTAAATTATGAGGGTAGTAAAATCCATCTTCGTCCTTCATTTTTCTGGCCACCTACTCTATCAAATAAAACATATTACTATGAAATACTGCAGAACTATTTCAAGGAGCAACAACCTAAATGGAGGAGCTTCTTACAGCAAGTTTGAGTTCTATATCACACCGCTGTGAATGCCTTTCACTGTTCTCCTTTTTCACAGCTTTGACTTTCCATTTCCATTTCTTCATTTCTGATTCATCTTCTGTATCTGGTTCCTCTGGCAAAGGCACCTGAAGAGGCATCCATTTGAGGGGAAATGGAAGAACTTAAGCACTACAAGTAACTCTGAGACTAAGAGGTTGACTTTATGATTTATACGATAAGAACGAAAATGAGAAATCCACAACAAATGGAGTTGTGAAAGAAATTTGGAGAGTGTTCTTGTTTTCATGCAAATGTTACTTACATCATCACGATCAACCAAATCAGCAAGACGGCCTCCATTAGCCCAGATTCTGTCTACAACACCTAGTATTTTTTTATTCACCTTCCATTTAGTATTGCCAAGAGTATTAAGTGCCTATACAAGAGAACAAAAATTAGTGGAAGTGTGATTAAGTTATACAGCAGTTGAAACAAAATATGGCAACAAATCATAACCCATATAATTTTTAAATCACAAATTGGCAAACCTGGAAAATAGGTTCTAACTGCTGTTTTGGAGATCTTTTGACAGCCTCACGTTGTTGTTTTGCTCCATGCGTACGCATGATATACGATGGCAGAAACAAATAAGCACCCCGCTCATACCTACCAACATAATACAAATTTAATCAAACTAAGTGCACTTCAAACTTCTGCTTTTAATACAAAAATTGAGTTCATATTAGAGGTAGAAGAAATTTTTCGGCGATATGCACATAGCAGATATTTGAAACACATTCATGAGCAGTCTCATTGGAAAGTCATTTAGAAGTTCGAGAGAGGGTTCAGGAAGTCATGGATTGGGTACGGATATAAATCACAATCTCAAACTGAGATTGTTAAGAAAGAGCCTTAATCATATTATAAACTGTCTTTGAATTGGAATTGCCCCATGACTATCAAGGGCAGTCAAGATTGAGAAAAAAGAATATTGAAAGTCAGGCTGCATTAGGATACAAGAAATCCATTATCAAATGATGCAACAATATTTCAAAAACATTTGGAAAACAATCCCTCACACCAAACTCCACCTAAGTTAAGGGTGACAACATTTCTACATTTGGAAGCAGATTAGAACAAGACATGCGCATTTATCCATCTCCATTGACCAGATAGAGTGAATATGGCGTACAAAATCCTAAATGTCTAGAGGAACCAAGAAGCATACCCAGTCCAGCTTAGTGGGGGAACCAACATTGGCATGTAAGGAATCACCATGTGCCTAGCCTGTATAGACAGAAGAAAAAGTATCATATCTGAGTCAAAATAACGGTGTGCACATGAGAAACAAGAATATTCGTTTTTAAATGTATCATCTGCAAGAAGTTCAATTATAAAATGCTATAGCAGATTTTATTGAATGTAACATGGTCATTGAAAATTTCAAAGACAGGCTTAGAAAGGAGTTGTGCTTACAGTTTTTTCCAGTCCTTTGCGGACAAGAGGGTCACACTCAATTACCCCATATCTCCTGGTGCCTCTCCTATACAAATTTAAAAGGCAAAAATTATCCAAGCAGAGAAAAATTAGGAAGACAAGGTGATCATGAGATGATAAGTCAGGTCGAACATGAAATTGTACTCACACTGTTTCCACTGATTTGAGTGTGTGCACAAATGCAGGTCGAATATCAGGCGGCGCATCTTCCATCTGATCAATTGGAGGTTGTATATAGGCCGTTTGTGTTAATATTTGAATCAAACGGCAGCCTACCTATAAAATACAACATGTGTGCAACTTCAGTTCTACTTTCAAGCAAGAAGTTTAAATCACCATAATGGTGATAGGCACACTACACACACACACACACACACACAGAGAGAGATTTATGCCAACTACCTTCACTTGAGCATCCTGGCCCCAGGGCTTCACGTCATCTTGTTGCCTCACTATTTTCTGAACTTGATGCAGTTTTTGTTTCTTCATCAAAATTTTGACCTTTTTCTTTAGTCTCTCTTGTTCCTTTGCCTCAGGATCAGGTCCTTCTTCACAAGTTCTATTTAACGCATTTTTCCTCTTGCAGTTTTCCAAAAATTTATGAATCCTGACCTGGTCAACAATAGATACAGTATTTTTGAACTCCCAGACATATCAAACATTTGGAGGGGATAAGAAGACAATTTAAACTTCCATTTTCCTTCTACTTCTGCAGACAATTTATTAGATAAAGTAGAGAACCCTATGGGAAGAACATTAAGAATGTACTGGCGCATCATTATAAGAACATGTACTTCAAAATACAACACCACTGGAGCTGAAGTTATAGTGAATACTTATTTGTCTGGGAAAACCAAGGTGAATAACCCCAGCTACACCTAAAAAACCGTAATGTAGTAAAAAAAAAAAAAAAAGGGGGATAGATGTCAGGAATTCCCTATGAAAACCACCAAGTATGTTGAAATTTGAAGAGAGAAAGTCAAAGACAAAGAAACATGTGGTTCAGCCATTTCGCCTACATCCACGAACAAAATACCCAAAGGGCTATAGAGTTTCATTTCTCTCTTATCTTGAGAATTACAATATCACAGATAGATAGGTGTGAGAAATACATAAATGGAAAAATATCTCCCATATCAATTTAGATAAAATCAGATATTCTGCTATCCGAAGAATTGTGCAATATTCTTGATTTAATCCATTCAGATTTGATTTTGATTCTCAACAAAGTATAACACCACAAGCAAATGCAAAAATCTAAGTAGGACTTCACAACCTGAAGCTACAGATGAATTTTTTTTTCTTCCCAACTTATTGGCCATATCCACATAACAACCACATCGTTCAAATCTCTATACCATAATTCCATCATGATCTATTATGGACAAGCACAGAACTTAATATAACAAGTCCGAACATGGTTGTCAATTTCCATTAGTGGGATAAGAGGGACTAAGCAATTCCCCAATAAGAGACCAACATTATCACAATTAACGATTTGACACAAAAGTGTAATATGTCTTGCTCGTCTCGTGATCTGAAACATCCCTTTCCTAACATGTTTGAACAAAGGAGCAGGCAGGCGGTTAGCTCCGCACTTTCCTCACGCACACACACATAGAGAAAAAAAGGGCATACTCGAAGCCACTAGAGATGGTCTTAAGAACTACAACACATACACTGCACATGATTATATTATTGCCTTGGTGAAAAAAGAATAAAGTTGTCACTAGAAAGGATACGGTAGGGGTTTGAAAGAAAATTTTCACAAAACTCTGCCACAAGGAATAGTTTTTTTAATGATGTAACAGAACAAAGGGGCATCAGTTATAACAAGTTAAATGAAGTAGCCAAATGCTAGAAAAATCTGAAGAAATTAGAAAACCCGACAATCCAAACAAGAAGACCAGAGCTCAAATTCCTATAGGTCAACCTCTGAAACTTAGGAAGTGAACAGAAACTAAGAAAAAAATCTGAAAATAATACAGCAGTTACCTGCCCACAGACAGTAGGAACCAATTCATGGTAAGAACAACCCACATTTCTTTCTGCCTCTGACAATTATTCTAAAAATGTTGTTACGCCCATCAGATGGCTATGTACAAATACTACAGAATTTCCTGGCATGACAATAAGAATCTACAAGAACATTGACGATCATCACAGACAAGTAGCCCAAGAAATTTATATCATGTCTAATCACCATACCTATTATTGATGCTTAGAAAAAATCAACTAATTGAAGAAAAGTAAGGACCACGTGAATGGTAACAACTAACAGAACAAAAACATGCCACGGCGATAATACAAAACTTGTTAAAGGAAACGAAAATCTTATTGAAAATTTTAAGATATCCTCTATGAGCCAACCTCGTGTTCGATGGCTTCACCAATATGACACGCAGCTTGCACAACTCTAGCACTGCCATTACATCCTCCAGTCATCAACAACCCCATCAGCTTATGCATTGTAATAACTGCCATCATATCCGCAGGCAATTGATCAATATACGGCGCATAGGCACCACGGTTTTTACCTTCCTTACACAAATCCTGCTCAGCAGCAATGGCATCTCTCAACGGTTCAAACCACCCTAAGAACAATGACTTAATGTAAGGCAAATTAGGGGCCAATTTTTGCTCACACATGTCCATTAGAAGCTCTTGGTATTCTTTCGCCGCCTCTTCCCATGCCTCAGTCTCCATTTTTATTTGTCTCCTTCTAAGACTATTGTACTTTCCTAACCCCATCCCTCCCACCATTTTTGGTTGCTTTTGCTCCCGAATATCTGATCTCTTCACGTTGATTTCTTTGTTAATCTCATCTATTAATTCTTGAACTTCGTCAACCTCTTCTTCAGAGCCAGAGGTGGACACTAATGCCTCAGCTACAGCTGCATAACCCCTTGTCCTTGTGTTTCCAAAATGTCTAAAAGTGTCATTCGGAAATGCGTATTTAAGAAAGCTCACCTCACTCTGTCGTCGCCAAGAGATTAAATCTTGAGAAAAAACCAATTCGTTTTGGGGCTCAAGTGATCTGGTCTTTTCAATAAAAATAGAATCTTGAGGGGATTTGACTGCGTAAAAAGCATTGAAAGAAGGATGGGATTCTGAAAAAATCTTCAACTTTCTCAAATAGGTTTGTCTTGATAAATTTCTCCACATATTTCAATGGATGTATGTTAATGAACAAACAAAAAGAAGAAAATCAATCAATTTTAATGTGAAGCTCTCACAGTTTACGAATAGAGAAATGAATTTAGCAAGCTAAGAATTGAAGAAGAAAAAGGTGAAGTTAGGATTTTTAGATCGAGGAGAATAGAGGAGAGGAGAAAAGCGAAGTAGAAGTTGTGGCCGCCTTAAACCCTGCTAAAACCTAGTAATATTTGAAAAATGCATCCATATTTTTTTGGCTTAATTGCATTTTTGGTCCTCTAACTATTGGGTGGTGGCAATTTTAGTCCTTTAATAACAAGTAGTGGCAATGTTGGGACAAAAATTAAAAAAAGTCAGCACATTGAGGACTTTGCTGATGAATTTTTTTAAAATCACCGGAAAGTTGCATTTGATAGTCACGTGTGCAACTTAAAGGAGGATTTCCGGCAATTATGCTTATGTGGAAAAAAAATCTTAAACCTTTTTCGGCTGACTTGGAAATAAAAAAGCTACGTGGAATTAGAGGAAAAATTTCGAGTTAAAAGAAAACCCTAATATCCCTATTCTTCTTAAAATATTTCACGTTGGTCTCCCCTTTACTGCAGACATCTTTGAACGAAAATGAATTGACCCAATCAATTTGTGGTGTAGAAAGGATTCTTTTTAAGATTTCAGAAATAAGGATTTCTGGAAAACCGAATTTGAAAAGTGGACTTAGGTGTTTGCTAGGGACCAACAACATGAATCTACCCCCTCCTCGATATCGTAAGTATTGTTGCTTTTTCTGAGTAAATTTCTGAAAAGTTGGGGTTAAAGTTGATGTGGTCCATTAGCTTTTAAGAAACTATATTTTTTTGCATATTATTATACCCCAGAGACATTCCTGATTTGTGTCTAGTTTTTGTTTGATATGTGTGTGGGGACATGTGGGGCATATTTTATTTATGTTTTCAATGTAAAAACATGTGGGTTGAGGTTGTATGTGTTGAGTTTGTGAACATTTTGTGACACGCTTATTTACTTAGCAACTTTAGTTAGTTGTTTTAATATTCAGGAACTTAAGTTCACACATTCAGTTTTACTCGGTGATTTTGATTTCATTTTTCTTCATGAATGAACAGTGTCTTTTTCTCCAATACTATTTTCATATTCTCTACAGTATGTTCAGGTGTTTGTCCCCTGTTTTTTATTTTTATATTTATTTTTTTGTTTTTAATTTTTAATTTTTTGATTTGTACAGATCCAGATACAAACCAAACTTCTGTTGACATACACATTAAAGAGAGTGAGGGTAACTGTCTTTTGGGTGGGGATCCTGTTTGTGAAAATGAAAATAACATTGATGATGTTTTGTTTGATAGTGACTTTGAACTGGATGGTAATTCTTTATTTGATTTAAATGTAGAGCAAATAGCTAGTGTACAGGGGGTCTTAGGCACTGAATCAACACACACAAGTGATTCTGAAACAGATGTTGTGCATAATGATGAGGGGTTAGATGAGCATAAGGTATCTGATGGAGATGAATTAGAGCCTAATTATCCTGTCTTCAATCCTTCTTTGATTTTTGATCCCACTTTTGAATTAGGGATGGTTTTTAGTACAAAGGAAGAATTTAAAAGGATGTGCACTCACATGCAATTAGGACCAAGAGAACACTTAAATTCACAAAAAATGACAAACAAAGGATGTATGTGAGGTGTGAAGGGGTTGATTGTGAGTGGAAAATCAACTTAGGGAAGGTGAAGGATGAATCAACTTACAAAATTAGGGAGTATAAACTGATCACACTTGCCCACCTACATTCAATGTTAGGAATGTAAAAACTCCTTGGTTGTGTGACAAGTACATCCAAAGGTTTAGATCGATCCCAAAAGAACAGTTAAAGGGTTCGGGGTAGATGTTATTAATGAACTTAGATGCAATGTGTCAAGGGATCGAGGCATATAGAGCCAAGAGAAAAGCATTGAAGCAGATTGAGGGTAGTCCTAAGTACCAAAAGATACTAAACTGTGGGATTATCTTTCAAGAGATTAGAAGGACAAACCCTGGGTCGACTATCATTGTGGGACTGATGGTGATCAAAATGGGGAGCATAGGTTCAAGCAAATTCTATGTTTGTTTTAAGGCTTTGAAACAAGGTTTTTTGGCAGGGTGTAGGCCTATAATTGGGGTGGATGGATGTCATCCGAAAGGTCCACATGGGGAATTTTACTAATCATTGTTGGTGTGGATCCAAACAATAACCTATATCCATAGCTTATGCAATTGTTCTGCAGAGAAAATAGAGAAACATGGGGATGGTTCTTACTTGTCTTAAAGCATGATTTAGAGATTATAAACACAAGTGAGTGGACATTCATATCGGATAAACAAAAGGGACTTATTCAAGCATTTGATGAAGTCTTCCTTGGTGACCATAGATTTTGTGTGCGACATCTTCACCGCAATTTTAAAAAATTTGGATTTAGAGGATTGGCATTTAAAAATGCCCTGCGGAATCTTGCCCAGGCTAGTACAATTCTGAATTTGAGATTATGATGAAAGCTTTAAGGGACTTAGATTGATCTTTGCAGATTGGTTAAGTGATAAGCCTCCATCACAATGGAGTAGATCTCATTTCAAAGTGAGATGCCTAAATGTGATATGCTTTTAAATAATTGTTGCGAGACTTTTAATATGTGTATCTTAGAAGCTAGGAGAAGTCTATCATAACAATGTTAGAATGGATTAGAGAATATTTAATGAAGAGACTTCAAGTTAATAGAGATAAAGCGAGAGATGAAATGGAAGCAGGTTGTGTCCTAAGATAAAAAAGATCCTGGATAAACATGCAGAAAAAGTGGGCGGTGCATGCCAATCAAAGCGATGATAGGCACTATCGGATCTCTTGTTATGATGGGGGCGATTGTGTTGATTTAGAAAAGATGTCTTGCATGCGAGAATGTGGGGGTTAAGTGGGATCCCCGCAAACATGCCATTAGAGCACTTTTTGAACAAAAACAAAATCCACGAGGATTATGTACATGATTTTTACACTTTGTTGAAACATACAAAAGAGTTTATGGTCCGGCCATAATGGGAATTAATGGTGAGGAACTGCGGGCCATACCATGTTCATTCCACCTTTACCTCCTAACTTTGGAAGGGGTGTAGCACCAACAAGGCAAGGAGAAGGGATCCGATGAGCCATCCAATAAGCAAAAGAAAAAGACCCCAGGCAGGAAGATAGCGAACCTAAAAAGACAACAAAAAAAAAAAATGCAGGTTGTGTGGAGCTTCAGGACACAATGCGCCACATGCTCAAATATTATTCACTCAGAGATGAAGAGGGGCAAAATGAACAACCAGACAATGTAATGTGCAATCATTTTATGCAATTTTATTTATGATATTATGCAATCATTTTATGCAATTTTGTTTTATGATAGTATGCATTTCTTTCAAAGTTGTGACATTTATATCCCGCTCATACTCAACAGGTTGTTGGCAAAGACCTTCTAGGGAGGACATTCAAGTCATCAAGGCCTGCTAGAAGGGATGCAAGTGGATCTTCAAGCCAGAATCAACCTTCAGTGAAGCCTATCATACTCCCACCATCACAACAATCTATCCCAAATGATCTCCCATGTGAGGAAGTGGAAAATCTTGAAGATGATAGCAACTTGATTGGGAGTCTATTTGGACCATCAATTGAAAAGAGTGCAAATGTGCCTGGACCTACAATGTACCAGCAGTTGTTGATCTCTTCAAACCCAAGCCAAGCAATGCAGACACATTTGCAACCAAGTATTCAAATTGGGCCAATTCCACCTATGTTAGATCCTAATTTCAGGCCATGCTTTTCATCAAGTGTTGTCAAGACCAATCAGACATCTAAAAAGCAAAAAAAGTCGGTCGGACACTCTTAAGTAATGCAAGGATGTTAGACTATTTTTGCTTATGTTTTTTGACTTTGTCAACCTTTTGATACCTTTATGTTTTTTTACTTTTGTCAACTTTTAATACCTTTCTAGAATGAATGACTCTTTTGTCAGCTTTTGTTAAGTGATGCAGTGCCAAATATTTATTGATATGGTTATTCATTTCGATTTCATTATTTGTTGTTTTGTTATACTTTGTACATATCAAACATTCATATAATTTGAAATATAATTGAAGTGGAACTCATGCCCACATAAATGGCATTCAGCAATACATATAAAGCAACCAAAAGCTTTGGTATAGACCTTACAAGAAACCAAGTATACTACATATCCAACAAACTAAAATACATCTAATGCCAACAAATGTAAATGTAGCCACATGCTACTGTCAACAGAGAACTTCTCATAAGTGGTCCACATCCAAATCAAAATGCTAAAATGATTGGCATCATATTCACAAGTTTCAACAGCTTCCCTTTGTTTCTTTTCGACTTCACGAATTAACAGAAAACACAAAAAGAAAATTTGAAGGCAGCCATGAAACATTCTTATCGGGTTTTCGTCGATCCAGGCAGTCCAAAAACTTGTGGTGTGTACATCGTCATTAAATTCTGGAAAACTGCTTTAGTCAATTGAAGAATATGGACGACAGGCTAGGGTTCTTCTCGCAGATTTGGGGAAGTTTTGTTTACTCGATAGAATTGAGGAAATAAACATCTACCAATTCTTGTCCACGGGGCTTTTTATTTCCAAGTCAGCAAAAAAAAAGTTAGGATTTTTTCCAAATAAGCATAATGGTGGAAAGTCTCACTTAAGTTTCACACGTGACTGTCACATGCAACTTTCCGGTGATTTTGGAAAAATTACATTAGAGTCCTCAATGTGCTGACTTTTTTTAATTTGTGTCCCAAAATTGCCACTAGTTGTTATTAAAGGACTAAAATTGCCACCACCCAATAGTTAGAGGACCAAAAATGCAATTAAGCCTATTTTTTTTTTTTTTTAATAATTAATTTTATAACTTACACCGACTACGCCCGAGGACAAACTTGGCTCCTCATTGGCAAGGTAAACCGCGGAAGGCTGACGTACAACCAGATCCTCCAGGTAAAGAGAACAATTATGTTCGACCCCAATCTACTAATAACGATCTCTCCCGAATCGAACCACACGGATGCTATTCAAGATGAATTCCCACCAAATCTTCATCACCGCATATGCCCTGGGAGCAATTTGATGGAGCAGGGATATGAAACCCCGACCTCCACCCCACAAACAATTGGGTGAATTTCATAATAGGGTCCAATTTTAAGAAAATATATCATTTTAAGACCTAAAATTTTAACCTTCTTAAATCAAGATCTAATTTTTATTTTTTTTCAAATTGGGCTCTCCTCAAATTTTGGGTTCTCACTTCAAGACCAAAATTTCAATCTTCTCAAATCAAGACTCAATTTTTTATTTTTTCTCAAACATGGCCCTCCCCAAATTTTGGGTTCTCCTTCAAGTTTTAGAATTTAACAAAAAGAGAAATATTAGTGTAATCTATCACGTCAACCACAAAAATTATTTTTCTTCCTCTTTTCGTTTTTTCGCTCATTCTTTTTTACCTGATCCATACTTAATATCAATTTTGTTTAACGTGTAGAAACCAAAATCTATAAATATAAATGTATGTAGCTAACAAGATGAAAAAAGCCGTGAAATATTTATTGGTTACTAAAAAAATAAGATATACCAAATTATGAATAAAAAAGAAGTAGTAAAATATTTTTTAGTTACTAAAAAAATAAGATATCCAAATTATGATTGAATTTTACAGTTTAAAATAAGTATCGATTAGGGAAAAAGGAATGAGCAAAAAAATAAAAAGAGAAAGAAAATTAATTTTTGTGGCTAGGTGTGAAGATTACATTAATATTTATCTTTTTGTTAAATTTTAAAATCAATTGAGAGCCCAAAATTTGGGGAGGAAACGATTTGAGAAAAAAAAAAAAAAATGGGTCTTGATTTGAGAAGATTGAAATTTTGGGTCTTGAAGTGAGAACCCAAAATTTGAGGGAGAGCCCAATTAGAGAAAAAAATAAAAATTGTGTCTTGATTTGAGAAAGTTGAAATTGTGGGTCTTGAAATGATAGATTTTCTTAAATTTAGATCTTATTACGAAATTCTCCCACAACAATTTGATGGATCGCGATTTGAACCGACCGACCTCCACCCCACAATCTTGTGGTGGCGGTGAAATTTAAGCACCTGGTTGCATAACATCCATAATCGTTATTGCAGGTGGTGTAGGTGATTCGAACAACTGGCGGGTAGACCCGGATGATGTGACCCATATTATTTGGTATTGGGTCGTTCCCAAAAATATACAGGCACCAAGTTATTTGTACTAACCCAATCGTTCAGGCCCATTTGTCTTCTGGTTCGGGAGCCACCCGAAACATAATATGGGAAAAGAAACCAAAACATTTTTTTTTGGGCTCTATATATTTTTTAATTGATACCATATAGAATAAACTGATGCATACTATGTATCTGGACAGTGGTTCGATTAATATTTTATAAAAAGAAAATAGTAGTTTTTTCAACACTCCAAACATAATTTGGAGAGGGAAAAAAAAGGAACACATTTTTTTTTGCTCTATATAACTATTAACTGAGCCCAGATAGAATAAATTGATTGAAGCATAATTAGTGGGAAAAAATTTATCTATCTTAATAAGAATGTGTAGTAATTCGGCGTAACGCTTGGTAATAATTTGAATTTGTACTAAAAATAGGTTCTAATAAACACTTTACATGAGAAAAAGTTTGGTATTTATTTTCGAATTATACTAATTATATAATGCTCATGTCTAGTGCTTCACTTTTTATAAATTGGATTGAAGCCGTCTCTAAATTCCTCTTTTCTTTTACGTTCTTTTGTTTCCGAAAAATTACTTATGAAAAAGGCCATAAGCCTAATGCAGTACTGCCACAATCTTTTTCTATTTAGGTCATGTCTAACCCATTGCATCAAATTAATATTCTCTATAAATAATAATAATTAACAAATAATTATAAATCAAACCACAAGATATACTAATATTAATTATAATATATAATTTTGTAATAATTAAATAATGTAATATTAATTAAATATAAATTTTTAGTTAATTACCTTAATAATAATAAAATATGAGTAATGAAATAATTATATAAATAAATAAATTCGTTTACTTTAAAATGAAAAGAAAATAATAAAATAACCATTTGATGTAAAATTTGGTGTAATTAGTTGGCAATAATTTTGATAAAAATACAAAAAGCACTAAAATAAGGGCACGCAAAGCCCAGGCGATATTCTTTCCGAGCTTTTTGACATAAATAAAAGAATAAACCATGTTATATGAATTAATTATATATAAAATGAGTATACAATTGAAATTTAAATTTGAAATAGAATGTAATTGGAGGGCAAAAAGAAATATTGTATTACACCACATTTAGTGTCATGAATAGTATTACATCAAATTTGGTGTAATATCATTCACAACACTAAATTTGGTGTAAGGTTTAGAGTTGGGTTGAAGAGTGTTTTTGACATATTTAGTGTGATGGTGTAAGATTTGAAGTTTGGTGGAGATGCTCTTATAATAGGAAACCACAACCACTAACCCTTCTAAGACGCGCAACCACTAGGGTTAGCCCAGGGCCACAGTATTATTATGTTTGATAAATGGTTTTATCATGATTTTGATGATTTTGTTCCATACCAAAACAATGTTTCTAAAGGTTGTCCAAATACTCCACAATGATCTAAAATGGTTTTAATATTTTCCGGAGTAATTCTTCAAGTTTGTTTTCGACTAAAATGGACAACGCCTTTATTGATTTTTTGTCAAAATGTTTTTACATCAAAACTATGTCCCTGAATGTTGTCCTAATACTCCCGATCGGCCTAAAATGTTTGGAGTATTTTTGGAGTTTATTTTCGATATAAAATTGGACAACACTTATGTTTCAGCTCGACCGGCCGCCCATAGGGCAACCCGTACATGTGTTGAGTTTTGGAACAGAAAAAAGGACGGAGACAAAATTGAGGGCGGACCTGGTCGACCGGAGGTCAACCGGTGTGGGCGACCGTCGACCTAGGCGGACGGTGCACCGGGCACCCCTCGAAGAACAGATCAATATGTTTCTTATTTTTGGTCTCCTCGACCGGTCCAACATAGGGCCGACCGGGCGGACCGTCGACCGGTCCCTCGTGTAAAATTCGCAGAGAATTCAATTTCAACTTATCTCTGCGAATGACGTCCGCTCAAGTTTGACAAAGACAAAAATGTAATGTGCGCAACAGACAACTTTTCCCTAAATTGTGGGATTGATTTCTAACACTCTTTTCTTCAATTGTCTTGCAATTTTTTACAGTAATTCATGTCCCTAAGAGGAGCCTATCATGTACAAGACATCTTCTATAAATAGAGGAAGAATTGAAGCAATACAATAAGAAAGAGAAAACTACAACACAACAAGATACACTCAAGAATACACTTGTTCTTACATTGTCTTATTTCTTGTTGTAATTTGCCTAGCTATTCACTTTCACATTCTTGAGGTCTAGGCTATTCTTGATTACACTTGCACTCTATTGTATTATCAATTATCGAGTTGTAATCTTGAATTTGTGGTCGTCATCCAAACACAAGATATCCTTGTGAGTGTTCTTGTGGTAAGAACACACTTGGGTGAACTAGGTGTTAGGTGTAAGAGGATTGTGGTAATCTTCTTATTGAGGTGTTGAAGAGTGTGGTGCTTTCAAGGGTGAAGATTGTGGTAATCTTCACAAGGTGCCGTTTGGAGATTGTGGTAATCTTCAAGTGAGATTGTGGTAATCTCAAAGGTGGTGTTGAAGAAGAGTGTGGTGCTCTTCAAGGTGTTGGTGTAAGATTTTATTTGTATTAATTTTGGTAATTAATAAAATTCTTTTTCTTTATGAAATCCATCCCGGATATCTTGGGGTGGTAGAGGATTAGGCCCTAGGTGGGTTGAACCTCTTTAAATCGACGTGTGTTGTTTACATTTCGCACCTTTATTATTGTCTTTGAGCATTCGGTTATAAAAAGAGGGCAAAATCGAAAAGATGGAGATAATCTATTCACCCCCTCTAGATTATCGTAGCCACTTGGACTTACATATTACTCTTCAAAGTGAGGGGACCCGGGTTCGAGTTTTCGCAATGACGAGTGTGTCGAATTAAAAAAATTCTAGTATGCGTCGTAAACATGGGATCTAATCTAACGCAATAACCCGCAAGTCTTGCATAACTAGAGATGTTAAATGGGTCGCGACCGTTGGGTCGGACCGTTTAAACCGAAAAAAAAATGGTTAGGGCCAAATAATTTTGTCCCCTTTAAATTCGGGCCTTTTGGCTTAACATTTAAACCGAAGCTCATTAGGGCTAGCTCGAAGGTTAATCGGGCCTTTTATTACTTATTACCAAGAAATTTATTTTTCAAATTCACATATCCTCATCTTTAAGTTTAACTTTATTAAACAATCTATAAATTCTTGAAAAACTTCTTTTTTATGTATTCTATTTATTAATTAATTTAGTTTTTCGATTTTTATTCGAATAAGAAAATTTCATGTAGTTCTATTAGATTATTTAGGATATAAATTATATTTCTAAATGGTGTTAAATCTAATTTTATAATTTTGTTAATGCAATATAATTATAAACTATGCATGACTTTTTTTATAATGAATAGATTAACTTTAAGTGTTGAATTTAAATGTTATATATGCTCAAGTTTAAAATTTTAGATTTAAACATCTAATTTTGAAAATTTTAACTTATAGTCATATGAGTAATCACAGAAAAAAATGTTAATTATGGGTAGCTTTAGTTATTATTATTTTATTTTAAAAATTTAGGTCATAAAATATTTAATTTTATAAGTTTGTTAATGCAATGTAATTAGAAAGTTTGCATGAATATTATTTATGACAAGTAGTTTAACTTAAAATGTTAAACTTAAATGTTATATATATTAGAGTTTAAAATTTTAGGAAAAATTACATGGAATACGCCGATTTTGGTCCACATACCACACAATAAGCTCCTATTACTTTTGTACATAATTTTTTACTTTTGTACCTTTTTTTTACGCTCATGCATATTATTTGATTATTTTTATTTTTTTTCGTTTTTTTTGTTCCTACTTTGTTTTACATGTTATGTAAGTTGTTTCGATATTGTTTAAATTTGTTTCTTTGTTGTTTCGATGTTTCAAAATAACTTTAACCTATTTTTTATGTTGTTTTTTATCCATATATTATTTTGTTCATTGTTTCTATTATTTCGGTGTTGTTCTATAATATTTTTAATGTTGTTTTAATAATTTTTTTTGTTGTTTTCATGAGTGTTCAATGTATAAATACAATGTTTACCTATTTTAAAGCTCTTTTTATTAATGTGGTGTTTTAAATATTTTTTACGTTGTTTTTGGGTTGTTTTCATTTCCTTTGTAATGTTGTTCCGGTGTTTCTTTGTTGTTTCCATGAAGTTGTTGATGTTTAAATACAATTTTTACCTATTTTTAACTTTTTTTGGCTCATATGGTGTTTTTATATTATTTCTGGTTTGTTTTATATTGTTTTTGGTTGTTGAAATATGTTAGAAACAATGTTGAAACAAAACGTAAAAATGTCCGGGAATTTTTATTGGAGCGTATTGTTGTGTAAAAAAGCCGGAGCGTAAATTTAGGTAAAATTGTCTAAAAAACGTAAAAGACTAACATTGACTTAAAAATATGGGTATTTATGTCAATTGCCCAAAATTCTAAATTTAAATTTATAATTTGTAATTTTTTACTTATAGCCCAAGCCCAATAAGATTAGAGTTATGGTTAGATTCCAATATTACCAACCTATTTAACCCCGCCCATTTAGCCCAAAGTCCGCTAAGACTCACCTTATAGGATTAGGGTCAGCCCATTTAACATATTTGTGCATAACCTTGTTGAGGTGAATATACACGTGGGCCACCCCATGAGGGGCTTAGTATAGCACAATCTGTAAGCTATATTAGGTGGTAAAAATGGGTCTGTTTGCTTAATGGGCTTGAATAATTTTCATTGGATATGGCATTTCAAAAATAAGGATCCAATCAAGTCCATTAGTTTATATGGTTCAAAAAATTCATTGTGTGATATTAGTATATTACAAGAAGTTTCATCTGGATTCTTTTAATCTCAAATATTATTGATAGGATTGTTTATGCCCTCTGCAATCCGAGTAGATTAAAAGCTCATCAGCTTTTAATACTGTGAAAATTCAAAACCATAAATATTGCATATTACAATCAGATTTCCTTTTTATTTTTTTGAAAATGATTAATTATTTCATATTCAATAGCCTTTCTGGATATTACAGACACTACCATATATAAAACAACATTAATTGTTAAGCGTTTCGTTGCACAGTCTATAAATATTGAGACTCAAGGGTGAATAGAGCATTACATTTCCAAGAAAATCTCACCATACCATAATATTAAATTTTTTTATATCATTCCCCATTTGAGATGGCTGCATCCAAGGAGGTTTTCATGGTTGCAGTCTTGCTAGTGATATTGGGCTAGTATTTTTTTTTCCTAGTCTTTATCTTTTTTGTATACATGTATGATATATGTGATTTCTAATGAAAAATTAGACAAGTTTCCACAGAGACATTTTACAATGAATTATGCATCAAATTCATGGTTTAGAGAATATAAAACTAGTAGTATTTTTTTTTTTGAGAGGTAGTAGTATTTTAATTTACTCCAAAAAAAAAAAACTAGGAGCCAAGGAGACGGAGCTATGGCTCATATTATGGGACACGTCATAGTTTTTTTTTTCTTTTTTCATTTTACTATTTATTATATATATATATATATATATTAGTTAGGTTTAAAAATTAAAGTGTGCCCCTATTAATTATTTTTTTATTATATAATTGTATTTATTTCTTAACCCCTTACAAAACTTATGGATCTGTCCTGGAGATGGGAGGTACATTTCTTAACCGAAGTAAATCCTTTTGAGTAGTAGTGAAATATAATACCTAATTTTGAGGTTTGATATATATACATAACTTTATATCCTTCTAAATTTATAGATATTCTATCGAGATCTGACTCTAGTTTAAATAATTTATACCTTTTAAGATATTACAAATATTCTATCGAGATCTGACTCTAGGTTAAATAATTTCATTTCTCAACATATACAATTTGTAAATCTGAAACTAGTATCAAGAGCTACTAGTGTCTCTAGTTTATAAAAATAAAGTAATAATATTTATAAATAAATCAAAATTTCATGAATAATTTTTACAATTATTTTTTATTATACACGAATGATAGATTTTCATTTGCCTCTCGCTTTCGCATGTTTAAAATGGGCCTTTTTAACAGAATATTGCAAAAAAAAATTTCTTCTTACACAATTAATGTAAAAAAAAAAGTTTAAATTTATAGTAAAAAACGCCATAGCAATGGCCGACTTTTTAAAAAAATCGGCTTTCAGCAAGCCCTTTCTTGCTAAATTTGTTTTTCCAATTTTTATAACTTAAAGACGGTTGTTGGCTCATCGTCTTTTCTTGTCTTAATATTTTTTTATTAAAATTTTTAAATGAAAAAATTGCATGCATGGGTTCTCTCTCTCTCTCTCTCTCTCTCTCTCTCTCTCTCTCTCTCTCTCTCTCTCTCTCTCTCTCTCTCTCTCTCTCTCTCTCTCTCTCTCTCTCTCTCTCCTCAAGCAATCAATTACTATTGTAATGATGAGAAGGGTGGGATGTAATTTGAGGGCGTTGTGTATTTTTGCAAAATTTTAAAATTTTAAATTTTGTTATATTAATTTTTTAAAATTAATATTTGATATTGTTATGACTCGTCTCGTGCAAAGTTAATATATTTATCTTATTTAGCCTTATGGTTCCAGTTTCGGCTTAATCAGAATCGAGCTTTTTTGATTTCTTTAAATAAAGATAGATCAATTTAAGTTATGAAAAAAATGAAAAAAACCATGGACTTAATATTCATAACAATATTAAGTCACTTATTTATCATCTTAGAGTATAAAAGAATCAAAGTTCACGTAGTCCGCTTACAATATTTAGTTTAAAACACGTCTCATTTAGTTACAAATATAAAACATCATAATAAATATTTAACATTTCTTGTAGCATATTTCTATCAAAAATAATAAAAATCGTTGGTTTGAACCATGAAATATGCGGATTTAACCGAGCCGATTCCACTACGGTTATAACCAACGATTAAAACCGATTGCCCACGATTTTTAAGACCAAAAACCCGGCTCAATTTTGGAACTGTTGATCGTTAACGGTTCCCAAAATCGTTGACCACGGTTTCGGTTTCGATTTGCAACTCAGTTCCACTTGGCCACCCTACTTTGAATGACATTTTCTTCATACGAAAATTAAAAAATAAATTCCGCTAAAAAAGACGGACGACAAACAGCCGTTTTTAAATTATTAAAAAAGAAAAAAAACTTTGGCAAAAAACGGCATTTAGGAAGAGCCGTTTTTTATTATTATTTTAAATTATTCTTTATTCACATCAATTGTGTAACAATAATTTTTTTTTTGCAATATTCTATTAAAAATGCCGTTTAAAATGTGGGAATTTATTTGGTATTGTATATATTTTTTGTTTCGTACTAACTAATAATATACAAATTTTTTTGTTGTAAAATAATGGTAGGTACTCCATTATTATCAGAGGCGTCAACATCAATAAGTTGTAACAGCGACTCTGACTGTCAAGCTTTGCCTGTATTTCCCGGTTGTGAAAAACGGATATGTATTAGCGAGTACTGTTTATGCAAAATAGGTTCTAACCCACGCGTCGCCATTAAAGATGAAGGCGAAGAAGGTGAAAAAGAAAGGGTTTGAGTCGAAATTTATGCCTTGATTGTCTAATAAATTTGTAATAAATGTTTTAATTAAAAGCTCCATTGAATTGTCTAATCCATTAATATATCGTGCTATTTCTAATACTCTCAGGATATGGGTGAAAATAAGTCACATTACTCGACAGGGGTTTACAACCTGATTTACTTTTGGCCGGCCTAGCCTGGCCTATCTAATAAGTACGTCAGATCAAGACCTTTTACTAAGCCTATTTATGTAAATAGGTTAAACCTGGCTTTTAGAAATGCCTATAATGCCTAATATGTCGACCTATTTATGGCATATAAATATAAAAGATATAATATATTTTATAAACTTTCTTAATATTATTCTTTTTATATAATTATTTAATTATTATAAGAGAAAAATGCATTTTAAAATAACATATATGGTTTTGTAGACTTTTAATGGGCTTTTAATAGACTCAGGCCAGACTTGGGCTGGAAAAAAAAACATATTATACTTAATAAGTCTAGCTTAGGCCTACCTAAGTCCGACGCAAAGCCTGATCACCCCTATCTCTGGAGTGTCTCCTATTCAAAATAAGTATTTTTCTAGAAAAATGACACACATATTAAGGAATGTATTAAAATACCAAATATACCCTTAATTAATGGTTTGAAAGAAAACAAAATTTAGACATTATTGTTAATAAGTAATATGAGGTTAATTTGAGAAAAATCTTTTCTTGAAAAGTCAAAAGGTCATTCTTTTAATAATATTTTATGTGTCAAATTTAATAATATATTATGTGTCAAAAGGGCCCTTATTATAAATAGGATGGAGTAGTAACTAGCTATTTCACACATGCGACGTACGAGGCGTGTTGTATCGTTGGATGTAAATTGCATATATCTAAGAATTACAATGCTAAATAATATAGAATTATACAATACAAACTTGAGACACATCAAGCTAAACAACTACATTCAATAACTGAGAAATTTGTATATTTAGTCCCATAGGATTTGGCATGTTGCAATTTTATTTTAGTCCCACATTTGCAAAATGGTCCCATATGAATGATTTTTTGGGCAAAAATAGTCTCGTTGTTACATTTTTGGCGGAGACAATCGCCAACTCTGTTAACATGTAACCTTGAAGGTCGAAAATTGCATATTAGTCTCATATGATTTGTCATTTGTAATTTGAGTCACGCATATGCAAAACAGTCCATGGGAACGGAAAATTTGCAAAAGTAGTCCCGCTATTATATTTTTAATGCCTACAATTCCCAGCTAATCGAAATTGAATTCGGAGGAAAAAAATTAAGTCAGACTCCTTAGTTAAAGAAATAAAATAAAAAATTAAATGTAATGTTTTTGAGTTTTTCTCTCCATTTGAAAAATTCCACATGTGTCGTGTATGGCTTATATTTTTCCTAGTTAGTTAAATACGAGAAGGAGAAAAATTGGCATTTAATACGTATGAGTACATTATCAAAAGTTACGGTGAAAATGCGAGAAAATATAAAATAATTAATATACCGACTTGTAGGCGTACGAATAAATACACATATAAAATAATTATTCGGAAGTAAAAACACTATTTAGTATTATTTCTATATGAATTTTATTTATATGTATGTTTAGATTATATAAGTATTAATTTAAGATATTTATATTAATTAATTTAAAATTATTACACAAATTAAAAATAATTTTAATAGTAATTATTTTAGTTTTATGTAAATTGTATTTTACTTATATATTTAGATCATAAAATATTAATATATAGTATTTTTTATTTTATTAATTATGACTTAACGTAAATTAAGAATTATTATTTAATAATAATTAGTATATTACTAATATTTTTATCTTTTTATTTATATAATATTTGCATATTCTTCATTTAATAATTAGTATATTTGTATATTTATAAATGACTTTTGATACTTTTTTTAATTTACATATTATATATTACATAGCGTATTATTCGCCAAGTACTATTTAAATAAGTATAATATGCGTTTACCTTAAAAAAAAGAAATATCTAACATATACCAAGAAGAGATTTTAATCATTTTAACTAGCTTTCTTGTATTGAATATTATAAATTAAATGTAATGGTTGAGACTATTTTTATAAGAAATTCGTTCCTATGGGACCATTATGCATATATGAGACTAAAATTGCAAATAAAAAATCGTATAACCAGAAAAATCCATGACCTAATGTTCACGTGCAATGCACATATAGTCTCTATTAATTTTAGATGGCTGAGTCTAAATTTATAATTTTGTTATCCTATGGGACTATCATTGCTTTAAAAAAAAAGTTGCGGGACTATTTTTGCAAAGTGTGAGACTAGAATTGCAACATACATGATCCTATAAGACTAAAGATGCAATTTTCTCTTCATGATTATATATTTTGGACTATTTCTTTGTACACAATATTATTCGTCTGTTTGTTTTATGATTGTTCGTCGGTACAAACTAATATTTTCAAACCTTTACAATTAGTGATCGGGAAACATCTATTGGAAAATTGAATGGAAATTGTGCTATTTGGCTTAATTTCTTGGACCTATTTCTTCAACAATGAAGAAAATATTTAATTCCAATGGCGTTTAATTTTGTAACACCTAAAATTCCCAACTCATGGAGTAGTGGGAGAGTAAATGGCCCGCATCATGGGATAGTGGCACTTGACTTTCCCTAGTCATGGAGGAGCGAGAGAGTGAATGCTCTATGTATTAGATAAATGTTTTTATCATGATTTGATGATTGTGTTTAAATGTGTTTATACACCAAAACAATGTCTCCAAGTGTTGTTCAAATACTCCTAAACATTTTAAATTATTTCTCGGAGTATTATCTTGAGGTTTATTTCTCGACTATTCAAAATAATTTGTTTCAGGCGATATTAAAAGTGATTTTCATGTTTTAAAGTGTTTTTAATATTTATCGAATACCATCAAGTTAAAATGATGCCCAAAAAATGAAGTCGGAATTTTTTCACCGACCAGAAAACTCCCGGAGTTGGGACCGGTCGACCACTAGATCAACCGATGCACGAAGATCAAGATAACGTTTTTCAGAAGAAAATTGCACTAGGGACAGGTCAACCTTTGCGGTCGACCAGAAGGGTTGACCCCTAGATTGTTGCTCCCCGCCTCTACGCGTGTCCATTCTTTTCTCAAAAAATTGGCAGTACAGTCGACTCCCGGGCGTCTGTGTGGGATCCGATTCAACGGTTCAAATTTCAAATCTTTATCTTGGTTGATCGGTCGACTGTTCAAAATCGATGATTTTGAACCACTAGAGACAACAAGATTTACTTTAATCACTTTATCATTTTTGTATATTATTTGTGCATCTTGTAACCCTTCTTTTGTAGACAAGAGTGAAGATGGAGGAGATGTGGAAATTAAAATCTTGAAGGCTTTCTTATAAATAGATGAAGATTTTGAAGGATCAAGATATAACACAACAACAAAACACAACAACACAAGCAAATACAATATAAACAAACACTTTATTCTTCATTGTCAAAATTCTTATTGTAATAACCTAAGTTCTTTCACTTGCACATCTTGACGTCTAGAATTTTTATTCTTGAATACACGTGCACTTCAAAGTTGTATACTTCATTATCGAGTTGTAATCTTGAATTTGTGTTCGTCATTCAAACACAAGATATCCTTGTAAGTGTTCTTGTGGTAAGAGCACACTTGGGTGATCTTAGGTGTTGAAGAGTGTGGTACTCTTCATAGGTGAAGAAAATTGTGGTAATCTTCTTGTGAAATAGTTTGATGCTCTTAGAGGTGTTGGAGAGTTTGGTGGTATTCAAGTTGGAAGATTGTGGTAATCTTCATTGGTGCCGTTGTAAGAAGAGTGTGGTGCTCTTCAAGGTGATGTTGTAATAGTTTTGGTAACTATTAATAAAAAGAATTTTTAAAATCCATCCAGGAGATCTTTGGGGTGGTAGAGGATTAGGTCTAGGTGGGTTGAACCTCTATAAATTGACGCGTGTTGTTTACTTCCCGCACTTCCATCCTTGTCATTGTTTATTTCATTCGAAAAAGAGGGCATGTAAAGAAAATGGGCATAATCTATTCACCCCTCTAGATTATCATAGCCACTTGGACTTACAATATATCATGGGGTAGTGAGGAGTTAGTGTGGCTTGATCTTGAAGTCTATGAAAAGTAGTCCATTGTTTTCACAATCTACATAAAATCCAACTCATGCACTTGCATAATCTACATATTGCTTTTGTTTTTCGTGGCTTCCAGTTGCATTTTGGTGGTGATTTCTAAGCATAATTTTTAATTCGCGGAATTGAGGTAATCCGATTTTTCTGTCTTATCCTGGGAAACAAACGTTCAGAGTAGGGGACACATCTGTTTCAATGATAGTATGTCAAACACATAATTCGGGCCAATTTATTTATTTTGTTCTTGTAATTTTATATTGTGCATCTCTAATTTAGTTTATTACAAAATTTCAATTGTTGTTTTGTAATTTGTAATTCCATTTTCATACTATAATTCCAAACTGTACAAGTAGATATTTTTATTTTCCCTACAACATCAACATATAATTGTCCATGAGCGAAAACTTGATTCTTCAAATACAACATGACATTCATGCTATAATTAATTTAAAAGTTTTAATGATATAAAAACTAATAAACTGCACTACTCCAGCCCTATGCGTCATGAAATACACACTTCAGGTTGTTACCGTTGTTTCGATCATTGTATGTTGGTTTCTCATAGAGTTGGACCAAACACAGTTTCATGGTCTATTTTTGCTTACCCATGTTGATATCATTAACCAACATGAGCATTGGTGCCATTTTTTCTAAATGAAAGAGAAGGATTGACAAAATTTTATTAAGATTGGTTTTTGAAATGCAGAGGAATTTTACAGTATGGATGTCTACATTGAGAATCCATATTTATAGGTGAAATAATGAGCATAATTAACGAAAAGTTTTAATATAATTTTTGCTATATATTGTAACCTTAATAGCTTTCTTTTATTTATTTTCGGAATTTTGTATTTAATATTCTAAATTTATTTCTTAAGAGTTTTATATTGTAATTGAGATCCGTATCTTATATTTTTGGAATGTTTGTCATACATATAATATTATTACATAAATATTAGTCGGAATAAATCAACAATTCATTTTTTTATATATTATTTATAGGTATAAATTTGATTGCAATATGTGATATAAGGTTAAAATTAAGTATGTGGTAGTTATAATGGGTCCCATTGATGTAATATAAAGTTGGAAATCGAATGCACATCTGTGAGAATCGAAGGTATAACAATTAAGGGTGCAAACAAATTGTGCCCAACCAAATGTAGTACAAGCTTGTCTGAAATTTTCTCGAGCTTCAAAAATTGTATCGAGTTTGGTTTGATTAATAATAAAATCGAGCTTGAACGAGTTTTAGTCGGCGAATACATCTTGAGCTCGAGTAGTTTGATATGTTTACATATATTTTGTTAGTTTTTACTAATCGAGCTTCGAACTTTATATTTTATCGAACGAAAAATTGTGCTCAACCTTATTTCGTTATATTAACGAATCAAACTCAAATGAGCTTTTAACGATCAATCAAGTCGAGTATTGAGTAGCTTGATTGATTTTCACCTCTAATAGTGGTGATAACTGCTTAGATGTTGAAATTAATGAGTTGTTTCAGTGAGATTGTGTAATTCAAATATGATTTACATATCTCAAACAATAAAAAATAGGAAAACCTCTGAGAAACAAACACCATGCAACCCTGACCTACTATGTTTAAAATATTAATGAGAAAAAGATTTATCCTAGATAGGACGGATCCATAATTTTTTTTTAATGTGGACACTCAATAAATAAAATTATAAACTACATCAAAAAAAAATAATGGGAGAATATTTTATTTTTAAAACATAAATAATATGTAGTTTTTAAAAGTTTATATATATCACACTAATAATGTTACATAACAATATTAACACTTTTAAATAATATTGTTTTAATTTGTAATATTATAACATTATTAGTGCTATAATGCTATTAATATCTTATAAATTATAACTTTAGGCGTAGTGTTATATAAATAATAAATAACAAAAAGAATAAAAAAATCTATTAGGGGCATGTAACCTCCTAATGTGTGCAATATCTCCGCCCTGAATTGATCCTACACATAATTTGTTACTTAATCAAATAACACTAATTTAATTATATTACTTTCTGTTTATATGTCACAAAGTGCTACCATATATACATTCATTCATGAAAATCATACCATCCCTAACCTACTATGTATACATTATTAATGAGAAATAGTTGTCTCATCCACTAAAATATTATATTAATCAAATAACACCAATATAATTATATTACTTTCTTTTTATATGTCACAAAGTGCTACTATACATTCACATTAATTCTCTATAAATTGGTCCAAAGATGATTGTTGTATTGCGCACTGCTTATATAGCAAACTAAAAGTCCTTATCCTCATATCAAATAATCTATCCCAAATAAAATTTGCAACATTTTTTGTAGGTGGAGATGGCATCAACCAAGGTGGTTTTCATGGTCACCATCTTGCTAGTGATACTGGGTTGGTTTTTTCACCCATATATTTTTCTCATCTAAACATGTTACTTATGATGAAAATGAAATTTAAATCAACCATGATTTTTTTACTACAATTATATAATTGAGTACATTATTATAGACAAAATAATACTTCGCAACCACTTAACGCATTATTAACAAATTAAATTTAATTAATTGGCAGGTCATTCGTTATCTTCCGCGGCAGTATTTGGTTTCTGCAACAAGGACTCTGATTGTGCACTTTTACCTCTTTCTAATGACTGCAGAGAAAGAATTTGTCTTAACTTTCACTGTTTTTGCAAAGGTATTCCATTGTCAACCAACAAAAATGATGAGAATGGAAAAGACGCAAATCACAAAGAAGACTCTAAACATAAATTTTTACTTGATTAAATGGTAGAAACTATGGTAATATGGTTGTGATTTGTAATCCTCGAAGTAGTTTGTTGGGGTTCGCGAATAATATTTAATGCAAAAGTAATATTTGGTCGTCAAATATTGTCGGAAAACTAGTTTTATTTGTATAAATGTTTGAATAATGAATAAATTGCATGATTTTCATGAACTATTTGATTGTTAGTTATGAACAAATTTCAATGTCAATAATAGATTGGTTTGCAATGATCTATATAAATCATCTAATCCATGGAACAAAGAATTGGTTATATCAAGCTCAAATATTTTTTGGGATGATTTTTCTTTTTGAGAAAAAAATTGAATTACCTAGCCTTTGCCATGCATAGAAACAATTCACGACAATACTAATATTGTTGCATTGCAAAAGAAATATATAGTGACAAAAGTAAAAACTAATGGACATATTAATTAGGAGTTGCTAAATAACTAGAGTCTAGCTGGCTAGAAAGGATAGTGTTGTCCTCTCCATGAAAAAAAAAAAGTAAGGGTTCATAAGTAATTTTGTATTTTTTTATGGCAAATATATATAGACGTGATAAACGGTTTCGAACCGTCGGTTTTAAAATCGGAGGGTGAAACCGAACCTAACCGTTCTAAACAAGGTTTCAGTTTTGGTTTTGGTTTTCTTTTTTTCTTTTTGTTTTTTGGATTTTTAATATTGAATAAATTAAAAATTAATGAAGGAATCGAAATTGAGTAAGAAAAAAATGATTTTATTGCTTTAAAGTAAAATTAAAACTTATAGTTTACAACTTTATTTAAAACAATTGACTATACAATTCAAGTTACAAAGTACAAATAAAAAATTCTAAGATATTAAAATTCCAAAGTACAATTTAAAAATAAAATTACAAGTTACTACAATTTAGTATAAAATTTAAATTACAAAGTACAAACCACAAAGAAAGAAAAAAAGAAAAAAATTGGGTTTGAGTTTTATTTTAATATTCTAAGTTAAATTTTTAAATTTAACGTTGAATATTAAAATAAAATTGCCTACGTATCCTCATAGAGGAATCAAAACCTACGTAGTTCTCTTACCTTTTTGATAAGGGTCTTTTTATGCATGTTTTATGTGTATATTTGAGTAGTATTCGAGTTATTTTATTGTTAGTTTTATAAATTTTTGATTGTACATAGTTCATATTACTCCGAGGTGCTTTTATTGATGTAGATTGACCATTTGGGGCTAATTTTGGTGAATTTCGGACCATGGATTCATGTCAAAACATACCGGGAGTTTAAGGATGCAAAAACGCTCGAAATTCCAAGCCAAACGCGCGTCATTTCGGGGCCTTTTGGTCCAACACGGGCAGGAGTGTCAGCAACACGACCGTGTTCGCACGGAGCTAAAAACTCGATTTTTCGCACAAAACAGCCTCCGACACGGCCAGGCCGTGTTCCCCAACACGGCCCGTGTCCAGAGACACGGCCTGGCCGTGTTGGGAGCACAACCATGTTTCCCGAGTCCCCTGTGTGATAAAAACAAGACGGCCCGGCCGTTCGGGGCGACACGGGCGTGTCCGGACTTCTTTTTGCAACTTTTCTTTGCGGAATTTGGGGAAAACTCACCAACCAACCCATTTTGGCCACTTTTGTACACTTTTAACACCCTATTTTGCTGAAACATGTCTCCATGTCCCCTCCCTCATCACTTGAATACAAGAATTCACCAACCAACAAGGAAAATGGAGGCAATTGTTTAACAAAAGAGAGTACTATCAATGTATTGGTTGCCTATAAAAGCCAAGGGTTGAAGTTGGGATAGGCATTCATTAGATACTCAGGAAATATTCATTGTATTCATTTCATTAAGTAGAATTGGGATCAAGGGGTCTTGGAGGAGAAAGCTTGGGGCAATATTGGAGAAGAAGGCTTGGAGCAACATCATCAATCAAGAAAGAAGTCAATTGAGATTTTGAGAAAGATAAGTACACCATGTCTACAATACTTAAATCTTCTTGTGTAATTTATTCTTTGGTCAAAATCATGTGTAGCTAAACTCCTAGTGTTTGAATGTAATGAACTCTAGAATGGATTTGTGATTAAGGTGTGTATGTTTTTAATAAAATCTTCATATTTTGTGTGATTCACTTATATTATGCTTCGTTCATTCGAATTGATATATGCGCAATATTGATTTGAAGTTTATTTTTCATCCGGGAAATCGAGAGATTCATGGTGAAATAGAACCTATATAAGTGAAAAGAGTTGCATGCAATCCTAGATATAGGGACGCCATAAATCTTACGGATTAGGGTCAAACCTAATATGGGAATTCACAAATCGTTATAATCTTTGTCTTGGGGGTTTTAACTAGAAAGAGATTTCAGTTAATCAACTTGAGATTAGAAGTTTTTCGCCTTGAGAAAGGGTTTAACTTAAATTGGGAATTTCTACGGTCCACAAGACATGAGATTTTATTAAAAGAGGTTGGTTTTTGTAAGGGCTTACAGTTGTATTTTTAACTTGTCAAATCACAAAAACATTCTAGAGGCATTTACATTCAAACACATTTCTATCTCTTGATTTCTTATTTTACAAATCTTCCTTCATTTTTACAATTTATAATTTGTTTTCCTTTTTCATCAAACAAAAACTCGAAAATTGTTAGATTAAATAACAAAAAGACGGTAATTATTAGTACTTATAATCCTCGTGGGAATGACACTCGGTACTCAATAATCTATACTATAAAACGATAGGTGCACTTGCCTACGGTTTTAAAGGTAGCTTTTGAGCCATCACTTTTACTTACCTTAGGGAAACGATTATGTGACAGCGTGATTGTTCAATCATTTTGTGAATCATTGTTTGATCTGGTATCAATAGTGTTGCTTTTTTCTTCTTCATCAAAATTGGTTTGTTGATCACATAGCTCGGCTTTTGTCCAATCGTAGAGTATTGCTTGATTTTCTAGATTTTCTATTATTAATCTAGATCATCTAGCATTCAAAATATAACCTCCCTCACTAAATGCTTGCTCTACGGAAACGGTTGAGGCATAAACAACTAATATCTTTGGCGGTTTCGGTTAAACCGACGGTTTGTGCTTTTGCGAGGCGCAAATGCTCTTCTACGAGAAGCTTAATACATGGGAAATTCCGCGTGGATCCGCCCCAAACGGGGTGGGGATTCCTCGAAAGTTTCCCCCGTGGGGATGGGGACGGGGATCATACTCCCCGCCCCATTCCCCAAGGGAAATCGCATATTAAATATATAATATAATATTTATAATATATATAATATATTATAAATATATCCATATTAAATGTAAAAACTGACAAAATATTTAATTTATTTTATTAATGAGTGGTTTATTAGTTTTTTATATAATTTATTAATATTAAAATGATTTTTTTTATAAAAAAATTAAATTTTTGCGAAAAAAATAAATCAAAACGGGGAGCGGGAAATCCCCGCAGGGACGCGGAGGTGGGGATGGGGGGAAATTTTTCCCCGTTTGTCTCGTAGGGATGGGATGGGGATTTCCCATGACCGCGGGGATGGGGATTGCTCCCCGCCTCGCTCCGCCCAGATTGACATCCCTAAATACACGTAGTATCACCACATGATTCTGATAAGGAGCCATAGCTCATTGGCTATCAGGAAAGTTTTTTTCCCACCTCTCCATTGAGGACAATGTTCATTATAAGTTTGGGGGGTGTAGTCTATATTCGTTCGTTGAGTCAAGTCTTATATTAAAAAATAATAAAAAAAAAAAAAAAAGTCTTGAGTCGAGTCGAGTCGTCTTGTAATTGTAGAATCGCATGCCTAAGTAAATTTGTTAAATATAAGTTGAATCAAAAGAGTATGTGTGTTTGAGCCGTGATCCGTTTTCCTTCACTTTTTCTATTCATTTGATTGACTTTGTTGATTTATTTGGAGACGATTCATGTGATTAATTGTTGATGAATGATCCACCGATTCTAGAACTTGTTTGAATACTAGTCGAGGCGAAATCCTAGGTGAAGTAACATTAAAGAAGTGATTTGGGCCATGTTTGAACAACTAGAGTCTATAAATGCCCACCTTTACATTTATATATTACCCTAGTGTTCCATTTTGAGCCTTTAAACCCATTTCTTTGGCAACCAATCCACTACCCAGAGCCTACATGTGAATAATCCCAATTACAGTTCACTCATACACACAATTTTTAGAAAAAAAGGTTAAATGTTGAGGATGGTTATGATGAAAAGGGTGAATGAATTGCGTGAAGTTGCTCTGGAATTGAAAATATTAAAACCTCATGTAGAAAGTATGCAAAAGATTAGGTTTGGGTGTTTAAAAAAAAAGAAATATTTGCGGGTCGAAAGCTCATAAAGCGAGAACAATGGGAATGTCAGAAAGTGATGGTTGGGTATTAACATGTAATTTACAAGATTCAATAATTGTGTGTTTGGGTGGTTTGAGCCACATAATCCCATATTTTTCTACCTTACCCTAAGCCCATATTACAAGCTTTGAAAGTTTTATCGATCCTTGTGTTGCATTCGCCTACATTAGTGGAGATAGTATGAAAGACAAATCTATGGAGTTCGGTAAATATTACATCTCTATACTCAAAAGTGAATCATTTTGGAAAATATTTGATTACGTGAATTTATCCAGGATAATGAAAATGGAGTTAACAAGAACAAACCACACTCATGAGATCACATTCTTAAAATGCATGCTTGATAGATAGTGAAATGAATTATGAGACAAATGAGCTTAGTTGTGAAGTTATGAAGTTAGTTTGTTTGCATTAGTAGTTGATATTTTTGTTTGATCCGTGTCTTTTATTTTTCAAGAGTTAGTAAAATTGTTTGAGGACAAGCATTAATCCAAGTCCTGGGGGTATTTTGTTAAGTTGGTTTTATACCAATGAATTGAGTATTCTAGACTAGGATTTTACATTGTTTTCGGGCATTTTAGAGTAGTTTGAGTCCATTTTATTTCATTAGGTCTTGTTAGGGAGTCAATACACGTTATGGTAATCGAAGCATGATGAGAAATGATGAAAACGTGTTTGGGAGGAAGAAGTCGCACTTGAAGAAGAGAAAACACAATAAACGTTAAACCGCAGGAGCGCCGCAATGCTTCTAATATAGGGTTGCAACGTGACCTAAAAACACACGGCGGGCATAATTTTATGCTTATTTCAACGCTTGTTAAGCCTTGTTTGCACGTGGCATCGAGCTGAACTTGGATTTTTCTAAGGGTTTTGGATGGATTTGGAGTGTAAATAACAACGAGGGCCATACGAATTAAGGGTTCGACATTCTATTGAGTACACATGATGACTTTGAGCACGAAGAAAGAATTCGGGACGAGATTCAAGCTATCTTCTTGAAACAAAAAGGATTATTTCCTTGATCTTCTAAAAATATTTTTCCACTATCTTTGTTAAACTTTTTAGATGTATAATTACTTTTTCATGACATAAGATAAACTTTATTTTCCAGGGGATCGATGTAACCAACATTTGAACCTATGTTTTGATTTTTAGTTTATTGATGCACATGTTATTAAATATGTTTGTGCTATTTGGATTGTTGGCATCCAATTATCGACCAATAATTTAGATTGTTTGGTATGTTTGATTTAACACTAGAATCGAGAAGTTTGTGAATCTTTCAAAGTCCGTGAAAGAATATTAATTGACCACATTAGGGTTTGATTTATAATATATAGAGATATTAAAATCGGGATTGAAACCTAGAATCACTTGGACCTCGAGAGAGGAAGTGATAATCGGTAGGAATATTGGGCCTATAGATTTATAATGTGTGATTAATAAAATTGAATTGATAACTTAGGGAAAACTAGGTGAATCAACCTCTAGAATTCATATCACTAAGTGTTTGATAAATTGTCTGAACGAATTTGCTATTATAATTTTAGGTTTTTTTTAGTTTAATCAAAACCATCTCTTTTCGATTATCTAAATAGAATTTAGTTATTATATTTACAGTACTTAGTTTAAAATTTGATACCAATCCCTGTGGAGATGATAACCCTACTCTTAATCTATACTAAAACTTGACACCATACACTTGCGGTAAGAAATTTTTGAACAAGTTTTTGGAGCCGTTGTCGAGGATTGTTTTATCTTATTTTGCACTAATACTGTTACTATGTAGTCTTAATCCTAATTTAGATTAGTTTAGGTATTATTAATTCATTATTTCTCATTAAGTGGTCTGTTTATGTGAAAATCTAAAGATACTAACTTGCTTCCTTTTGATCCAGAGTTTGAAAGGACACTTCGAGCGATCAGAGCAACAAAGCGAGCTGAAAATAAGCAATGGCAGGCAACGGAGAACATGAGAATAACGAAAACTTGGTTCCAATTGTGCCACCGCAGCCAGAAGAACACAAAATAGCGATTCAAGATTATTTTCGACCTACTATGAATAAGAACTATTCCAGAATTGTGCGTGAGCCTATCAATGCAAACAATTTCGAATTGCAGTCGGCCCTCATAAGCATGGTTCAACAGAATCAGTTTGGGAAAAGTCTCGTGGATGATCCAAATGCCCACGTAGCTACATTCTTGGAAATATGTGACACCATCAAGATGAATGGTGTATATGGTGAGGCTATCCGGTTGAGGCTATTCCCGTTTTCACTCTGGGATAAAGCCAGGACATTGGTTACAAATATTTACACAGGGAGTATCACAAGTAGGATGATCGACTCAAAAGTTCATGGAAAAATTCTTCCCTTCGAAGAAGACACTCAACCGAAAAGTGAGATTGCTCAATTCCAACAGATAGATTTTAAGCCGTTGTATGAAGCGTGGGAGCGGTTTAAGGATATGTTGAGGAGATGCCCACAACATGGTTATGCGGGACAGAGGGTTGATAGTTCCTACAATGGTCGAATGGGCATACGAGGACGATATTAGATGCAAAGCAACATGAGGCACATTAATGGCTAAAACTCAGCAGAGGCATTACTTCTACTTGAAGAAATGGCCACAAACATCTATCAATGGCCCTCCGAATGATCGATTGCCAAGGAAAGTTATCGAAACAATGACCATCATGAATTCGGCGACAAGCGAGATACCACCGGCAACCATTCATGAAGCCGCCACACTCGATCCGAGAAAGCCAATTATGTGAATCTTAATTATATTTGCTATTATAAACTAAGGATTAGTCTATCAAATTTAAAGTAAACAAAAATAAAAATTTATCTATCAAAATTATATTTACTATTATAAACTTAATGATTAGTTCTATTAGTTAATCTTAATTATATCAAAGTATCTTGTTTTTATATTGATTTGTCCAAAAATAATCAATTAATTTATTTACAGTTTTATCAAAGTAAAGCACAACGAATTTTGGAAAACTCAAATAGATTTTAAAATGAATTTTCTTTGTATTTGAAAATAAGTATTTTGTAAATAAAAATATTTTGAATTAAGCAACAACATAATTATAGGAGTTAGGTTGAATTTATTGACTTTACGGTTTGTCAAATATTGTGTATAGATTTATATATTTTTTTAATTTATGAAGAAAATAATGAGTTGCACGGGTGTTGGGTGATTTGCATGTTTCGCTTTTTTCAAATTTATTTTTCGGAAAAATCAAATCCAAAGATTTTGGTAAATATATTAATCAATATATTTAATTTATATTTATAATAATGAATTTGACTAACATATCGGGATTATTTTTTAACATAATGCTATATAAGTATTCGAATTTTTGTTATAGAATCGTATATGCAAAGTGAGTATTATATGGCTTCCAAATTTTAATTTTAAGTATTTCCTTTTGATTATTAAATCATTAATTTTTTCTTTTTGAAAAAAGTCAAATCATCAATTTTTAAAGGGAAAATAAGAGTTTTAGTCCTGTAAGTGGAACCTTTTTGAGAATTAGTCTTCTAAGTTATCACCTTATTGTTTTAGTCCTTTAACTTTCAAATTTCTAGATATACAATCCTTTAACTTTCAAATTTTCTAGACAGTCAGTCCTTTAACTTAGCAATTTTACTTTTGGTCCTATAACTAATAGATTTCACATATTTAGTCCTATAACTTAGTAATAGTTAAATTTAACTAATTTATTAAAAGGTTAGTACCCACACTCCACTTTTTTATAGGACCAAAAGTAAAATAATTGAATTTCAATTTTTGAAAATTAAATAAATTACAAAGCAATTAAAAATTAAATTAATTCGATTAATAAAAATTAGAATAAATAGAAATTTCTAAAACAATTAACGAATTTTAGGAAAATCAAAATAGTTACATCAAATTAGTAAATTAAGAATAATTTGTCATATTTATGTAATTAATCTTTGGTGAGGATAATTGTCTCCAAGAAATGGATTGGGACTAGTGTACAAGATGTATTTATTTCAGAAGGTTTAAATTTTAAAAACTAATGCTTGAAATATTTTTTAAAAAATTAATTAAATTAAAAAATGGTTAATTGTTTTTATTTAAAAGTTAACTGTTAATTAAAATTATTCAATTTTAGAAATAAAATTTAATTAAGAATAGTCTTTTTAATAAATTAGTTAAATTTACCTATTGTTAAGTTATAGGACCAAAACTAGAATTGTTAAGTTAAAGGACTGTTATCTAGAAATTTGAAAGTTAAAGGAATAAAACATGAAGGTGACAACTTAGAAGACTAATTCTAAAAAAGGTCCAACTTATAGAACTAAATATCATATTTTTCCGTTTTTAAATTTAGATTCGTCGGCATTATAAATGTATAATAGGAAGAAAACAAACTAATGATCCTCAATCTAATCTCGTAACCATAGATTTAGAGTACCTCGGAATCATGGAAAGCACAAACATTTTTATCAATCGTTGAATATTTTCATGGTAAATTTTTTATACAGGTATAAATAGAGAGAGAGAGAGAGAGTTTCAAGGTCAAAACATTTGACTAGTTCTCTTAAAATATTAAGGTGTTTCGAAAATTTGTAACTTTTTGAGTTCATTCATTTTTCTTTTTGACCCATATTTTTTAAATTTCATAAATATCTGACCTAAATGAATGTCTATGAGTCTATCCAGTCAACAATAATAACACCTATTCTTATCTCTTGAGAAAAATCTTGTTGTCTTAATTAAAAAACATATATGGCAGCTCCATCTGAAACATCATATTCAATTAATATTTCCACAATATATTTCGAATATCAGATTTCTCAATATCAGAAGGAATTGCCTGAATCAGATTAATTATTCTCCTAATATTTCTCAAATTGATAGTTTAATTAACTCCAGATTTTAACAACCTATATATTGTACACACAATATGATTATGAATGAGGTTAATTTCCCTCATTTATTACCTGACAACAGCACATGCGAATTTCACACTATAAATATTACAGACTCAAGGGTGACTATTGTAGTACATCACAGCAAAAATAAAAGCCCATATATTTTCATCATATCACATTCTGTAATTGCAACATATTTTATAGGTGGAGATGGCTTCAATCAAGGTGATAATTTTCTTGGTCACCATGTTGATGGTGGCTTTGGGTGAGTTTGTCATCTTTTTTACTTATCCATACCTACAATTATAATGGTCTACTTGATGCTAACCTAAGCGTACTACCTCGGCCGGAGAAATTAAACTAATGAAAGTTAAAAATAATGGCAGGTGGTCCGATGTTGTCGGAGGCGTTACCTCCATATGGACATTGTAGAAAGAGGTCTGATTGTCCTCCTTGGTCTCCAGCACCACCTGGCTGCGAGAAAGTTATTTGTCCATTCTTTCAATGCATATGCGTGGACGATAATACCCCACCCGCCGCGCCACAGGAGTCTATCCATTGAATTATCACAACATATCCCCAATGGAAAATGATCCTTGGGGCCTGGGGGTTCATTAATCTATCAAATTAAATGTCGGTTTCTCTATAGTTGTCTGAATCATGAATAAAATTAAATTTTAAAAAAAATAATGGGGTTTTGTGTTTGTATAAAAAAATTTAAAATAACAAAAATAATGCTATGAATGTAAATTCGTTAATTTACCATATAAAATAAGATATGTAATAAAAAATATCATACTCCAACTTTAACAATTCAATTTAATTAAAATAAAACCATAAAAAGATCGTTCAATATAACTTACCATAATAAAATGACAAAAAAACTATTAATGAAATACCTATGAAAATTGTTTTCTTGCATTTTTATATGCAAGTCATCAATCAATATTTCATAATTAATTTTTTCAGAAATTCACTCTCAATTGAAATAAAAAATAATGCAAAGTTAAAGCGACTTTTTATTTTATTTTGCAAAGTTAAATTATATCATCAATCAAAGTTAAAGTGACTGCTAGGACTAAGATCCTTGTCCCATTTTCTATTCCATCGTTAGATGAATAAAGCGTATGTACAAGATGACATTATAATTGTATATGTCTCTTTCATTCATTATAGTGAAATAAAAAGTGGAACAGGACATATGAGTCGGGAATAGGGGTGTTGCATTAAAATTGTAGGGGAATGACAGAAAAGCAAACCATCAAGACTATGTCCTGTGATTCTTAAAAAGCACTTTTTGTAACACTTGGGCATTCACTAATGCATTATGCAATTGAAAATATAGCAACTTTAGCAATTGTTCGCAGCAAAATTTCACCAATTCATTGTTCCCTTTTCACTTTGGATCTTACCCCCTAGCCTGCCTACTTCAAAAGTCAAAACTGCAGCTGTTTGCCGCAATTATACCGAAAAAATTGATAAAAGATGTCGAAATAAATGAAAATCAATCGCTCCAAGGATCACTCTCGGTCCTCACTTCTGAAGGCTCGATGACTTGTGTTTCAGAACCGTCAGCTGAGCTTGCATCAGTCTCTGATGCATTTTCAGTGCCCTCGGTTTCATCGTCCTCCAATCGTCCCCATCTTCCTCCGAGGGCCATAGCCATCATCTCGTATATCTTGTTGCCAAGCTCAGCAGGACTATCGGGCTGTCAACGAGATTACAGAAAAGAATGTCAAGAGAGCTACTCGAAAAAACAAGGAGTAGAAATAGGATAAACCACAAAAACTATCGTTGAGGTTTAACCTAATTACAAAAGGAATTCAGTTGTCTTTCAAAATTACAAATACCGCACATCTTTGAGATTTGTATTTACTTAACAAATATCCCGCAATTGAGGGTGCAATTTGCAAAATAGAAACGACTAGCAAGGAGGTATTTGTATTTGTAATTTTGAAAGATAACTGGAATTTTTTATAATTAGACTGACCTTCAAGGGTAATCTTTGTAATTAACCTCAAGAAATATCACAGAACTCTTCAAAATACTTACAGTGAATCCACTAGAGATCAAAGCTGTATCGTACAGAAGTTCCACCGCCCTCTTGGCATCTGTGCTCTCGGGTGCATTCTTGCACGCAGCCTGCAAAAATAAATGGTGAAACTAAATCACGTGCATAACCAGCATTTTGGATTTAGGATTTATATTGCCATGACCTCCAATTTTTGGAGTGTTTCAAAATATAATTTCTTTTTCCACCATGCATCTCGTCTCAGAAATCCATTACTTACCACTTGAAAGATTCTCTATCATTATGAAAGTTGATATTCAGTACCTTCCTCAATATGTTATATATTAAAATCTTTAGGGTCGCTATCTGGCTGACTTGTATTAAAGGAGCTTTACAATGGAAAGTAGGAGCGACAAAATTAGGGTGTTTTAGTTTAAAGTCAAATCTATGCTCCATAAGATTATAAAAGATGATATCAAGGAGCAAAAAAGAACACCATATGTCCTGAACCTCCATATTATGAGTTCCGTAAAACAAGAATTTTTAATAAACTCTACCATAGGCAATTCGTTTACTTTTCAGACCTCCAATAGGGATCGTAAGAAAAATGCCAAAGAAATCTAATGATTAGAAGATTTGGTGGAAGATCATACATTGAGATCTTTGACGATGGGATGATCTGGATTGATCTCCAATATTCTCCTTCCCCTCATGAATTCCAGGCTTGTAGTGTCTCCAAGTGTCTGTGCTCGCATCAATCTGTTTTGAGGAAATCAAACCAAAAAGAATGGCGGATGACTAACAGAAACAAGATACGACATGATAACATCTGCATATTTAAAGTTTAAACCAACAATTTGTATATATATACTTCATGTGATACCTTTCCATGTTTGCTGACCATCCAAATTTGCCAGAAACAAGCACACACGGTGATGAGCTCAGACGTTTTGAGATTTGCACTTTAGCCACCTTATCACCGAGTTGTTGCTTTATCCAGTCACACAGGAGATTATACTCTTGCTTAGTTTCCCTTTCTTTCACCTCATCCTCGTCACCTGTCATTCATGTATAACATTCGGTTAGGTTAATGTTCAACTATTGCTCTGAAGAGTCACAATTTAAGAACATAAAAATGCTACTAACCAAGCTCCAGATCCTCCTTGCTAATATCAACGAATTTTTTTTTTCCTTGTACGTCTGTAAATTCTGGATGGCGACTTCATCAATTGGCTCAATTAGGTAAAGCACCTGTTAATCAATTTATTAATAAGATACTGTAAGATAATCAACAACAGAGGCAATTGAACTAAAACAGAACTATGAAAACTAAATAAAACAAGACATGTAGATCCCACATTCCTCGTTATGGCCACAATCAAAAGAACCCCAATTGAGTGGAGAACTCATAATGGTACAAATTATCTATAAACATTAATCGATATCAACGACTCCTTTTCATTTGAGAATTACGATTCATTGATATTTGTTGCAGTACATACCTCAATGCCTTTCTGGATCAATTTTTCCACGAAAGGAGCAGACTTGGCACTTTTTAAGCTGTCGGTTGCCAAGTAATAAATAGCATTTTGGTTCTCACCCATGTTCTCAACATAATCATCTAAACTTATCAGGTCTTCCTCACTCTTGGAAGAGAAAAATCTCAACAATGGAGTTATCCTCTTGTGATTCCCGGTGTCTTCAATGCAACCCAACTTCAAAAACTTACCGAAGTTCTCCCAAAATTTCTTGTAATCCTAAAATAACACAACCACCATCATGTAAGTAATGTTTTCTACATGAAAGAAGAAAAAAGAAACTAATTATTTATTCAGTCACCAACCTCTTTGTTCTCACTTTCAGAAAGATCTTGAATCATGTCAAATGTCTTTCTAACCAGTCTCTTTCTCATTATCCTTACCTGGATGAAGACAATCGAATAAGCATCAATACTTAAAATAAGAAAGCAATTTACAATACTGATTCAGTATATGCGATCAGAAGAGAGGATTCCTTACAATACGGCTCTCCTGGAGGATCTCCCTGGAAACATTAAGAGGAAGATCATCTGAGTCCACTACACCCCTCACAAAGCTCAAGTACCTTGGGAACTGCAAGTCCTCAAATTAATTTTATTTACGATTAACATAACTTGTTCGGTCACTAGTCCGTGAAATTATAAAAGTGGAAACATAAAAATCAAATCACTAACTTGTTAATAATTGGACAAAATATCATAAAAGCTACTAACTTTAATTACGGATATTGTACATTATCTATTTGACTATTTGTAATACTGTAATTCAAACAGTCTAGCCTGTGACTGCCCATGCATCTTTTTAGATAAAATGTTGACACACTTGATTCAGCAGAGATGGCAGAAGAGATAGAACTACATCATATGCTCAGTAGCACAGCTATCAATGGATAAAATTGTGCAATAAGGTTGTTTCAATTCAGGTCGTTAGATGTACAGAAAGCAGAAGCAAGAAAGCATTTTCTGAAACTGAAAGAGGAAGCCATAAGTTAATCACAAAAAAGCAAGAAAACCCTAAGCCTGCGATTGGACATTGAAGGATTTTCATTCTCGTTCCACTGGAGAATTTTTTAACCAAACATACAATTGTTTATGAAACTTTTCAGAAAATATAATATTCTTTTACTTTCACTTTTTCTCATTTTTTTCTCTTATCAATCACATCTTCACATTTTTCACAAAAACCTAATAATTATTACACATTCTCCCACAAATTTCACTATTCACTCACTCGCACATTTCTAGCTACTAATCAAATCCAATCATTATTTTAATATTTCAGATCAAATCAACTTTCATCATTACTTTTTCATCTCACATCCAATCACACTCTCAAAATTCATCTTTTCTCTTCCAAATTTTTTTTTATCACTATTCTATAGCAAAAGAAAAAATTTCAAAATGAAAGCATATCCAATCGCACCCTAACAAATCTCAAGCCAAGGCAGAAAGTTCTTACCAGTTCACCATCAAAATCATCTGAAATGAATACGCGCTTCACATATAAACGAATATTTTTTGTCTTAGGATTGATAACTTCTTCGTTGTTAAGAGGTGCCATTCCAGGAATATATAGCACACTTCTAAACTCCACCTCACCCTGCAGAAGTTTTGAATCAATACTAAAGGCAGAAAATATCAACGCTTTACCAGCCCATCCAAGATAAGCATTGGTACCTCTGTAGTGAAATGGGTATAGGCAATTGGATCCAAAAATTCATTGAATGTCTTCTTGTAAAATTCTTGATATTGATCCTTTTCGACTTCCTTTGGGTTGCGCATCTGCATCGTTAAACAAAAAGAAAGGCATAAGGCATCCATATAGAGATGCCAAATGAGAGTCACAGAGAAACATCAGATGAAAAATAGCTGGGGCTCACCCATATGGGTTTTGTTTCGTTGGCTAATTCCCAGTCCCAATATTTTTCAGTTTTGGTCTTCTTGGTCTTTTTCTTCTCTCCCTTGGAAGAGTCAAAGCAAAAGAAGAAAATGTCAACATCATCTTCATCTCCCTCAAAACACGAAAAGAAAATCATGAAAGAAGTGTTCTATAAGGCTATTACCTCTGGTACTTCTTCTCCCTCTTTTGGTTCTTCCTCTTCTTCTACCTACAAGAATTTGAAATTAATTATCAATAAAATATAAAATCCACTGAAGCCACAATATGACTAAGAACAAAAAATTGGAATTGGATCAAATTTAAGTTTGCATCACACTAAATGTTACAAACAACTAACAAGTAACACAAGATTTATTCTTCAAATGTCTGTTTTGGAAAATTAAAAAAAAAAAACATGACCATTATGTACATTCATATCAACCTACAGTAGGATCCAAGGACTAAAAATAGAAATCCAATACTATGAACACTTCTAAGCATGGTCTGATGGTTATATGCATCATGCACGCCACTGAGCACGCAAATATTGTCTGAAGGTTACATTTATTCACAGAACTAGTAGATGCAGAGAAGCCACCACAAAAACCAAAATGAAAGCCTACTGTTCATGGCATAAAAATCAAACCTCAATAGTCCTGGACTTCTCTTGCCATGTATAGATGGGGAACGAAACAAATTGTGAGTAATTCTTCACCAAATTCTGGATCTTTGTCGGCTCGAGTATTCATACTTATCGTCTTCCTGCAACCCAAACATTAGTAAGTTTTTAAAATAAATTATAGAACTACTAGCAAGTTCAAAAGAACAAATCACCTAAGTAACTTTCTATCGGCACAAGCAAAAAGGTATTTTACTCAAGGAATGCAAAAGAATAAGAAAAATACCCTCAGATAAAGGGTGATCTGTGTGCCTCTACTCAGGAACTTATTGGGATCAGTTTCCTCCTAATTAAGTAGGAGCTACTATCAGCTGCAGCTTCCCAAACATACTGCTTATCAGACCTCGGGCTCTTTGTTGTCACAACCACCTAGAATAATAGAGAAAAAGCTTAAACCAAAAATCAGCATCAACAAAGACAAAACATCCAACATATAATTAATAAACATGAATTAGTGGACATAGGTAAGCCAAGAGTACCTTTTCAGCAACCAGAAAAGCAGAATAGAATCCAACACCAAATTGACCAATCAAGCTATTGTCAGCCCCAACTTCCTTGTTCTCCTACACAAAGTGAATCTCCAATTAACTTTTTAAGTGAATAATCAATTAATCACAACAGTCAGCTGTATCTCAAACAATGGAAGTCCACACATGATAAACACAGAGAATACTACCTTCAATGCCTTCAGGAATCTAGAAGTGCCACTCTGCGCAATAGTTCCAAGACAATCTATAAGCTCCTCTTTTGTCATCCCAATACCAGTATCCCTGCCAGGAGAAAATTACACTAAGCTACTTTTTTTCATTTCAACAACCACGCATGGAATAAAATAAGACATACGTTATTGTAACGGTTCCATTATCCGGGTCGGGTTTGATACGAATCTCTAGCTCACCAGCATCTCCAAGTAATGAAGGCTCCGTCACACTTAAAAACCTCAACTTATCAAGAGCATCACTTGCATTACTGCAAAAACGTAAAATTTGTCAAAACTAGCTCTACTACAAAAAATTAACTATCTGATTAATCCATGCCATGAATTTATATGAACCAGAAAACTAAAGCACAATAGACATGTGCTCACCTCACGAGCTCTCGAAGAAACACTTCCTTGTGGCTGTACAAACTGTGGACTATCAAGTCCATCAACCGACTCACCTGAAAGCAATATAAATATTCAACAGCAAGACATAAAGTTTCAATCCTCAGCATATCAACAGACTTAATTACATCTATAACCCAATCCAAATTATTCAAAACATAAAACATTAGAAGTACTTAGCCAAAAAAATTCAAATCTTTCAACACAAATTAATAAATGAAAAAAAGGACCCAATCCTCAAACATTAACAACTTCAATCTATTCCAAAACTCATTTTTTCCAGCTTGTCAACCATCTTGCAATTGGATTTCTTATTAATTCTACCAAACACAAGTTCACAAAAAGCAACAATTGAATTCCAACAATTTTATTTAAGTCAAAAACAAAAATGAAATGCCCACCTCAGCCTGATACTCATATGTTTCTTCAGCGCTCTCAGGAGCCTCCTTTTCAGCCACAGTAGCAGCTTCACATCTCACCACCACTCTGCTCTCCCTCCTCTCCACCTTCCATTCCAACCCACTCCTCGAAAACGTGTTTTTCAATCCATTCCTAGGCAAAAAGGCGCTTCTCAACAAACCCCTATTGCTCTTGCCACTATTCTTTATAGAAAACGACGCAGTTTGCGGGATTGCAGCCACCCCAGCAGCGGCCAGACTTCTGCTCACCACAGGCGCCATCTTTTCAATTTCTGAGCAAAAAAACCCGTGTTTTGTATATGAATATAGTCTAATTGTTTCTGGGGTTATCGAATATACCAGCAAAATGGATCCTTTTTCTTTTTTCTTTTTTTGGTGAGTAGGTGGGAGGCGAAGTAGATAACTGGGGAGTGAGTTTACTTTCTATTATGTATTGAAAACCCGTGCGAGGGGTTTAAGGGGAGTGATTGGAGGGTTCTAGAATTCTGAGGTTTAGTTTGGAATTTTGTGATGTGAAAATTGTAAGGCGTAGATGCTGCCATTTCAGCCATTACAATATCATGATGTTTTTTAGATACTTTTTCTTGACGATTTTGCTTATTTAATTGAAACTTGAAAGTGCATTTCATCAGATTTGTAAATTAGCAATAATTGTTAATTTCATTTTTACAATATAAATAAATAGCCCTTGGAAGGTGGGATAGATGTGTCAAATGGGTCGGGCGGGGCTGATCTTGAACTACCGAACCAAAGAGAAAAAAATAGGTGGGATGACCCGAAATTCCATCGGACCGCTCTTTTTCGATTTGACTTGGCCCATACACTAAAAATGCAAGCGAAATGCACCGAACCGGTCCAGGCCTTCGCCAAATAGGTAAAGTTCTATTTGCGCCCATGAAATTGTAGCACACTCGGCCTTATCATTGGTGGGACTCGTTTTGCCAACTCTAGTTGGGATGAGTAATTATGATAAGTACTAATTAGAAACAAAATGGTGTGGGAGTGATGGTAATATTTGGATTTGGATCTTCTACATTTAGCTGATGTAAATTTCTGTGAAGTTATAGAGAGAAAGACAACGATCTATACATACACTTATATAAAATATATCAGTATTGACTCAAATATATATATATATGTATAGGTGTATATATATACATTTTGTATCTTTCTCTCTCAAACTTCATAGGAAATTCACCCAAACGAAATGCAGAGGATCCATTTCCGGTGATTTTCCAAATCCGACATAACTCAATCTCATATATAAATTAGGCAACAATAATTAATTTCGTAGTATAAGTAGTCTTTATGATTAAGATGGTAATCACTAAATGCACCATTTGTTTTGAATAACATTCTTAAATAGATAAATGGCATTATGATATTATCTGCCAAATTACAGTTTTTATTATGTTCACTAACCCGAAATCAAATTCTCTTATAAACGAGAAAACATAAGAAGATAACAAGTAATTGTATACCAGCCCGTTTGATTCCTCGATTAGTCCGGATACATGAGCAATCCAAGCCCCTTTGGTATGATACAAATCTGAGCCCAATAATGTTTGGGCTTAGATAAGAATCCATGATTTAATTGTAAGACCGACTGTAGTTACGAAACCCAAATAATTCTTGGTACTTGGTTCAGGCTTTCTTGGACGGGATTGCGTTACGACTAGATAATGTTCTGGTATAGAATTGATATGTATAACAGGGTGATGATAACACTACAACATAAATGCGTAAGGTAACACTCAAAAATCGTTGCAATGGCGTATAAAATATTCTTATAGACAATAAGTAAGACTTTTATGGTCTTTTGACTGCCCGTCTTCCACCTATAGTCTAATGTATCACTTTTATTAGCTTTTAAGTAATACTTTTTCTAAGTGTTACATTAAGTTTTCTATTTGTAACACTTTGAAGCAATATTTCTAAAGTGTTACATATGAATCTTACGTAAAACTTTTTGTAACACTTTTTATATTTGTAACACTTTAAAAAAATCTTCTAAAGTGTTACATATGAATCTTATGTAACACCTTTTTTTATAGACTTCGTAGAAATATTATTTTTTGCCACCAAGTATATTCGAACCCACGACGCATGTTATGTATGGAAGTGACAATTTGCCACTAAGCTAAGTTGATTTTTATTACAACTTTTGCTTTATTTTATATATACACATACACACACATATATATACATATATATATATATATATATTATATGTATATATAATATATTTTAAATAATAAAGATTATATTTTATAACATATGTATTAAATTATATTATACACTGTATATATCAAATTTTATATTGTATAGTATATAGTTTGAAAATCATATTATATTATAGATTAAAGGACACACCAAATTAAAAATATCAAAAATATATAAAATAAATTTATCGATTGATAAATATTCAATCGGTAAAAATATAAAATATATAAAAATATAAAATTAATTTACCGACAGATAAAAAAGTTCTAACAATAAAAAAATAAATAATAAAGAAAATAACGAAAAAATAATTTATAAATGGAAAAATTCCTAAGTAATTACCGACAACATCAATTTTCATTGGTAAATTTTTTAAAAAAGTAAAAAAATATAAAAAAGATTAATGATGAAATTGGTCTCCGTTAGTAAAAATTAAAAAATAAATAAATAATAGTAAAATATATATATACATGCGCATTTTCCGTCGGTATTAAGACGGAATTAATTGCCTTCGTAAAAAAAAAAAAATAAAAGCAAAACTAAAATACTTTGTAAAAAGAAAACAAAAATTTAGTTAAAAAAGCAGTACATGATGTCTACAATTTTTAGGTTTGGTGACATCAATTAATTAAATAAATCTTTGACATGATTTAATGATAGTTATATAATTTTGTGTTACTAAAATATAACTTAAAAAGTGTTACAATCAATAAAATATAGTGTTGTCAAGAGTGCTTTTTAAATAAAGTGATACCTATTTGCGTTACAAAAGAAATAACAAAAACAAAGTGATACTTAAAAAGTGTTACTTATATAAAAGTGTTACATATTGATAAAAGTGATACCTATTTGCCTTACAAAAGAAATAACAAAAAAAGTGATACTTAAAAAGTGTTACTTATATAAAATTGTTACATATAAGTGTTACATATTCATAAAGTGCTACAAAAGTGTTACATAAATATTGTAATGTAAAAAATGTTACAAACATGTGTTACATATGTACCTTATATAAAAAGTCTTACAAAATTTATGTTACCTAATGTCATTTATGTTGTAGTGTAAATATTTCGTGACCTTACTCTAACAGACCATTCTTTTATCAAGTAAATATATTCAATGGACTTTTCAAACAAAAAAAGATTTAATGGAACTTGAGAAATACTGAAAATGTTGGTAAAATACAGGTTATATTAAAATCGTACTTGAAATTTAAAATATTAAGTAATTATGTTACAAGTTCTATTATTAATATGATTTTTAAATATTATACATACATACATATATATATTTAGAGTTATTGTTCTGTGATTGAGATGTGTAATGTGTTGCAATTACAACGATTTTCAATTCCTAATTAAAATCCATTAAATGCTACTTATAGTCAGTGTTCTAAAAGCGTTAGACAGGAAAGACGGAGGCGAGGCTAGCGCCTGAAGCAAAAGAGTGGGTAAGGTTAGGCGAGGTATCAATAGGATTAGACTTATCATTAGAAAAACGTAGACGACCAATGGGAGTTTATCGTCTAAGCGAGGACTATGATGTCTTTAGAACAATACTAATAAATCGACGTGGAGCCTTCTGAAATTTAACATATTCAGAAACTTGACTCAGTCTAAATCAAATGGTAGTTCAAAGTCCGATCCCTAAAGTATTTGACTGTCCATTTCATATAATATTTTTTGATAAGTTGGGACTACTGGTTGGAGGGAATAAGTAGATAAATTTCCAAGAAATTGAAAGATAACGAATTCGAATCCCGGTCAATACCCTTACAAAGGGTGATCAATACTACTTGAGCTATAAGTTCGTGGTTGCCCATTTCATATAATATAAACCTTTATAAACTTACTAAAATTAATCTGTGATTAATCTGTGCGTGATTCAATGCAGTAACCAGTTTGGCCATGTTATTTAATCACTTGTTTCGATGCTAATGTCGGCCTTTACTTGCTAATTGCCACTCATTATAATTATGAAAGAATCAATACATATATTATTGTTTTGCCTGATCAGTCCAGTGATCAGAAAAGCAGTCTGTAACTTCTTTTTTGACCAAAGCAGTCTGTAACTTCTGTTTATATCTTTCACCAGTATTATTAAATGTCCCCCCTAATAAATAGGGAATTGTTTTGAATGTTTGACTTAAGTGTAAAAAGTTTCAATTAATCTTTTGATTTATTTCACAGTGATGAGTTCTCAAATTAAATGTCAAAAATTTTGGGAGTTGCAGTTTTTGCATTTTGACCCGAAACAAGAAATTATCTTGAAGTTTTATCTAAATTGTGGAATTCGGAGTATTTTAAAGAAAATCAAGACTTGCTTGTTTGTATTTGTATTTCTGTGTTCTGTTTTTTATTATTTAAGATGCTGAAAATACATTTGATTGAGCTTATAAGCTCCTACATCCGATTAACTGTTTTAGGAGCTTATAAGATGTTAGATCTTATTTTAAAAATAAGTTGTCAGAGTGTTTGGATAAAATAAGATAGTTGAGCTTATAATTTGTTTTTATATCTTATAAAATTATTAAGTATATTTTTGTATTTTGAATGTTTAAAATAAGGAGCTTGTACTTTTTTTTTTAGGAGCTTATAAGCTCTCTAACAACTTTTTTAGAGCTTATAAGCTCTTTTGAAAAAAATTACCAAACACATTTTAAGAGCTTATAAGCTCTTAAACATCTTATAAGCTATTTTTAAGAGCTTATAAGCTCAGCCAAACACCCTCTAAGCTTTCTAACGTTTGGATTTAATTTTAGGAAATATTTTTCTTTTTCTCTTTTTTCTGGAAATGACGAATGCTTTAAATGTGAAAACAAGCTCTAAAGTTTAACAATTCATGAACTGATAAGTTTTTGTGACTTTCATTTCTAGATAAATCCGACTCATATTTTTTTTTTGTTTTTTTGAGTACAAGCTAGGTTCTGAAAGGGTTGAAATTGTTCAATAGCAGTGTTACAAATTTTTAACCAACTAATGTACAATCAATTTCCAATAAATTTGATTCATTCACCTTCTTATATAAAAAATCAAAAACATTTTCGAAAAGGGGATAAAGGCCTTTTGAAAATAAGGGTGTTTATTAAATTAAACAATAATTTTCGCTCGGAAACGAGATAGATATTTTAACTATATTAAAAAAACAATGTGAAAATAATAAAATGAATAAATTTCAAATCTTATTTATTTTATATATAAAATTTCAAAATATTTATATATGTCCACCCGAGGTGCAACTACCAAATCTAACTAAAGCACTAAAATGTATTTGCTATCCCCCAAAATTCAACTTTCTCAATAGGGAAAAAGAAAAAGTTAAAAACAACAATATTTAAATACATTGTACGGAAAGTCTTCACATTCGGATGAAAAGTATTCATCGCCTTCTTGGTATGTATGAATAAACTCCTAGAAATGCCCAACACTTTTAATTATAGAGAAAACCAATACACACACAAACACATGGGTGTGTGTGTGTGTGATTTTAGTATATTATGTGCTATATATAAAAAAGACATGGAGAAAAGTTAGTTGAGGCCATGTAGGGCTCAACAAACTAAGCAAACTTTTTTGTGTCTCGTAGAATGTATGACGGGCAGACAAGCGCGAAACACTTGTACGTACCTTCATCTCCACGTTACTAATACAAATTCCAATCTCCCATTTTTTTTTTCCAATTTACATGCATCAACTGTTAAAATCGATCCACTGAATCAACTCACTGAGTTTTCCTTGTACATTTCAATTCCTTACAATATATATAATCATTTACTATAATAATTAACACTTGTTTTTGGATCCTACTATTTGAGTTTTGAGTTAATTAAATCAATGCTAGTTGAAATTTATAATAGTTTGGAGAAATCAGAAGTAATAACACATGTTAGGTTTTATTAGAGTTGCTCTGATTTAAAAGCCTCCGACTTTTGAGTGAGTTTAGGAAAATAAAATCTTTAAAGCTGGTAAACAGAGTAAATGAGGATATAAAAGTTACTTTCTGAACTTTGAGCTGGGAGGTACTTATATATTGCTACATTCGGGGACTTGGTCCGACCCACATCATGAAACGTACTCAATATATATGAGGGATATCCTAAGTCTACCAAGTGAAATTTCATTTTAATTAAAACCAAATGGTGAAAGGTGGATGGATCACTTGATTTATAAACAAGACTATCTTTCTCTAATTAATCAATGTGTGGGACAACTCACAAGTGACATATATATTTCAACATATATGGAAGTCCATTTAGGTTACACAAGCTATAATTCAGGTGTGATGAACCATCACTTTAATTCCCGTCTCATCATTCGACTTCAAAGACGCGATCCTCAAAGCGCGTATTCTTGACATATTAGTGATATTCCAGAGGTAAAAATGGCAATTTGTGGACTTCATCCATCAATATTGATTTTATTTTATTTTTTGCCAGTATAATCCAAAGAAATATTGAAAGAAATCTTTGACCCCATATAAAGTTTATAATTTAATTTGATTAGCACAAATATATATGTCTATATATTTTTATCGGGATGAGATGCCTGATGCCCTGTTCAGCTCTCTAGTATTCCATATATTGGATGAATGACATATATACGATTGCGAAATCATCTTGTACACGTGTATTCATTCATCTAGTGTAATGGAATAGCTAGGGAGTGGAACATGAAGTGGAACATGAAATCTTAATCCATTTTTATCATGTCTTATACTTGTGCATATTTTTTTTCCATAATAGCTCTAACAATCAATTTTAGCAAAATTAATTATTTACATAACGTTTCAAGAATATTGATCTAGTATCAAGAATAATCAATGGAAGAGTACCAATAAGGCCGGTTTTCAATATTTCTAGTGGAATTGAAATTAATAATCTCGAGATCCTAGAAACACTACCATGAGTCACACATGGATTCACACAATACCATGTACATGTAAAATTACCCTATCATAGAATTGCATGCCACTGAAATTTGGTCCCCCTCTTTATTTTAGTGAAACGTGAAATCTAAGTTATATTAATATAGTTGTCCAAAAAAAAAAAAAAAAAAGTTGCACATTGGAACACTAGTCTTTAGTTTTGACTTGGGAATGTACAAATTCTAAATACTTTGGACCAATATCTTTGACCTGTGTGCTCAAAATTCTTTCTTTCTATAAATCCCACATTTATTTGAAGTAACTTTTCTCTTTGGGTACCTCAGAAACAAGACATACATACTGAAAAAGAATGCTGGTTACTGCAAGAATAGCAGGATTTCTGATACTCTTTTATTTGGTTACTGCAAGTCTCTCAATTGTACACTTAGTTCAAGGTACTATTCTTTTCTCATTTTTAATTCTTTGATGGACAGGAATTCTTACGGAGTAGGTCAATACACGAATTTGGGGTGAACCAAATAAAAAACTAAAATAAATATAAATATTAACTGGAAAAAAAATTTAAAAATTTTTACCTAGTATTTTTATCCAAAAAAAGGGGGGAGGGTGGGGCTCAGGTTGACCCTCCCTACCTCCACCATTGAGTGTATGCTAGCATTTTTTTCATGATTAGGGTTTAATTTTTACTCAAAAAACTAATTTACCAACAGAAAATTTGTAGTTAAATACTAAAATGATTGTAATATGCAGGTAAAATTATAGTAGGTAAAATATTTACCAACACAATCTAAAACTGTTGATAAATACACATAATACTTCTGCAGGTAAATTATTTGTTGGTGGCTAGTAATTGGTCGGTATAGTTTGGGGAATCAATATTTTTTATTATATCGATATGTTGTAGGTAACTGTAAATTTTATTAACAAAATTATTTTTGTCGGTAATCATTTTTATTAGTAAATTTTGTCGGTAAACTGGATGTTTTTTTTTTTTTGTAGTGTTTAGTTATTGCATGCTATTATTTTTCTACAAAAATTTTGTAGGTGGAGATGACTATGCAGCTGGAAAATGCAACTTGGTAATTTTGAAAAGAAAGGTATGAACAATTTTAGTTTGTTTATAATGCGCTTTAATTTCATATATGATCATGTTATATATAAATTGAATGTGTGCGTGTACATCTCATCATCTTTTTTTTTTTTTTTTGAAACCAAAAGAGCTTGTATTATCATTCAAATTGAAGCAATATCCATACATACAAGATCTTTTAGCCATCTAGGAAAACTCTCATATTATTAGGTTTCATATGTTTTAATTCATTACATGTTTTTCAATTTTCAGACCCTTCAAACTACAGGCGAAAACAAATTTGGAGGACGAAAAATGGCGTATGATCACAAATTCACGATGATGAAGATGGAGAAGACGAAGGAAATTGGTGTACGAATAAAAGATCCCAAAAAAACTAGAATTCTCAGGGAAAATTATCGAGCTAGATTTGTTGCCTTCAATGCAGATTATAAGGGACCTAGGCATCATCCACCTAGGAATAATTGAGAGGCATTAGGCATATATAATGAAATAAAGGCTTTTATTTATAAATGTTTTACTTATTTATTATCTTTGTCTTTTGCATGTTGTTAATCCAAATATTTGGATCCCTAATTAAGAGAACTATTACTACTGTAAAAGTCATATTTGTCTATTATGTATTAATATTATTATTGTTCTTATATATATCATGCAAGAAATTTTGGTTCTTGACTGTATGTGCGGATGGTGAGCCTTATTTTTTTGTTGATAGACCAATTTTATAATCGTAGCCTGTAAACTATAACTTATTTCATTTTATGTTCTTGGTTTAATTTGCTCAATCAAGTATACCATATATACAGTTTAATTGCGATTTTGGTCCTATATATATAAGTATAATTAAGGGGATGACATGTTTAGTCTTGTAAGTATCTATGTACCAATTTTGGTCCCATCAATTTTTATTTTTGCACAATTTTGGTCTTTCAAATCTAAATGGATGGCATATTTGGTCTTGTAACTTGAAAGTCTCTTATATATATAGCAATTTCGATCCCATGAATTTTGATTTTTGTGCAAGCTAGTTTAGTTCATAAGTTCTAATCTTGTGCAATTTTAGTCTAAAATGGGCACTTCAAAATTTCACCTTCATGGGGCCAAAATTGCACAAAAATCAAACCTTATGAAATTGAAATTGTGCAACAAAAAAAAAAATTAATATGGGACCAATAATTTGTAGGATACTCGGAGGACCAAATAAGACATATATTTATACTTACGGATCAAAATCGCTACACGGAATACTTAAATAACTAATTACGCCACTTTCTTATATTTACTGGACCAATATTGCATTTAAACCCACATATACGTACTATATATTCATTACTAAGGCTAGCTTAAGGCAAAAAGGTCTTTTGAATAAACGTCATTTTTCGTGCATATGGCTTGCTCTGTTATTATATTGCTTTGTTTCATAGTAACTACGATTTTAGTTTTATGACATGTTTTCAAAATATATAAAAAAATCAATCATCACTACTTTACAATTTAACTACATGCCACTTTCATGTAGTAGAGCATGAGATGCATCGCAAATGACTATCAATTAATTCTAATTAAAAATCAAGAAATCGGGAAAAGAAAGTCAGAAAAAATAATTAACTAATATAACATGATCATGATCTGCTGACAACCTGAAATGACTATCAAATTAGTCTAACTTTGCTAGAGAAATGCTTTGATGCAGCAACCATAGCCGCCTCAGGTGCATAATTAGGAGTTTCAGTTTTTGAAGCCTTCACTTTTTCACTTTTATCTGAGGCATAAAAGCAAGAACCCATTGATTTGAAAATCGAAGAGTACCAATATTTCTCTCCAATATGCTTCTTCATTTGAATCTAATTCTTGTAATATCTTGGAAAATCAATTCTCGTCACTCAAGCTAAATATTTAATTTATTGGTATTTTGCTTGTTTCTATTGATGGGCTATATGGAAAAAGAGAAGATGCTTTGTTATTTATAAGCATAGATTTTCTTGGTGAACAAGCTCAAGTTTGATGATGGTCTTGTTTCTGAATATTTAAATGAAGTTACCTAGAAATCAAGAAAACGTAATTCTTTTTGTTAACTAAATTATTTGACCAACTTTTTGAATTTTGCCACGAGTACGTACATCATGATCAGCCTTGACTAGCTTATTTTTGTTTGGCCTTTCTCTTGATAAGTTTCGTGGAAAATGGTTTGTGATGTGATAACTTTCTACTTGACGCGCCAATTATCATATTAGAGTAACAAAACTAGTTTTTAGCCATTATTTTTCAAACAAATATTTGTTTAGCGATTTCTTCATTTCTCACTATCAGTACAATTTTGGGAGCCACCAGCCCATGTATAAAAATACATGTAAAATATGTCCTGGGTGGACAGGTCTTTCGAGCCAAATAGTGTTGGAAGATATTACAAAGTTCTGATGGGAAAAAAGCTTTAAGATGGCTTACAAAACAAAAACATAAAATTACAAGATATGTAAAGCCTAACTATTACAAGTCTTGAATGGAATCAAACTCGGAAGCATGAATCGTGAACTTGAAAAACAAAAGCCGAGTCGAGTATAACTCTATCCGCAAGACAAATACGCCGGCATTAGTAGTACTCACGGTTTGACGTAATGTCCCTAAAGATAAAACAACTTTACCTCATTTGTGTGCGAGCACACCCTAACACAAAGGCACCTTTCGAACTCGAAGGAGCGGGCGATTCTTTGGACACGAGTGCGAGGAAGGAAGTGTTCTTGAAAATGTTCGTCGAAAAGTTACAACACTTTTACCGACACTTGAAGAATATGCAGAGATATGCGATTTTTACGTATCTCGACTTCATCTCTTCCTTCTTCACTCCTAATCAACAAAACGCGCCAAGCACTTATATAGGCCATCATTTCCAACACTTGTAGGGAATTAAAGATTAAGAGAGTGGGCCTTCAACCACATATAACTCCCATGAGTTACAAACCTCTTATATGACCACTACTTGAGAAGTTACAAACTCCAAAAGCCACATGAACCTAGACACCTCCAATGTGCAGATTCATCCACACATGAACACGGACACCTCCAATGTCAGATTCATCGGCCCAACGATTACTTGAATTTGGGCAAGTCCATTTTCAAGTTACAAAACAACTAAACTCGAACCCGAGCCCAAAGTCGGTCAGGTTCAAGCCCATTTGTGATCATACACTGGTGTTATAGTATATCCAACCAATAACACCTTCTAAAGTATTTATACTAGGATAAACTATGCCCATTCGCGTGTCCAACATCGTGTATTAATTTCTCACTCATCACCGAAATTCAGTTTTGAGAAATATAAAATACTACGAACATCTACTCGAAAAGTAGATTAATAATTCGCAATTTAATTCCTCCGAATTAAATTCTTAGCCACCGAAAATTTGGTCAAAGTAAAGTCGACGTCCGCTTTATCAAAACCAAATTTCCAACAATCCCCCACATGAGTGGAAATTAATGCATGCATGAATGCGTACACGCTTGATCCTCAAGAGACAATCATTGCATCGGGATAGGTAGCTTGTGGCTTTGAACCTTCCATAGTCAATACTATCGGGTACATCTTTGGCGGCTAGTGGACGTAATGCCTTGAACTATTCTTCGATGGTGTATACCGAGATAATAAAGATTAACACAAGAATGTCTCACCCCTCATGTTCTCACGTTTGTGTCCGTTTAGGCCATGGACACTACTTTGGATTCATAAGTGTTACTTTGAAGCGGCCCTCACTTCTCACTTATATAGGTGATCTCTATACGAGTATCATGCCATACTCAACCTCAACGAGGTGTAGGAATTAATAAAAGTCAAATGACTTAGCTTCACCACAACTGCAGGTGTTTCAACACTTGGCATTGCTCTCAGGGATGGGTTGAAACGTTGTTTCCAAGTGTTTACAACATAACCTTCATAGCTTAGTTTTCCCATTGAACCAAGTTCTTGGGATCTCGATCATCATGGTTGGGTTACCACTATGATGGTTATTTTTACTTTGTGGACTTTAAGCCCATTCCTTTAGCAATTTACACAATTGATCTCGATTGATCCTTTCGTCAAAGGATCGCCAAATTATCTTTTGACTTTACGTAGTCAATTGACATCACACCACTTGAGATCAATTGTCTAATGGAATTATGTCTCCGAGCGAATATGTCAGACTTACCGTTATACATATTGCTCTGTGCCCTTCCTATAGGCGATTGGCTATCACGGTGAATCGAATCGCGCGAGAAAGCGCGGAGCTTCTTCCAATATGGAATATCTTCCAAAAAGTTTGAAGCCACTTCTTCACCGCCTTTATCCAAAGCTATAAACTCGATTCCATGGTGGGCCGAGCTATACACGTTTACTTCGTGGACTTCCACGATACCGCACCACCTCCAATGGTGAATATGTATCCACTAGTGGAATAAGAATCTTTTGAATCCGAAATCCAACTAAAGATCGCTATACCCTTCAAGTACGGGCGGATATCTCGAGTAGTATAGCCCATACTCCAAGGTATCTTCAAGTATTTTAACACCTTGGTTAATGCTTTCCAATGCTCGTGGCTTGGATTGCTCATGAAGCTACTCAACATATTTACAAGGTAGGCCAAGTGCGGACGTGTACAATTTGTGATGTACATCGATCGCTTTATAATATGTGAGTATTCCATCCGAGCCACTGGTTCTCGCTTCATTAGCAACTGATTTACACTTAAATCAATAGGCGTCTTTGTGCTGAATCGTAAAAGCATTGAATTTCTTGAGCACTTTCTCCACATAGTGGGATTGTGACAAGATAATTCCATCATGAGTTCTGGCTGATTTTTATCCCCAGGATCACATCAGCAGTTCTCATATCCTTCATGTCAAAGTTTTTCTTTAACATTCTTTTCGTGTCCATGATAACATCATGACTACTGCCCATGATTAACAAATTCGTCTACGTATAGACAAACTATGACAAATGCCTCCTATGTCCTTTAGACATATACGCATTTATCATACTCGTTGATTTTAAACCCATTTGACGACATCGTGTTGTCAAACTTAAGATGCCATTGTTTTGGAGCTTGTTTCATTCCGTACAATGATTTTATTAACTTGCACACCTTCTTTTCTTGACCGGGTGCAGCAAGCCCTTCAGGTTGTTCCATGTAGATTTCAGCATCTACCTCTCCATTCAAAAACGCCGTCTTAACATCCATCTGATGAATCTCTAGATTGTGCAAAGCAGCAATCGCGAGAAGCACCAGAATAGATGCAATCCTTATTCTGGGAGAATAAGTGTCAAAGAAGTCATACCCTTCTTTCTGTTTAAAGCCTTTGGCTACAAGTCGTGTTTTATACTTATCAATAGTTTCATCTGCTTTATACTTCTTCTTTAGGATCCACTTACATCCTAAAAGTTTATGACCCACAGGGAGATCAACCAACTCCCAAGTATGATTTTGCGAATGGACTCGATTTTCACTATTGATAGTTTCTTGCCAGAGCGAAGCATCTAGACTACTTAGAGCCTCTTTAATCGAGTTCGGCTCACCATCTAACATCAACGTTAGAAAGTCGGGTCCAAAGGACTTAACCACCTTTGGCCTCTTACTCCGTCTTCTTCTTCACCACTCGGTGTTGAACTAACTATTCTCCAAATGTGACGGCCAGGATGTCGTAAATTAGGATGTCGTTCGGATATTATACCATCCGGCAAAGACCCGAGAACATCTCTGCAGTAACATCTGCAGTTGTTCCAGATGTGATAACACCGAAGTCACATCTCCAAAGAACATCCGAATCTGACCTTTTCTTTAGACTTCCATTTATCCTTTCTTTACAAGGATAAATATTCTCAAAGAATATATCATTCCTTGACTCAATTATGGTACCAATGTCATTTCCGGATTATCGACTTATGTACCATAAAACGATATGCACCTCTTGTTAAGTGCATAACCAATATTTACACAATCGACCATTGTAGGACCAATTTTAACTTGTTTTGGTTCAGGTATTGCAACCTTAGCGAAGCAACCCCACACTTTAAGGTGTTTATAAGAAGCTTACGGTTTTCCACAATTCGTAAGGACTCTTATATTTCCCTTTAAGTGAATTTATTCAATATGTGGTACGCGTTAAAATGGCTTTCCCCACATATTGAGTTTCTATGTTCAACTCCGAATTACGCCGAGGAACTTACCACGACTCTCCTGGTATTTTCATTAGCATTACAATGTTTTTCGTTGTTCTATTATTATTAGAACCTCGTTCCAACAATAACGTTAGAACCTCGTTCAAACAAATTTGAGAACCTTGTTCGCAATTCTGTTCGAACCATTTACGGCCGAGTGTGACCTTAGATGTTGTCACACCTTCAACAACACTTCGGACCTCACACTTGGTTCAAACCGCTTTAGGTGTTACAACACTTTTGGCAACATTTCTGCAAATGTCGTTCATTGTCCGCTTACGGTGTTCAAACACCTCGATAATACTTTCGCAGAATCGCGTAGTGCGAGTGTCACTCTTGGTGTTACAACACCTCCGCAACACTTTTCGCAACACTTAAATGCGAATCAAGCTCGAAAGCCAAAAGTGAGACAAAAAGTGTGGTCATACCCCCACAGTCGCTGGATCCGTTAGAATTCTTAAAAAGTATTCCAACACAGTTTTCTCAAGTCTCTACCAAGACTTTCATGGATTTAGCCAGGCCCTCGATTCTTTCTTCGATTTCCAATCGAACAATCGTTTCACTAATCCAAATTCCTTCGATTATGCATTTAGGAATTCATGAAAATTTCCCAACCTCGTAACAACATTTTAACAATGTAAACCATTTGGAAATTTTCATTTAAACAACATTCCTTCAAAGACGAATATCATGCGGGATCAGTCGAAACTTTTAGATTAGTTTCAACACATTTTTGGATTAATGGAATCATCCATTTTTCAATCCAAAAAACTAGAAATAACGAACCTCTTGGAATCACATCCTCATTTCGTATTTCTTCTCAAAATCATGAACCTTTTGGAAAAACTTCCTCGAGTTCATATCAACCACACAATACATACAAGTAAAGTGTACCACTAAGTCTGTTAAAAACAAAGTTACGGTATAGGATATCACCACCCTTGCCCCATGCTACAAACGCAACGCGTTTTTAGCAACAACTACAATTACGGCATCAACCGGGAAAGTCTTACGTCGATTCATCTCAAGCTAAGGCTCTTTTCTCCTCGCCATCATGAAGGTGCGATATTTGTCTTGCGATTGTTGGAAGATATTACAATGGTTACAACGGAAAAGCCTTTAAGATGGCTTACAAAACAAAAACATAAAATTACAAGAAATGTAAAGCCTAACTATTACAAGTCTTGAATGGAATCCAACTCGAGCATGAATCGTGAACTTAAAAAACAAAAGCCGAGTCGAGTAGAACTCTATCCGCAAGACAAATACATCGGCTAGTGCTCACGGTTTGACGTAATGTCCCCAAAGATAAAACGGCTTTACCTCGTTTGTGTGCAAAGTAGCACCCACGACCAAAGGCACCTTTCGAACTCAAGGAGCGGGCGATTCGGACACGAGTGCGAATGAAGTGTTCTTGAAAATGTTCGTCAAAAAGTTACGACACTTTTACCGACACTTGAAGAATATGTAGAGATATGCGATTTTTCTGTGTATACTGACTTCATCTCTTCCTTCTTCACTCCTAAGCAGCAAAACGCCTAAGACTTATATAGGCCATCATTTCCAACACTTGTAGGAAATTAAAGATTAACAGAGTGGGCCTTCAACCACATATAACTCCCATGAGTTACAAACCTCTTATATGACCACTACTTGAGGAGTTACAAACTTCAAAAGCCACATGAACCTAGACACTTCCAATGTCTAGATTCATCCACACATAAACTTGTACACCTCCAATGTCAAGATTCATCAGTCCCAACAGTTACTTGAATTTGGGCCAAGCCCATTTTCAAGTTACAAAACAACTAAACTTGAACCCGAGCCCAAAGGGTCGGTCCGGTTCAAGGCCCATTTGTGATCATACACTTGTGTTATAGTATATCCAACCAATAACACCTTCTAGTATTTATACTAGGATAAACTATGCCCATTCGCGTGGCCAACATCGTGTATTAATTTATCACTCATCACCGAATTCGGTTTTGAGAAATATAAAATACTACGAACATCTACTCGAAAAGTAGATTAACAATTCGCAATTTAATTCCTCCAGAATTAAATTCTTAGCCACCGAAAATTTGGTCAAAGTCGAGTCGACGCCCGCTTTATCAAAACCAAATTTCCAACAAATAGGTCTAGTTCCTTTTGGTTACTAAAATTGCAGCCGATCTGGCCATATAATAGGATCGGGCTAGTTTGGACAACTCTAGTAATGAGGTGTTATCATGGCTTGATCAGTCCGTAAAACCTTTGACGGCCCATCAAGTAGCTGATGGGTATGGGCTAGTTTCTGGAGGTTGCCAAGGTCTCTTTCTTATGAAATATGGGCCTCACAAGTCACAGGTTCCGTATTCACCGAGCGGTGGAGGCCGGAGGGTTCTCGAGTCATAGTGATGAAACTCGAGTAATAAATATTGCATTAAAATGCACACTTTTAAATGGTCACCCCCTCAACTTTTTAAATTTCATAAAATTAATATAAACTATATATATAATTGTTAAATTTCAAATTTTTGCCCACCTAAATAAATTAAAAATACTCTTTTATCAACTATTTTCTACTATAAAATAAATATCGTCCCACTAGTCTTCATTTTGGACTTCGCAGATTTGTGGGCTTTGAAATATTCATAGATACTGGGGTTGTAGAGCTGGGGCGTCTATATGTGATGTTAATTTAAGCGTTACATCCCATTTGATTTAGAAAAACTTTGTTCAAGGTCTTTTATGATGACGGATCAGCATGTATTATGAAATATAATAGGACGAGGTAAAATATCAATATGGGAGCCGCTATATGCACCATTCTTTTTTATAAATACACCCCACACCTTATTTTCATAAAATTAAAATGACTTAAAATGACTATTATGCCTTTACTATCACAAAAAATTCTAAATACTCCCAATTTTTTTTTTCCAGATTTTTTTCTCCCTAGGGTTTCAGTTGCTGAATTTTATTTTTAGCTACCGTACATTTTAATTGTAGCATTAAGTGCGAAAATGTGTCATTTTTAATAGATTAAAGGTTTTATAGGTTGAGTTCGAAGTGGTGTTATAATTTTTGGATTTTTTTGTTTCAAGATCGTCCATTTTTTCGCCATGTTCGAATAGGCACGATCGTGCCATGTATTAAAATAGAGCACTATCGTGCCACACTTTTAACATCGGTTTTCTTTAAGAAAATGATGTAAAAGTGTGGCACGCGATCGTGCCTTATTTTTAATTGTGGACGATCGTGCCATACACTTTTTTTAACATCGGTTTTCTTTAAAAACTGATGTAAAAAGTGTGGCACGACGCGCGATCGTGCCATGTATTAAAACAAAGCGACGATCGTGCCACACTTCAAAAAAGTGGTGGGGTGTATTTTTTGACAATAAGGGTATATTAGTCATTTTAATTTTGTAAAAATAGGGAGGAGTGTATTTATAAGAAGTTGGGGTGTGCAAATAGCAGCTCCTTAAAATATATAAACACTACAAGATGTGTAATTTTAAAACCCATTATTTGTTTACAAACTGCGAAAAAAATGGGTAAAAAGGAATACTATTACTATTTTGATCATCATTGAAGAACAGAGTCTAGTCAATGAATGACCAAGAAGAAAAGACAGATGATATATCTTTGTCTTTGCAGGCAAAGGGCCTCATTCTTAAGTGCGAAAAAGAGTGGGGCTTAAGTTTAAAATAGGACCCAATTGCAATTCACTGAGATAAACACTTCAACTAAGATCAGTGCTCATCATAAAGATTTATAATGACAAATGTTTTCATTTTTTTCTTGGATAGGGATACTCTACTTTTTTTTTTTTTTGGGGGAGGGGGTAATTGTAGTTTGTTTGCCAAATTATCTTGAGTTTTATTGTGTTTTGTCTACTAAACTTTGGAAAATTTCTATTTTGCATGCCTAATTTTAAGTATTTTGTACTTAACCTCTTGGAGCTGACTTGGACCAATTATGAATTGACACACGTCAACTTTTGGTTAGTTCAGGATAGGAGCGGAGCTAGACATTGAACTTTGGGGGCTAAATCAATAGAAAATGAATATTTAAATACAAAAACAAGTCATATAGTTCAGAGGGATATATATAGAATAATGGAGTAAAGGGCAACAACGAGTCGTATAGTTCAGATGACAGAATATGTATTTTCAAAGTTTAGGAGACAACCGTTACACACTTTGTGAAAAAGGAAATTAGATTCTTTGATGGTTCAACCATGAGAGTTTGTATATCATTACATCCTGAACTATAGTGAAGAAATTTTAGGTAATAATAAAGATCAAGTTGTAGTTTCAAAACTGTAACAGGTGAACTTATTAATGGATGGCAAAATATTTATATTTTCAGATGTCCAAGACAGGAAATAATGTTCTGCATGAATTAATTAGTATAATGTTCTTGATATGTATGTTGTATAAGATAATCACATTGGTTTTCCAGAATAAGAATCTTCTGTTGTTTGGAGAATAGATAATTCTTGAAATTCAACTGTCATTTTTCCACAACTATTTTACAAGTCCAACATGCTTTTTATTAGTACTTTTGCTTAACAACTAAGTACAAAGGATCAAAAAAATTGTATGATGAAATCCACATTTCTCCTACCAAACCATTTGACATACTCTCTTTTTGCAAATTAAATCCCACTTTATAAAACTCTAAACTACTTCACATCAGCCTATTTAAGGCATATATTGCTACCTATAGAAATTAAACATTTCCCAACTTACTCCAACATGTCCAAACAGTTTTTCAAAAAACAGGCCAAAAATAACATTTCAGGGAAAAGGAGAAGCCAAAAACTAACTTATTATCCAAAAACCTGAAAAAATATACCCAATTGGGCTACCTAGAACTTGTTCATCACCTCTTTCATTATCTTCTCTATCATTATCTTTGTCACAAAACTCCACTGATTCTTCCTTAACTGATTCGTCGGCTCCAATTGATCGGAAAATCTCGTTCGCTCTTCGTTTAATAGCCCCCGTCGGAAAAAAAGAAGCCCCTGTGACCAAAATTGTGGAACAACCTAGTACAGATTATAGTCCTAGTGATGAAGGCACGAGGAGGTGCAACTGGATTACAAAAAACAGTGGTAAGCTATAGGCTGTTTTGGAAATAATGGGATTGTTTGTTTTCTGTTCTTAATATTCATGCACATGATAATTAGTTAATTCACAGCAAAAACTGAGCATTAGACATAGAATATATGCAGAATTCATTCATATTATTTTTTATTTCGGGTATATTTGTTCAAATTTTTCCATGATCATCATTTTATAGCATGTGTAATGCTAACACATACGTAAAGATTACTTATTTTTCACTTACAGCTAGCCACAGTATAGGACAATTCGGGTCTTAATTGTAATTTTAGTATATGGGGTGACATATTAATCCTGTTTGTATAGCAATTTTAGTCCCCTACGTTTTAAGAGGTGACATAATTGGTCTTATAAGTATCTTATATATTTTTGTTTTTATGCAATTTTGGCCTCATAAAATTCTACTTTTCTGCATTTTTGGTCCCGAAATGGTGAAATGTTGAAGTATCCATTCGGGACCAAATTGCATAGAATTAGAACTTATTGGACCAAAATTTCACAAAAACCAAAATTTACAGTACTGACATGATATTTACAAGATCAAATATGTCACCCTTTTAGATCTATAATGACCAAATAAATTGCTATATAAAATATATGCTACTCACCAAAATTGCAATTAAGCCCACATTTTGGCCATGGTTCCCCTCAGAATGATTTAATTTTTCCTAACATATAATTCAATTTCTGAATTTTGCATGTTCAATAACTACATCCCAAGGGTCTGATAGAGAAAATGGAGTGTAGGGCATGGAATCTATTCCATGCAAAACCTGGCAAAAATGTTTACTAATAATAGAAAATTCAACTCACTACAAGGGGTTTCAATCATTGCTGAATTTTTCATATATACCTAATTTTAGATGCCCCTTTAGAATAGTTTTAGTTAGTGTGGGTAAAATTGAGAGTGGTTATGATTCCATTAATCATGATTATCTAAACTCAGTACTTTATTTTGGACCTGTCTTTTAAAAATGGTTGTTACAACTACATTGTTACTTCAGCTCAATGATTAATTATATTGGCACAATTATATACTTTTCAATCATAACCCAAAATTGGCTATTCGCTTGATAGATTTATTATTATTATTATTATTATTATTATTATTATTATTATTATTATTATTATTATTATTATTAAATTTTCCTAAATTGGTTTTCTTTGAAACTAATTCAAAATTTGAAACTTGTTATTTGTTAACAGATAAAGTTTACGTACAATTTCATGATGAATGCTGGGGAGTTCCAGTTTATGATGACAAGTAAGTTAAATTAATTACCTTATAATTCAAATTCAGCCTCTAATAAATCATGATTGATACTAATACTGTATAAAAAAATTGTAAATTATAAAAATAGTCAGCTGTTTGAGCTGCTTGCGATGTGTGGAATGCTTATGGATTTCAACTGGACTGAAATCATTAAAAGGAGGCAACTTCTAAGGTCAGATTTTTCTGTTCATAGTTCATACTTAAGAAAAATTCCTTTTAAAAAATAATAATCTATTTTACCATAATTTTACTGCATATTAATTTGAACAAGAATATTGCATTGTATAACCATATAGAGGGGCTTTTGCTGGTTTTGATCCCAACAATGTGAGCAAATTGGCTGAAAAAGAGATCACTGAAATAGCCTCCAACAAAGAATTGTCTTTAGCAGAAAGCAGAGTTAGGTGCATAGTGGACAATGCAAAATGCATAACAAAGGCAAGTTTCTGCTAACATTTTGGGATAATAATAATTACAAAAACTTCCACTCAAGTTTAGCTTAATTACAAAACTCCATTTATTTTTCAAAGTTATAAATACCCTTAAAGTGCTACAAACACCTCTTTATATTTGTATTTACCTAACAAATTAATACTCCCCTTCATGGGAGTGCAATTTGTAAAAGAGAAATAAATGTCGATGAGGTATTTGTAATTTTGCAAGAATACTAGATTTTATTGTAATTAGGCTGAAACTCGATGGTGGTTTTTGTAATTAACTTAATATTTTAGGCTAAATTGCATCTTTAATCGTGTAGCATAAAAGGCTGGCAAAAATAGTCTCGAGAAATCACGATTTATGAATATGTTCGATAACTTTTAACAATAAACTCTCTATTTTAGTCCTTGATTCGAATGAAGTTGAAAAATTTAATGGGAAAATCTGCTCCGACTGGCCAAACTCGCTAATGTGGAAACCAATTTCACTTATTGGACTAAGTTTTTATTTCTGAGATTTTGTTCCAATTAACATGTCAAGAACTCACCGGAGGATGTTAGATAAGCGAAATTGGTTCTCACATCAATTGGTTAATTTTGAACGGATATGTTGAAAGGTGCATTTTTCGTACAAATTTCTCAACTTACGATGAACAAAAGACTAAAATCGAGAGTGTTTTAAAAGTTACGGGACTTTTTCCAACCTTTTTTGCAAAACTATTGTCGCCAATCCCTATAGCTACAACCTACAAGACTAAAATTGTAATTTAGCCTAATATGCTATAACATATATGCACTCCACCAAATGTAACATAAAACAAACAAATGCATGTTTGCTTTGCTATGTTAGGTTGCTAAGGAATATGGATCTTTCAGTAGCTATATGTGGGAATATGTGAGTTACAAACCAGTGATCAACAAATTCAGACATCCAAGAAATGTTCCATTAAGAAGTCCAAAGGCAGAGGTACTTAGCAAGGATCTGGTGAGACGCGGGTTCCGGTTCGTGGGGCCCGTTATCGTATATTCGTTCATGCAAGCAGCAGGGATGACCGTTGATCATCTCGTTGATTGTTTCAGATATGGAGAGTGTGTAAATCTTGCAGAAAGGCCTTGGAGACATGTCTGATAAGATCTAGCAAAAAAATAAATTACTTATAAAAACCTAAGTTACATAATTAATTTTAATTTACGTAATGATTAATTGTAGTTTTGGGGATAGATCCAATAGCAAGTTTGAATTGCTTGTTATCAGTTTTTGGGATAATGTATTTTATTTATGAATTTATATTGTCATTTGTCAGCATTTTTTATGGATTTAATGGAAGATTTATTGGGAAATAAAAAGAAACTTTTTTATTGCATTGATGTCCTTCGATTCTGAAACCCACTACTTTGATCCAAACTTAGATCAAATTCCCAACATTCCATCAATTTGTGGGTTAAGCTTGAAATTAAGATGAAAAACCAAGACCTGCGCAAACATGGGATTAGTTGGGCCAAAATGCAAGGGTGATTAGTTGGGCTAACGATGGCCCAAAACAAAAAAGGATCGTATTCGGTCAAGTATTATTCCTTTCAGAAAAAAAAAAAGAAAAAGAATGTAGTCCATATTATTTCGCAACGCAAATATTTGACACCATAAATTAGAGCTGTTAAAACGGGTCAGCGGGGCCAGCGGAGTGGGCTAGCCCGCCTTGGGTTGGGTTGGGCGGGCCGGCCGCCAAAATTAAAAAATTAGAAAAATTAAAAAAATATTTTTTATTCATATTATTAATTTTAATGAATTTAATATACTAATGGATAACAAGTACATATTTTATAAAAATATTATATACACTTTTTATAATAGATAAAAATATAAAATATAAATTATACTATTTTTTTTTCTATTTTATCTAATTTTTCTTTTTTTTTTTCTTTTTTTCTTTTCATGAGCTAGCCCATGCTTACCCCCATCGCCCAGCCCGCCAAGCCCACGGCCCGGCGGGCTAGCCCATGCGATCTCGGCCCTGACCCCGCCAAAACACGGCCCATGCTTGCGGGCTAGCCCATTAGGCCCGCCCCGGGGCTACTAAATACTTAACCCACCCCTACCTTAGGCGGGCGAACTTTTATAAAGCGGTCGGACGGACTAGCCCGCTTTTAACAATTTCTACCATAAATACCCATTATTCAATAACATTTCAAATATAATAATATTGAACCTCACCAATATCGAACTTTTATAAATTAAGTGACCTTCTACCACGATGTTACGTCCTAACAAAAAATCATTAATAAGATCATATTGCTAATGACGAGTATGTTTAATTTTATTGACCCTCAGTTGTATATGAATGATGATTAATGATCAAATCCAAGTCATAACTTCCATTCAAAATAATACGCACACCAACAAATAGACAACTCCAAACCCCACAAACTATTTCAATTTTGTTCTCAATCATTATAACTTAAATTAAAAATCATACAAGAAAATAGAAATGAAGCCCCACATAAAGAACAAGTTGCATTATTAGATTACAAATGTACAAAAAAGAACAAAGGGCCAGTACACTGTGAGCCTGCAAACACTGGTGTAGGTTGGGCCCCCTTAAGTAATTTTTTAAGAAAAAAATATTTAGTTAACTTTTATATGATTTTTTTCCAGTTTTTTATTCGACCCATCGATTTTATGTATCGGTTCACCCTGATATATTTTTTTCCTAGAAAACTTGTAGCCATCCATGCTATAACATCACCTAGTCATTTTATGTATTGATTGATATTCATTTTCAGATATTCTTTTCATCTTTTAAGCAAGTTTTCATTAATCAATATAGAGGTTTTGCCAAACAATTGACTGCTAAGGATAGGGACTTCCACGAAACATTTCATCCTTATCACTTTTCTTAGCTAGCTTCGATTTGTACGTCGAGTTATGTCTCTGTTTGATGTTAAATGACAGTAAAAAACAATATCCTGCCGATATTTGGAGCCTTCATAACTATCTCCCTCTAATAATTTGTTAGTACTGTAAGAATCAATCAAGATAATTGATGGGCTATAATTCAAATAAGCTCGATAAGCCAAGTATAATGCAATTATGTGAGATTATGGACCGAAAAACAAATAAAGTCCCAATATAATTAATTATATGAGTAATACTTATTATCTAGTTAATTTGGGTAATAATATAAAATTAAGCCCATTAAGCCCTTATGGCCGAAAAATCCACGAAGACCCACTAATTCACCACTAAATACTTCTAATTCTCATTATTCAAAGGTACGCAATTCATTCAACAATTCTAGGCTACTCAAATTTTCGGATTTTTCTCTATTCTATAATTGACTTAAGCGTCACAGGCAGTCACCCAGTGAGCAATTCGAGTTCGTGACGATTATTTGTGATGCAAGCAGTCATCCAGTGAGCAATTCGAGTTGTGTTGTAGACAACGCCCATCTATCAGATGCTTCAACAATGGTTTTGTGTTGGATTGAGAGAACACAATGCTCTCGCCGGCTAGTGCCAATGGTTTTGTATGAGTTATGAATGTCCAAATATTGATAGCTGTAATCTGCTATATTAGAAAAGTCAGTATCAATTGGGCTTTTTTCGTGTCATTCCCTGCATAAAAGAGTACAACTGATCTTGAAATAAACAACATTTTTGCTGTCACATTAGGAATCTAGTCATGTCTTTTTGATGTAATAGAAAATTAATCATACTTGGAATATGAAGATCAATGTCGAAAATATCTGGGGCCTTGATGTGTATATCCAATAATGGAGCACAAAATTAATTTTAAGAGTTTTTTGGAATTTTGTTCTCCTGTTCGTGATGGCATCAAACGCCGCTTTTCTGTCTCTGCTTTTATAATTTAATCCAAATACAGAAAAGTTTAGTTCTCAATAAACATAAAAATACAATTTATAAGGTATCCTAAACATTAGAGAAGAAATTGAATTTCACTCAAGAGCATGGCTGGAAAAATCAACTTTGAATAAAACCAAGCCAGGTTCCACCCTAACTACAAGCTTGCAAAATGCTTTTCACTTGAATATTTTTTTTTTTTAAGTTTTGACATATGTCATTTGAATTTCTAATTGTCTTTCTTCCCCTTTGGATTTAGAGTGAACTCTATTAAACCCAATGATCTGAAATAGAAAAAAAAAAAATAGTATTATTTCTAGGCGATAAAATGGTATTGTTTCTAAGCAACCGCCTAGGCACTAAGCGCTGCACTGCTAGCCGATTAGCTGCTAGCTATTTATGCAACCTTCACTATACCCCAGAAGCACCGGGTCCCATTTTCAACACCACTACATAAGTTGAATAAACCATAAAATGATGAAACCACAATGCTACACCTATGTTTTACATTTCTTGAGATCTGTCATCGCCAGGCAACTACCACAGAGCAAATAGCACTACTTTTCTGATAAACAAAGGAAAAAAATATAAAAAGACCGTTAGAAACACAAATGGAGATGAACAATTTCCAGATAAGAGCAAATTCAATATGTACAAGATCCTTTCTCCTTTCCAAGATTTGCATTCTACAAATTATTTATCCAACAATGTTTATCAGAGAAATGAAAAAAAAAAAAAACAGTTAAAAAACATACAACCAGCGTACTCAGCTTTTACATTAAACCTGAGTCCAAAGAATATTTACATATACCAAATCTACCCTATCACTCTCGCTCAACAAGCCCACCGCCTTATTTTCTTCATCTATCATAGCAACATTACAGTACTCATACTTTAAAACTCTCAAAACTGGCACGACGTCCCGAGCCTCTGTCTCTGCCTCTGGCCAAGCGTGATAGACTTCCGTTTGGCAAACGCAGGATAAAGTAACTCCTGGAACTTCTCCAAAAACAGTACCCATTCTTCCTCAGTCATATCAGCTAGTTTCACAAAACTGACACTTGCTGGGAGCTGCTCATTCGCACTCCTGTGGCCAGATGATGATGATGTAGCAAGAGAGCCAAACTCTTGTTTGGCTCCTGAAAATTTTGGGAACTTGAGCTTTTTCTCGCCTAAGCTAGTATTTTTCAGTGACATGGACAGTTTAGAAATATTTTGACACTTGGGTAAAGTTGAAACACTAACTAACCCCTTTTGGTTTTCTCCTTCACTTCCCTCTTCATCCTCCTCAATACATTCATCTAGTTTAAAAGTGGAGTACAACCATTAACACTTCCAAATCCGAAATGGAATGGTGGTCCTGCGACAAAATCTTCAGAGGGCAGTTTTTGATAACCACCATCTTCACAATCTAAGTCGAATTGAACCTCATCAAAATCTGGTTCACCCTTGGGAGATAACATCTCCTCAGCGATAAGCCTTCTTGCCTTGATGCATATAACCTCGAGCTCACTAGGTTCCTCATCACCACTACGGAACTCCCTACTCATCATCTCCCCAATCTCAGCAAGGCACAGCCCATTTGCAGCAGCTTCCTTGAGGAAAATTGTGCAGAGAAACAAGACGCGCAAACAAGCCTCTCGAATCATGGGGAGCTCACTTCGCAACATCTCCGAATCACGAGCAGGATCGAGGTTCCTGATGTACTCGAGTTCGTCATCTGAGAACGGGATGGAAGCCTGAGGCCAATGAATCCACTCAAAATATGGATCTTCTAAACTCTCGGGCAAGCAAAGACCATGATCGATGGGAATCAGTTCCACTTGACCAAATCTCCCTACATCATCAAGCTTCCTAACTAAAAGATTACCCGCATGCCTATCTGTGTTAAGGATCCTAATGTCTAAAATCCCAATGCGATGCACACCGGACACAGGGAAACTTGAGGTTCCATGATCACTAGCATCAAAATCATGTCGCATGTACTGTTGGAAAGACGCGATCTTGCTGACAAGCTTCTTGTTCTTAGGTTTGTTTCCATTCACACCATCATTAACATTGAAGATTGAGTGAGTGATCTTCACAAGTGCAGTAGGCGGCACATTTGCAAAATGATCATAATCAAGAAGATAAGCAGCAACTTCTCTGAAACCTGTTTCACCGACCCTCACAGATCGTTTTAAGCCCGGTTGGCCAAGAGCTTTACCAACAAAGCCCTTTGGATTGTTCGAGCAAATGGCTCCTCATCTGTGGGCTTCACAATTGCAACACTCTCGCCTCGGACGTTTCTGAAATAATATGCTCCTCCAAGACCACTATGAACAGGAATTGGATCAACCCCATTCTTCATTCCCTTGACAATCTCCTTAACAAGTTGTTTTGTCTTGGCAAAGCGATTTGAATGGCCCAAAATTTCGATTGGCCCACTTTGATCTCTCCGTTGAATGTCCCTACCAGTGGGCGACAAACATGGAGTTGACGAGCTTCTTTGCATCAAATTCCTTGTCAGCAGGAGAGGAGAATCATTTCGAATGGCACTGAGATCATTCTTCAGAATCATATCCCCAAATGTCAAAGAACTCTCCTCAATGGGGATATTTAGGGCAAGCTGCAACCTCTTCTTCACAGTATGTGCATTGTCACTCCTGTCCAACTCCATTCCCAACACACAACCTGTATCAGTCTGTACAAAAACACGTCTCCAGCAGGCCGATTTCCCTTCCATTCTATTAGTTCCACGGTACTCCCCACTGCCAAACGGACTCTTGAAAGCTGCCACAGCCATCTGGGTATGAACAGGGCTATCCAAGTTACGAGACATGAAAGGAAGAGAATGACCAACGATGGTTCTTCTCACAGCCAGCAACCAAGATGACAACCCGAGAGAGATTTCCCCTCACTCTCAGATGAACGCCAAACTTAGAAGCCCAATGCAATGGAACCAGAAATATATTTGTACCAACAACGATCATCAATCGGCAAACCAGATCTAAATTTCTATTGTCAAAACTACTGAAACTCAAATGAATCGTAGCACCAATAGAAGATCCAAGTGGAGGGAGAGAGTGATTTATACAATCAGTGAATGGAGAAGAGAGCCAAAAGATAATTCAAGTCTCACACCACAATCTGAAAGTACAAAAATGAACAGGTCAATAACAAAACTTAATAGTGTAACATTTCCATCCGCTCAAAAACTGAAAGAATAAAAAGAAATACTATCTGTAATTCGAATTAGTCTCCCCGGTGTCAAAACATATATATAGTTGGTTGCTAAAAAGGAAGCAGGTTAACAGGAATTCATTTAATAGGCTTCTTAATTACTTCTTGAAAGCAAAATAAATCCCATTAATCAGATAAACTAAACGATTTAGACCAAACGAAGTCCACCGGAAGCAAGCAATATTAACTAACGTTAGGCAACAATAAAATCTTGAAATAAAAGCGAAACTCAGCTAGTACACGCAAAACACACGTAATTCACTGAATCTTGATTTTTACTGTACTAATCAATTTCATACTCAAGCCTCACACATTTAATACGCTACATTTCCACATATTTTTAATAACGGAAAACTCAATCCTATAATTATAAAATAAGAAACTTTACTTGATCAAGCATAACAATTAACTCACCCATTTCATTAAAAAGTAAAAAGAAAAACGCAGTTTTGATGCAATCACATTAGTTCTAAAACCTAATAGACGAAGACACCACAAATTTTAAACGTATGTTATGCAAATCAACTAACCAGAAGGCCAGATCTGAAGACTGTCTCCTTTCTTCTTCCCTAAACTACTACAAGAAGTTGATATAGATGTTGGAAAAATCAGAACAATCCAACGGTCGGAAAAACACACAACCAGATGGTTTACGGCTAGGATTTGATCGGAGTATTTCCGCCTTCCTCTCCTGCTCTGTGCTTTCCGTTGTCTCTGATTCGTCTTTCCTTTGTATCTATAACTGGATATATCAGTAATATGTGTATACAGTATATATAATCAAAAATAATTTTATTTTGCTTTTCTTTTTCTCTTTCTTTTTTTCTTTGCGTGCCTCTTCTCAGAATGACAAATTTTAACCCTATAGTGAGTAGTGACTGAAGTTACGAGTTAACTACGGTTAGTTGAAGCGAACCTGAGTTACATGGTCTCGTTTTGTGGAAAGGTCTAGAATGGCAAATTTCAGCCGTAGATGGAAATTTAGAAGTTATCTTGATCGTCTATGGGCTTCTGACGTGGACAATATTGATTGGTGAATGACGTGTCATGGTCAGCGAATCCTGGGGATTATTTATTTTTCCAGTTTGGATGCACAAAGATTGAAATTGACTGTGCTGTAGGTGCATAGACAAAACTACCCCCGCTGAAGTTTTCATTTTGGTGTATTGGAGACTGGAGGATAGGGATAACAATGGAACAAATAGATGGTAGAAGGCATGTAAATATGCAACGGACACTATTTTCTAGACCCACACGGAACTAGGTCGAGTAACTGGTTTAGCGAGGTCTGACCCAAACACGAACCATACGATTAGTTTATATGTATATTGTTATTCAAGAGCTTTTAATTTATATATGTTGTTGATGTTTATTTCATATATAATATTTATAAAAATATATATATAAATTTGGCTTATTTTTAAAAATAATAGTATGAATAAAAAACATATAAAATTGGCTAAATATATAAAATTGACGGGTATAATAGATCTAACGGGTCTTACCTACTAAACATGGTTAGTTCGGGTCCGAGTTAGGGCGAATTTGGGTCTAAGCTAGTAAAGTGGGTGAGGATGGGGTTTGGGTCTTATGTTTTTAGTGGGTTGGGTCTTAGTTCTCAATGGACGTGCCGAGACTCGACCCATTAATATCCTACTAATGTTTTAAAACTCGAATTGGGTCATTTGGTTCGACCAAGTTAAGCGGGAATATGTCACATGCCCCGACGACATGCGGTTATGTATTAAAATTGGGTGGCTAAAAAAACCGTTAGTCACTCGGTCAAATTTAGCAAAATCCGAAAACCAATGACCTTATTAACCTGGTTCAATTTTTTTTTTTATTCAGTAAATTTGAAGAGAAAAATATTTAATAAATACATAAACTTCTCCTTATATTTTATTTTTATTTTTATCTTTAATTGTTATGTTCTTTACATTTGCACTTATATTTGTCTTTTATATGTGTATACATATATATAGATATATGTATACGACTTACGAGCCAATCGATATTTTAATAACGGTCTAACTAGTTGAACTTTGGTGATCCAATAACCCAATTATTAGTCGATTCGATGTCCGGTTCGGATTAAAAAAATACTGTCAAGAAGTGGGGATGCTAAGAAAAATTCTAGCACAAATTTTATTGTAGCAAGCAAATGATTGATGGGTTGATTTTCGTGTTCAATTTTTTTCCCCAAATTGCCGTCATATTTATTACCAATAATGTCTAAATTTAATTTTATTTCAAAGCATTATTTATGATTAATTAGGGTATATTTGGTATTTTAATACATTCCTTAATATGTATTTTTCTTCTAGAACTACACTTATTTTGAATATGAGGGAGTATTTAACAAAAATGCAAGTGCAATTTTATGTTTGATGAGATGTAATAATAATAATAATAATAATAATAATAATATTATGTTATGTACTTTTTTGAGATTACTAGTCTTTCATTTATGGTTTACTTTTTTGGTTTAATCCAAATATCCTATATACATATAAGTATTTTTGAATGAGATATAGAAGATTACGTGGAAACTGGCTAGGATGCTTGATATTCTCATGAAAGGCAAAAGGAAACTCTATTGGATGAAAAATGAAGGACATGACTTGTTGTCACGTTTGGTTAGTTGATGATCATATAAGAGCAAGAATCCTCTAAAATACATTAAAAACTATTGCAACATACAAGTTTCATACTTGTATAAAATATATTGTCTAAAGAGAATAATATTCGATATACACTTCATTGGAAGTTTATTAGTAAGAGATTACTTTCTCACGTTCATTGCTCAAAGAATAAATGACATTATTATGATATTGTTACGTTATCAAATTAATTAAAAATTGGTCAAAGATAGTAGCTGATAATCATATAAACATTTTAATTCAATAATAAACAGTTATTATTATTATATATATACTTTTAACAATATATCATTCAATGAATCAATATATATATAAATGCTAACTAAATGCAACCAACATGATCAAAATAACTACTATTAATGTTTAATAATGTTATTCGATACGTAAATTAAAACTATAAAAAAACCATAAAAATAAAATAATATTTAAGTAGGTAAGATTTGTAATTTCTTTGAATAGACACTATTTATCACATTACATCTCATATTCTTTATAGTGTTTGTTTCTTTCGGTATTTCAATTCGTCATGTGAATGTCATGGATAATGTTTTTATTGTATCGTAATTGAACATGACATTTACTCAAGGAGGGAACAATGTAACGACTATGGGCCCTTGTTCATTCGGTGTTTCAATTGTCCGTGCGAATGTCATGGATAATGGCATTATCGAATACATGGCATTTACTCAAGGACGGAGCAATGTAACCAACTATGGGAGTAGGGGATTAAGCTTGTTCCACTTTCCCTATTTCGCTCATATTCCACTAACTCGAATGAATGACACGTGTACATGCATGATGATGTCACATAATATTACAATTATACATGTGTCGGGGTTGAGATCTCCTATTCCACTTTCCATGGTTCACTCCTTATTCCATGTGTTGGATGGAAGACACGTGTACAATTGTGACATCACGTGACATCATCTTGTACACGTGTCTTTCATCCAATGCAATGTTATATGAGTGGAATAGGGAAAATGGAATAGGAGATCTCATCTCATGTGTCGGTCATCGAATATATGGAATAAGGAGTGGAATAGTATATTGGAATAGGAGATCTCATCATGGGGGCACGTGCCCCATAGAATTTTTATTTCCTTTTACTATTATTATTTTTTTAAATCTATATATTTTTTATTTAATAAATAAAAAATTGTCCAATTCATGTACCATAGCATTTTTCCTTTTTCTTTAAATATTTATTATTTTTCTATTTATTATTTATTATTTATTATTTAAAGTCTATATATTTATTATGCTAAAAAACTTGTGTGATCGTTGTGAAAAAATTCTGGATACATCCGTCATCCGTGCATGCATGTACTACATGTATTAAATATCAGATATTAGATATATATGAAGTACAATAAAATATTGAAATATCCAAACTATTAATTAAAATTTTTATTTTCAAAAAAGTAAAACTATGAAATTTGGAATCCCAACGCCTCAGACGTGCTGTATAAGATTAAAAATAAACCTTGTGGACAATAAACAATTAGCTTATAGGACTTCAATCATATTAATTAATTATAATATCACCGAGTGCTTTAATAAACATATCAAAAGAAGTCAAAAAGCCACTCTTTTCCGGTGTAGAAGTGGAAGTTGATTAATTGGTGGGATGCTTTGGGGAACATGATCCGACGTACCAATTAATACAAGATTTTGGTGCCTTTTTTATTTTTATTTCTTTACTAGAAGTCTAATTAAGGGATGAGATTTCATATTTCTATCTCATATTTCACTTTGTTATATGAATTACATGAATAAATACATTTAAACAATCAACAATATATATTTATCTTATTTCGTATTATTCATCTAAGCAAGTGAAATATTAAATGAAATAGAAAAAATGAGATAGTGAATATATCTGATTGTAATCAATATAGTAATTTCAGTACCTTTAATTTAATCAGAAATTGACATATTTATCATATTTTAATTTCCCATTTGATAGTAATAAACGGATCAAGTAAATCTTATATTTTAATATTCTAAATTCATTTATTTTTATCAAGTAACCGATACCCTGTTTTTGTTGGAAGTTATATCATGAAAACTATGCAAATTTTAATTGATGAATACTTTAGTTTATATCGTTTACATGTATGGTTCACTACCACAAAAAATGGATTTTACGAATAGATTTTACATCGGTTATTAACCAACCAATGTAAAAAATTGTGGTGGCATAATCGTAATTTTTTAAATTATTGTTATATTGATTATCTTCACAACCGATGTAAAATCAAACATTCTACATTGGTTGCTTGATAATCGAGGTAAATTCATTTGCTTGTCGGTTTATACATCGGTTATGAAGCAACGGATGCAAAAAAAGGACGGTACAAATTGCAATTTTTTTTTTTTAGATTTTTACATCTATTTTCCTTGATAACAAATGTAAAGTTGGACATTCTCGTCGGTCGGATAATAGCCTATGCAAAATGATGTAATAATTTTAAAGCTTAAATCAATGTAAAAGCTCTTTTAATCAATTGTACGTATAAGCGATATAACAGATTTGCAATTTTAATTTACATAAGTTTAAAGCTTAAATGATGTCAAAGTTTTCACGTTCTATCACTTCTCTCAATATAGAAAATCCTATTTTCTTCTACACTTGAGTCTACATCGGTTGTATAGCAATGTAGAATGACTCCTACAAGGTGTAAAAATGTATATTATGCGATTGCACGTTACGTATAGTGTAGTGTTTTATTTTCATATATACGATTTTTCATGAACTTATCACGTTAAATCATAATTAATATCAACTTTGACATAATTAACAATCAAAATGGATATATCATCGCCATATTAGCTCAACTCAACAAATGATACCATTTTCTTTTCTTTAAATGGGAACGGATAAATGAAATGTCTTTGGGATGGGAGATAATGAGATTCGAACCTAGTCCTCCCCACAACAACACACCTTTGAATACGAGCTACATCCAAAACCGTAACTATAACAAAATTTGAAAGGAGTTAAGCATAGTAATGCGAGAATAATTTCCGACCATAAAAATGTAGTAGTAATATTTTATATTTCTCGTTCTCCAGGAAAAGTATAGTTGCAAATTTGATCAAATAACTAAACACCACTTATATGAGGTCCAAGACTCAATAAACATGAGATAGTCGATAAATGAAGTGTTTGCAAACAATAAAAAAATTGTAACTATCATCTTTTAGTTTAAAAACAAAATTACTTTTTATTGTTTGCAAAAACCAACTTTTACTTAACTTCTACTTTATTTGATCGAAATCTGAAAGTTTTGGGTGTGCTGCTTCTAATTTTGAAAAAAGTGCCTTTAATTTGGCATTTATATAAATAAGAAGTTTGTCTTTTACATTCCTATCCACAAATTTTTATTATAATTCAAAATTGTCCCCATTCTTCCTAAATATGTGTCATTCATGTGAGTATTTTTCTCTTTCTATCAAAAAACTAATATTGAAAGTTTTGTTTCCTAAACAATCCAACTTTTTCCAATTTTATAGATTTAATTTACAAACAATACCAATTTTTAATTTCAGCTACTTTTATTTTTACTACCGTAAATCACTTCTTAAAAACGTTCGCAAACACTTCCTATGTCTTATCTAAGTGGCCAAGACTGAGATTTCAAAGTCCACGAACACGAATTTATGATTTCAAAAATCCAACTTGTGACTATTTCAGTATAGACTTAAGTAGTTATAAAAATCATAGGAATTATGAGTTAAGTCATCTATTAAAAGACTATTAACTGTCACCTATGTAGGCCATGGTATTTTTTTTTTTTTTGATCGGTTAGGCCATGGTATTATTATTATGAGAGATTGTCAAAGATTTTGGTATTATGTAACTGGTAAATTTATAATCTAGATGTGTGACAACTTTGCTCATCAAGAGTTGATGTCCAACATTGTTGACTAAAGAACAAAATGTTTCGTCAAGACCTAGACCTTTTTGTCCTAAACGTGGATCGATAATGTATTTCAATAAGCAATTAAGCATGTCGCCTTCACCAATCTAATCAAAATAATATAATCCCATAAGTAATTTATCTAATTATATTTGAAAGCATAGTGACAGAGATGTGATGAATACTCATTTTTTTATTATGGATAAATTATTCATGTTTATCAACATCAATATAGCTAGATCCAGTCCTCTCACTTTATCTGTTATCTCGTCTGCTTTTCTTTAGTTATAGTAATTAGGGACAATTATATAATAAAAAAACACACATAGTTACGAGGTAATTGCGAAAAAAATCCAAATGAGAGATTTTCGAAAATTGCAAAAAACAAAAATATCTCGAGGTTTGATTAAGTCATGCATTCCCTTTCATAAACAAAAAAAAATCTACCATGATATTTCTATAAATATTACAATAACCCCCTTAAAACTAAAACAGAATCAAACATGAGAAGTCTTTTTTAGTTTTGAGATATGATTGAGTTTTTTTGTAATATAATTATCCCTAGTAATTATATATGTCATTTCTTTTTCATTTACAGCGTTTATTTACAAGTTACAACATTTATGAATGTAAAATTTAATAACATTTACCCCAAAGGGCCGACCATATTCAAGTTGATGCACGTGATGGCGACTCGTCCCCACCCCTGACCCGGCCCATGCCCAAATAAACAAAAATATAATAAATAACCTATTGTTATTTTATCTGACCTGTCGATTTTATCCTGATTCTTGCCACGCCTCAATTTTGGTCCCTTTTTCGTTTGTTTTAATGTTTTTCTTTGACAAACTTTGTACCTTGTACTCCCACGTTAATTCTATCTGGACCTTTTGATTCTTATAAACCAAAAAAATTAAAAATTAATTTTAAAATATGGGAATATAAAAGTAACAAATTGTTAGGAGAGTTGAGAAATTATTTTTGAAGGAAAAATATATATGTTTGTTACGAACTAATATATTTTCATTGCTGTAAGTATTATTCATGTGTACTGTGAAGGGAAATATTAATATTCAATTTGGTATGTGCTCATCCTTTTTAAAACTCACAATTACATATGATGTTTATTGTTTAGTCCTTTTTAATAAAATTGATTTTTATTATTATCAATTTATTTAATTATTTCGATTCCAAAATTATTTATTAATTGTCCATTATTGTTAATTGTTGGGTCAAATTATTATGAAAGCGAGACCATGAGACCCATATCATTGCGTACAACCCATGAGACACGATTGATTAAAATAAGTTCACGAAGATCTCTCCATATTCATTCGTATGTAATATGAACTTAATTACTTAACTAATTTATTTTCTCTTGGATTAATCATTGTATACTTGCCTACTTAAGCATAGAAGAAGTTTCGTTGCAATAGATAATTTCCTCACGATAATATTTATATTAAGTTAAGAAGAGTTGTAATAATTATATCAACTATATTGTGCTGGTAGGTAAAGGCATAGATTTTTTTTTTTTTTTTTTTTTTGAGAAACAAAACAAACTGCATTCAATCAAATTGTGAGGTGAAAGCCTCATCAGTAGCAATGTTTACAAGATCAGGGGTAGGGGTCCCAAGTATTGGCTATTACAAGGCATTGAGAAAGCGTGGCGTGCTAGTGAGTGTGCAAGAGTGTTGGCTTTTCCGGAGATGTGTGATAAAGGTCTTGAATTGAAGAATTCCTGGCAAAGACGTATATCTTCAACAATTTTGCCCGGATAGGAGTAGTCCTTCCGATCGCTTGCAATACCATTTACGAGTTGGATGCGGTCGGCTTCAACCAATAGATTGGAACATTGTATGCTACGTGCCAAATTTATCCCTTCGCGACATGCTATTGCCCTCCAATTTCTATAGGATATTCCGGTGAGATGTTTGGAAAAGTTTGCTAGCAATCACCTTCCCTTCGTGATCATGAGACCGCTCCAATACCCGTTCGATCCGACCTTGGTTGAGGCATCCGTATTGAGCTTAAAGGTTCGGTGGGGGTTTCGCCATGTTGTGTTCAGCGTGCTTCGGCGTTTGCTTGTGATTTCATTCGATTGTTCTTGGTGTTCTGTATTATTCGGTAGCTAAGCGAAACATTCTGGTGAGGAATATCCTTGCCTTGAAAGACCGAGAACATTCCTTGAATGCCATAGACTCCACATTAATGTCACAAATAGATTTTCAAAGTCCTTGTTATCACGGTTGAGACAAGGTGCGGCATGTCTATTATTGTGGCGTCGGCCGGCGGCGAGAATTTGTCATCAGCGTAATGGGCTAGCACGCCAAAATACGTTGCTCCATGGGATCCCTAAGGCGTGTTCGGTGATTCGAGTTCTTCGCCACATCTTTCGCATAGTGGGTCAATGAGCATATGTCGTTTAAGAAAATTCGTGTTAATGGCGATCTTCATCTTGGCGCGCCTTGGATGAAGAATCGATTTTTGGTGGTATGCTAAGTCCCCAAATCCATTTCCAAAGCATACCAGGAGAGCTCGATGAAGATGGTAAGTCCGTCTTTGAAGTGATAGAAAAAGAGCAATTTTGTACCGGATTTTACCAGTGTATCGGCCATTTGGTGTGTAGTGCAAGCATCGATCGTTACTCCATTGGTTTCTCGGTGGTATTGAAGTATCGTTCGCAATTGAATGTGGGAACATGTGAAGGATCTTTTCTTCATCCCAACTCCATTCATCCCTCATCATTAAATCGCACACCCTCAAATCTGCATTCTCATTATTTGTTGGCATGTTGATTAAGTTTGGTTGATGAGAAAGCGGATCGCCCCAAACTCGAATCTTTGGTACCATTCCCAATAGTCCATCTAATTCCGCGTTAAGTACTGTTGGCGGCTAGAATGCTTTGCCAAGTGAAGTGGGGTTATAGCCTTTCTTTTGTCGAAGGACCCATTCGGGTAATAAGCGGGCTTTGAGTGATAGTGCGATAATGAGTGGGTATCTCATTTGTGAGTTTCCATCCTTGTTTAGCTAGCATCGCCAAATTAAAAGACTCAAAATCTTTAAATCTAAGCGCGCTTAAATCAGACGTACGTGCAAAGAGCACGATCGATTCCATGCGATCCAATGGATTCTTTGTTCGTCATATTTCGACCCCATAAGAAATTTGCTATAATTGAATTTATCTTTTGGCACAAGTGATTGTGGGATCCGGAAACAACTCATGACATAGGTGGGGATCGCTTGGGCCACGCTTTTGATAAGAATCAATTTGCACCGCAAATGATAATACTTTGATTTCGGTCTTTTAATTTTTAGCCACCCGATCAATAATATCGAAAAATGGCTTTTTTCTTTACGCCAGTGATTCGGGTAATCCCAAATATATTTGGTGTTTGTCAACTCGTGAACACCCAACCGGGTTGCAAGATTTTCCGCTAATGTTGGTGACACACCCTTGAAATTTATTTCGGACTTCTCAAAGTTTACAATTTGCCCCGATCTTGTAGATCGATATAAGCTCTTTTATGTTGTCGATTTCTCTCTCATTTGCTCTTCCAAATATTAGACTATCATCGGCGAAGAAAAGGTGTGATCGAAGGTGCTCGTTCTGATTTTGGCCCCGTGTATATTACCGCTCATTTCTTCCTTTTCGATCAGTCTTTGAAAAAGCACGCACAAAATAGAAACAAGTATGGGGAGAGGATCTCTTGACGGAGTCCTCGTGATGGGTAAAAATCGATCCGGGGAATGCCGTTAGTGATAATGAGAAGAAGATCGTGGACACAACGATAATAAGGAAACGAAGGAGGAATGCAATCCTATTCTAATCGAGAATATTTTCAAGGAAACTCCATTCAACTCTATCATAGGCCTTGCTCATATCGAGTTTAAGCGCAAAAATCCCTTTATTTTTAGCATTGTTGTTTTTCATTGCATGGAATATTTCAAATGCTAGCAGAGCATTATCCGTGATTGAGCGCCCAGGTACAAAAGCGGATTGGCTTGGGTGTATAATCGATTAAGAATTCTCTTAAGTCTATTCGCAATGGTTTTGGTAATAAGTTTAAAAATCACATTGCGGTAGACTAATGGGTCTATAATCACTAGGAGACAGAGGATCTTTCTTTTTAGGGATTAACACAATGTAGGTATGATTAAGCGGGGAAGGATCAACATTATTATTGAGGATATCAAGAACCAGGAAGCAGCAATATCATTACGAACATAAGACCAAAATTGTTGATAGAAAAGGGCGACATACCGTCAGGTCCTGGAGCCTTTGATGGGTGCATCTGTTTCAGCCCGGTATTATATCTCTCGCCAGGTGAAAGGTGCATTGACATCTCATTTTGAGTTTACGTGACAATAGGATCCACCGCGTCAATTGCTCGGTTATGGTTCGATTTGAGTAGTGGGCGTGAATATGGTGCGAAATATTGTTTAAGAACTTCGATGCCGATGCCTCATCTTCGATGTCTATACCGTCTTCTCTTTGGATGCGCTCAATTGAATTACGTTTGTTTCTCCGTTTGCCACCCTATGAAAGAAAGCCGTATTTTTGTCGCCATCTTTTAACCAATTGACACGCGCTCTTTGGTACCACATTGTCTCCTCGCGTTTCATGAGTGTATAAATTTTTTCCTCCAAAATTTTGATTCTTTGCAATATTATCATCGGTCGGCGCTTTGTTGTATTTCTTGGAGTTGTTCTCTGGACTTGCAAAGTTGGTGGCTAACATTTCCAAAATGATTTGGATTCCCATGTACGTAATGATGCACCCAGTTCGCTGAATTTTCTCTCGTATAAACTCTGGCGTGTTATGATGCGACTGGTCTCCCCACGTTTTGATGATGTACGGTGTGCATGATTCATCCTGAAGCCACATTTTTTCGAACTTGAAAGGTCGTTTTTTGCGAGGAGGATTTCTACGACCTTTACCAGACCAAGTAAGGAGTATCGGGCAGTGATCAGATGCTATACGCATTTGGTGCTCGATTTTGTAGTCCGGGAATCGACTTACCCAACTAATATTGGCAAAACATCGATCTAGCCGTTCCTGGATGTTGCGATCCCCACACTGTCCGTTTGTCCAAGTAAACTTGAATCCGTCGAAACCCATATCATCAAGACCGCATTCCATCATAGTGTCTCTAAAGGCTGCCATCTTCGATTCCTCTTTATGTCGACCCCCAGTTTTTTCATGTTGGAACATTATTTCATTGAAGTCTCCTATGCACATCCATGGTACGTCAGACGGGGACTTGAGACTACGAAGGAGATGCCATGTGTGATGTTTCATATGGTCTTCCGGCCACCCGTATATACCTGTGAAACGCCAATGCTCAATAGATCCAATGAGGGTTACAGTGGCGTCAATTGCATGCATGGATGAGGATCTGATTTGGACGTCGATAGTATCTTTCCACATGAGGCATAAACCACCTCTACGGCCCCCGTCAGTTCTATCGCATTCCACAGCGTGACAGTTAGGAAGCTCTAATTTTTCGCAAAGATTTCTCATATTCTCTACTTCTAATTTGGTTTCCATGAGGAATACCATCGTGGGATCTTTATGTCGGATTTCTCGTGTAAGCGCTTGAACTGTTCGGGGGTTCCCAAGCCCCCGACAGTTCCAACTTAGACAACTCATTGGGCTCGGCGGGACTGCTCTCTGGCAGTCTCCGCCGTTTGATCAGAAAAGAGCGAGGTCTCAAACAGATGTGCGATTTTTTGTTTTTTTTCTGCTGGCACCGAAGGTGGGTGTTCAGTCATGTGGGGCGATTTAGCTTCTTTGCGTTTTTTTTCAGTAGGTTTGGGAGCTTTTACGGATTGAGGATTGGTTTTTCTATTGGAGTATCGATGCCATGTGGACGTGGTGGGTGTGGTGATGGATTGGGGCGTCAGAGGTAAGGGAATGTTCAGGGGTTGTATAACAGTAGTAGGGATTTGTGTATTATGGTATGGGAGTAGATTCTGGGCGATGGGATGAGGTTGGGGTGTTGGTTCCTGGTGGGGCAGGTGAGGTCGTATAAGTTGAACATTAAAGGTGATGGAGTTGGGTGCTGGTTGTGGGATGTTAGTTGGGTGCTGGTTGTGGGCCACCTTAAAGTCCTTGAGTTCTTGTCGTTTTATTCTTATTCGAGAAACATTATCAAAAACGCACATTAGAATAATTTTACACGTTTATGCACCTAAAATTTCCATAAGGTGATGATTCTACGGTTTAATTTTTAAAAATGCAAAAAAGAGCAACTCTATATGTGACATTTATGGGTCTAAAAATATAGTTTGGATAAAAAAATATCAGTAATTTTATATATCAATTTCAAATTAAAGCAATAGTAGTTCGATTTAACATATATATGTTGACACTACTGTAAAGTATGTATATATTATCTTAATTCTTAACCATAAAAAATATGTATATATTATCTTAATAACGTCAACATAAGTATGTGTTGAAAAGAAAAGAAAAATTAAAAGGGTAGAATAAAATTATTCTTGACATTTCAACCTAATTATAAAAAACTTAACATTAATCTTTCATCACAATTTTAAATACCCATTGAGATCTATTTCTATTTCACAAATTACATATTTTGTAAGGTATAGTAAAACAAATTAACACAAATCTTACGGGTACTTTTAATTTGTAATTTGTAAAGATAATGAATTTTTTTATAATTAGGTTAGACCAGATAGGTTTTATGATCTATCCAAAAGATATTAAAAACACAAACAAGACATTGAAACGGCGTATCCAGATTAACCATAGTGTGTGTATATATATATTAGTAATAACATATTAAGTAATAGATATAAAAGAAAAAAAAAAGTCATGTAGCTATATATATATATACAAGATAAAAAAATAGTATATTTTATTATGTGAAATAATACTTCCCGAATTAATATATATGATCAACTACTTCATAATTAGCTCTTATTATGTGGTCCTATTTACCTAGAATATTGGAGTCCCAAATGTAGACAATCATATTCATCATATATAAATAGCTGAACAAGTGATAATTTTATTTCTTCAATACACTAACAAATATATATAATAGCTAGCTAGCGATATTATCATATTATGAAGTTATTATTGTTATATATTACGTGATAAAATGATTTATTTAATATACTAATGATCTTCACAAATTTATAACGATCAAATTATATTTATGCTAGCTAGTCATAAATCCGTCAAGCTGGCTATCATATATTTGCTTACAATACATTAATTATTAATATATTTAATTATTACTCAATATTTTATTTACTTTTTTCCTTAATAAACCTCGATTTATTTGAATAATCCCTCTCACATCAACAAAAACATTAGGCAGATGGCAATCATTGAACTTATAGAGATTCGCGTTTCGTCAATTCAGTAATTGTAGTAACTCGAAATAATCAATAATTATCTTTACCATAATTAAAGGGATGAAATTAAGCTTTGTTAGTGGAGTCCTTTTGAAACAATGAATCTAAAGTCTTGTACGATGATTCGTTCATACGTCTGGCTACGTTGATTTTCGTGACAACATTATTGAAAAAAATGGTCTGTGATTTTTGCCTAACAAAGTGTGTTTTAACACTAATTAAGCAAGCTGGCCAAGTGTTCGATGTATGTACAAGATATTTTTAACTGAGAGCTTAATTATTTCATTTCTTTAATTACACACCTAAATACCTATGGCTATGGATGTAAGAAGCAGGTCAGACGCTAGGCTTGGGCAGGTTAAGAATGGGCATGTGACATTACAGTGTAGAACTAACACTTGTTCACCCATTTATGGTGGTTATTTATGGGACTTAAAATCTAGGTGGCTACTAGCTAGAACCGTAGAAGTTAGAACAATTGATTGGAAGTATTTTATTTATTATTATTTCTCAAGATCCTAACTTTGTTGGACTAATCTGGCCTATAATACGATTTTGAAAGAATGTAATTCACGGGATCGGCTCAATTAGCCTCATGTTCACAACAAGACCTGCACATTTCTCGCACAAAAGGTCTAATGTCACATGCCATCTTCTAACCACCCAAAAAGTCTCGTAGTTTTTGGTGTGATTTGAACCCCATCCTGTCCATTGCAAGCGTTACATAATGATATTGTTAATTGGTCAATCGATTGAGGTGTGCCCACGGGGTCTTGAATCTAGGACCACATGGTCCGCAGCCTTCTCCCTTACCGCTAAGCAAAGGTTAATTGGCTTAATTGGAAGTAGTTGATCATACTAAGGGAGTGATTGTAAATACTCTAAAAAGAAATGATTATCAACTTTTATTTGGAAAAAAATTATTTTTAGTGTTTGCAAACGTAGAACTTCTACTTGATTTTGCTTCATTTAATCGAGTTCGTTGAAAAAGGGGGCTTTAGATTTCTAATTTTGTTTTTGTTTTTGTCTTTTTTTATAAAATAATAAATAGGGGTGTTCATCGCATCGATTCCAAATTCTTCGACTTCCTAAAGCGAATTTAATCGAATGAAAATTTTAAACCTCAATTCGAAATTCGATCCTAATTCGATTAATTCGAATCGAATTTAAACGAATTGGATTTCTCGATTTCGAATCGAATTGAGTCAATCCAAAAATCCAAATTTTGCGATAAAGTGAATAAGGTTTGGATTCATAATATAATATTTTGGGCTATACTCAATAAAATTCCAGATTTTATTTTTTCAAAATTACAAATTATCGACTAACCGTTTTTCATTGTTTAATTTAACTAAAGACTATCATAAATTCATAACGAACTCCCTTATATAAATTTAATAAATTATTTTGTGCCAATTTTATACCAGCACTAGTTACTTGATAAAAAACTTTTATACTCAAGTATGAGATATCAAATTGACAAAGTGTATGTGTGTAGATAAAGAGATATAGTGTGTGTTATCATATAATTTATTGTTTTAATATGATCTGAAGATAAATATATGTAATATAGTGTACAAATGTATAATATATAATGCATATTGTAATAAGAATTTAAAACAAAATACTATATTGTATAAATGTATAATGTATGTTGTATAGTGTATGTACACAAGTTTTGTACTTTTCCATACAATGGACATATTGGTGGAATATTCTTATAGATTATTTCACCATATGCCCTCCACGTGAGAGGTGTAAGAGCGAAATAGATTTTACCTAAAATATATGTTTTAGCACAAAAAATGATTATTTGAATATGGTCTAAAGATAAAATTTTGAATTAAAATGTAAAATGTATTTCATATACTATTAAGTATAACTATTTCTAACAAAAACTAAAAAAACAAGAAGGAAAGAGCATATATTTATAATTTTACATTTTCATTTAATACATTATTATTTTATTCATTTATATATATTAGAAATGCATGTGTATAATTTACATATATACAATAAATAATTATGTATAGTGTGAAATATATACATATAAATTTTGAATTGAAATACGAATTGAATTAAAATAAGAATTGAATTGTAATACTAATTCGAATTGAAATACGAATTGAATTTAGTCAATTTCACCTCGAATTAGGATTTCCGAATAGAATTGAAAAAAACCCCAATTCGTTATTCGATTCAAATATTCATATTCAAATTGAGTTGATTCAAATTCGATTCGAAATTCAAAAATCCTAATTGAAACTAAAATTGAATTGAACCGAATCGAATTTCGGATCCATTCAAACACCCCTAATAATAAAACACTTTTACAACTTAATTATCCATCAATCACTCTCTAAATCAAGAAGTGTTTTACTTACAGATTAAAATTTTTATTACTTTTTTAAAACCTTTTTTTAATAAATAAGAAAAAAACACAGGAGAAACAAGGCGGAAGTATCGGCTGCGATTGGATCTCGAGCGAGAATTCATTTCGTTCTGCTGGAGAATTTTTGACCAAACATGCTATTGTTTACGAAAATTTTCGAAAATATATTATTCTCTCACTTTCACTTTTTCTCACTTTTTCTTTTATCAATCACATCTACACATTTTTTCACAAAAACTAATCACTATTACACATTATCCCACAAATTTCACTATTTATTCACTCACACATTTATAACTACCAATCACATCCCATCATTATTTTACTATTTTCACATCAAATCAACTTTCATCATTACGTTTTCATCTCACATCCAATCACACTCTCAAAATCCAATTTTTTTCTCCTTAAACTTTTTTCACTACTATTCTCTAGCAAAATAAAAATTTTCAAAATGAAAATATATCCAATCGCACCTCAATCTTTTTTTTTTTTTAGTGTCTCGGGTTTGATTTTGTCGACATTAATTCTAGGCTCCTAGACGGCTAGGACCCCGTCTTTAAAGTCCTGAAGGATGTGAATCTCGGGACGTACTTCAACTAAGCCTTATATTCTCAACAAGGTTTGTATACTATGTCATATTGTCCCCTTATAACCGTATCCCCCTTGTTGGTTTCGAGTGAGATTTGAACCTCCACTCTACTATTGGAAGTAAGATAACATTGTTGATTGATCAATTAATTGATATGAGTCATGGGAGATTTGGTCATAAAATATTTAGATTGAGTCATCCAACGAGCAAGCCTATCACCACAAGCCTATCACCACAAGCCTATCAATATACTATAATAGAGAATGTGTTATTTCTCGCATAATTCAAACGAAAGCTTGTTGTTCCATTATTTTTTTCATAGCGAGAAATGTCAATATTATGTGACTCGTTTCCTTTCAATAGCAATAATCAAACTAGAACCATATTGGCATTTATATTGAAGCTTATCTCCTTTTTTTTTTTTTTTTTTTTGGGGGAGGCCAATTGTGGGTGAAAGAGGACAAGATAAATCTTGTTGTAGTTGAGAACAATTATAAACTATTCCCGAGTCCCACTAAAATAGACTTAGAAAATAATTCACACATATTAAGAACATAATAAATATAATTGAGATTAATCATTTTTCATATTCTTTCTATTTTACTCTTGCATTATTAAATGAGACAAATGTTTTTTTAAATAAAGTGAATTAAATAAGAGTATTTTAGTCTATTGTTATATAATTAATACTCTCAATGAAAAAAATAGGGGTATTTGAGTTGGTGGCCATGTCTTGAAGCACATCATGCTTTGCCAAAATAGCCTACTATATCATTTTGGGCCCCAGTTTCTTTTCCTTTTCCTTTTTAATCTTTATTTCTTATTTCCTCCTTTTTTTCTCTTAATCTTTTTGAACTTTTTTGAAACTGGCCATAGAGATCTAGAATGACCAGTTTTTCTCTTCTTACTTGGCCCTTGGTTAATACATGGGATTGAAACTTGAAAGAGATGCTAAAAGTATTTGGTTAGTTGGGTCACTACATCCAGTTGTTTTGGGCCCAATCTCACCAAATTGTAATGTAGTACCCGTTTTGCTTCTGGGTTTGGATCTTTATTTATGGACAGTGATCATTGGACTTTAGGAGTGGATATTCAATACCCAACCCAATAGACAATAGTCCAATATCACCCATAAGATTTTTTTCCTCCACAATACTGAATACATACACGAATAGGAACCCCAATTTCCCATCCAAAATGATTGGGAATCTTCTGTTTATTTATAAGAATTCAGTTTTTTTCCTTTAAATTTTTTAAGTAAAGTGAAATATTGTAATCGAGCCAATTAGAGTTGTCAAAATAAGTGGGCATCGGACCATCCCGCCTCGCCTAAGGTAGGAGGTGGTTACGCGTTTAGTGGCCACCAAAGGCGAGCCTAAATGGGCTCTCCCGAGAAACAAAAAAAAAGAAAAAAAAAGAAAAAGAAGAAGTAGAATAAAAAAATAGTATAATTGATCCTAATTCGAATGGACATTTTAAAACCTCAATTGAAATTCGATCCTAATTCGATTAAAGTCGAATCGAATTTAATCAATTGGATTTGTCGATTTTCGAACCGAATTCGAGTCAATCCAAAAATCCATATTTGTCGATGAACCATGCAAGATTTGGGTTCGGGCCCTTATTTTTAAATCCAAAAACTATATTTTCAAGCAAAATTTCAATTTTTTTTAACAAAAGAATTCTATAATGAGACAAAATCATAAGCAAACCATATAATTAATCAAAAGTATATTGTTTTGTTTTTGAAAGAAAAATATAATTTTTTTAAGTTTAAATACATCATTAGACATTACAAAAACTAAACAAAAATCCTTGAAACTTTGAAATGAGATTGAATTGTAAAACTAGCTATGACTAATTGATGGAGATAAGATTTGAGATAAAATTTAAAGATATATTAGTATCTATTAGGATTATTTTTAGTGGGTTCTTTTATTATCTTTTAAGAGTTTTAAATAGTTAGGAGTTTTATTATTATAGGAGTTTAATCATATAAATAGTTGTTTTGTTATTATTTTTAGGGTGGTTGATTTTTGATTAAGAAATAAAAATGAGGGTTTTCTCTCAATTATATCTCTCTTACGGTATTCGTATAGGAATCAACGTACGAGGTGAGTTTGAATCTTTGTTCACGCTTTGCATCATCAATGCTAAAATTCTACTAAAATAATTTTATTATAATAGCAATTGAAGCTAAATATAATTTATACATCAACTAATTATAGTATCTATTTGCATATGCAATGTTGTATAATGTTTATAATATATAATATATGAATTAAATTTGAATTATAGTTGAGTTCGAATTAGTCACGAATACGAATTGAAATAAGAATACGAATCGATACTCGAATCGAATTTACTCAATTTCACCGAATTAGGATTTTGAATAGAATTTGAAAAAATTCCCCAATTCATTATTCAATCCGAATATTCATATTCGGAATTGAGTTGATTCGAAATTCAAAAATCCTAATTCAAAATTGAGATTCGAATTCGAGTCAAATCAATTTGGATTGATTCGAAAAATGAACACCCCTATTTGTCATCAATTATTATATTTAACTCATTAAAATTAATAATATGAAAAAAATATTTATATTCTTTTTATTTTTTGGATGGGTCGGCGCAGCCCGCGATGGGTTGGGTTGGGCCAAAGCAATTGGCGGGCTTTTCCGACCCGGGTGTTCGCCAAAAATTTGTTTGGATCTCTATCGCAAGTGTACGGTGTAATTTATAGAATAATGGCAAGCAATGTCGTATTCCTCATGGATTGACTACGAAACACTTGGTTATAATAACATCGCATTCCAATTTTATTGAAGCGACCAGAATATCAAGAGTTCAATAAAAATCAAAATAAATAAATAAATAAATTTGCGAACCCCACAAGTATTTTCAACAACCGGAAGCAACCTTAGGCACATAATCTCAATATGTTTCTTCAATATTAAATCCAATTAAAGTTTCAAAAACCAATTGATGCGTTTATATGGGTTCAATTCCTAAAATAATTTATTCCCCCCCGGCGGCGCATAAAAAGTGGATTAATAGTAATTGAGGTCTCTCGATCCATCACAACTATTATTAACTCCCAAAAGATTTTTGAATTGAAATACTCCCCACAAACAAAAGTAGTCTCCCAAAGACATTAACCTGTTTTATGTCAATTCGATTTTTGTCTCGTTAGAACTCACTTCCAGATTATGGACTAACAAGTATGACATGCAAATTATTGATCGGATAATCGACAATTAAGAATAAGCATTCGAATTCATAAAATAGAACACATGAATCAATTAAGAAAGCAATTAATCAAGATTTAATATAAATCCAGTTTTGATTATGCCCCCAAGATCCGAAAGATTATACAAGCATTAATAGCAAATTCATAGACAAACTTGAAATCAACATTGACATCGTTTAAGACAGGCAATAGATAGACTAAGAAAGAAAACTCCTTCTTATCGGGATGGATTCCCTTCTAAGCTTTCGAAACTCTTGTGTTTCGTAGATGCGAATGGCCTTGTGGTGTTCTTCGCGACCTAGCCTTAATCTCTCGAAGACCTTGAATCTTGTGTTCATGTGTAATTTGATGTGTAGTATATGGTATGAATGAATGGTTTTTCGTGCAAGCCTTGGATCCCTTTTATGGATACTTAGAGAGATCACTTGTAGAGTTGAACGGGAAAAGAACTTCAAAAAACGCATGGCGGTGTCCCCACTTTGCTGGCCATGTAGCCTCACACGACGGTGTGTGGGTTTTATTCAGCCCAACACCACACGCCCGTGTGGCCTCCACACTGATCCGGCCGTGCGGCTTGGTTCGTCCCTTGTTTCTTCTCTTTTTCACACGGTTGTGTCACACGGTCGTGTGGCCCACTGATACGGCCGTGTGACATGATTTTTTCCAAATTTGCTCCTACGATCTTCATGAAAGTCCTTTCTCTTAGCTTTCCATAGCCACTTGAATTACCTCAATATCAATTTTGTAGAGAAAGTTATGACCAAAATACTAAACTCGCAAATGATGGAGATTGTTAGCGCATTTGGAGCGTTTTTGAAGGAAATTCCCTTTTGTTCGATCGTCCATGCTTCTTTCCTTCACATATTTGCTCGTACCTTAGCTCTTGACCTATACTTTGGAACGTGATATCATTTTTTTACTCTAATTTAGCTTCATTTCTGTAAGAAGTTATAAGAATACGTAGTATCACGCCCAACAAAGGAAACCAACCAAAACACACTTTGAATATACATGCAAATATATTAAATATATATCAAAATAAGCCCCTAAATGCACGTATGTTTTCCACATATCAAAATCCCCCAAACTTAAAGCATTGCTCGTCTTCGAGCAAACTAAGAAAAATAATATCAAGGGGTAAAAAGAACACACAAGAACACTATAAACATTTAATCTCATAAGACTCCATACTCAAGTAAACCATACAATTCATTATCAAGAAGTCATTATTCATAAGTTCGGCATAATTAATACTCTCTTGGGTACTTGACAACGCGACTCACAAGTAGATAGTGTATCACTCGACTCTCAAAAGTGTATGGAAAATGTTTACACTTAAATTCAATTCAAGGTGAAAGTAGAACTACCATAGGCTTGCAAATCGTCTAACATCTCGACCACTTTTGTGTGCACAATCTAAGAATAAAAAATGACTTTTCATTTGGTTGTAATGTAGGCTCTTTGGTAAGGGTAGGAAAAATTTGGATTAAGTGACTTGCCTTGAGCAAATAGAATTTAAGCGCACACACTTGCAATTCACCAACCCAATTTCATCTAAAATTTATTCTCAAGATATTTTTTTCTTTTTCGACTTGACTCCACTCTTATTTCTCTTTTTTCATTCTTAGGCCTTTTGCCTATTTTTTTAAGCCTCAAACTCTCGATTTTTCACAATTTTGAAGTTTTTCTTTTCTTTCTTCTCCTTGTGCTCGATTTTCTCTATTTTTTTCAGAGATTTTTTTTCGAGCTTCATACATTCTTCATTCACCTAGATACTACTCATCCATCTTTCTTTTGCCAACTCCCTCTCTTTTTCATAAATTTTCACCATATCTCCCCAAACTTGTTCATTTTCTATAAGCCCAAGAAATTTCGGGGACAAAATCATGTTTTCAATTTTAAAGATCAATGTGGCTAACAATAAAAAGTTTTGGCTCAAAATTGGTGACTAAGGAATCATGAGTTCATAGGTAGGCTTTTTAGGCTAAGTAGGCTAAACAAAGATGGCCATAAATCATTTTCAAAAATTGCGCACATGCATACATGGCTTCAATAAAGATAGCGAGCAAGTTCTAGAATTCTAACATTCATGATGACACACTCAAGAAAAAAATAAGATCGCATAAGATAAAAAAAGTAAAAGGCACAAAAGCTCACAGACTTATTTTTCGCAACATGCTCAAATACCCAATTTTTTTAACTAATGACAAATAAATAAAAGACATCTTCTCAACTATTCATCACATTATTCATACAAATATGTCATCTCATAAAATCAAATACTCATAGTAAAATCATACGGAAGTGTTGGGCATATTCGAAATCTTGATTAAAAACATACACAAAAATAATTAAACATGCTAAAAAATAAAAATAAAAAATTTAACAAAAAAATCAAAAATTTAATGCAAATATGCTCTACATGCAATCCTAAATGTAATACAAAATGCAATAAAGTACTAAATTACGCATTCTTGACAATCCCCCCACTTAAAATATGCTTCATCCCGAACATATGAGGAAATTATCAAAAGAAAGCGGAATGCGAAAGAGTACTTACCTGGATAGTTCACACGGCTAGTCGGGCCTTGTAGCCCCGGGCGGTCTCTGTTTCTTTATCTCTAGCCACACAGTAGTGTGCGGCACTCACACACGCCCGTGTGGGTGGGGTCTCGAGGGTCGCACGGCCGTGTGGAATTCTACACGAGTTGTGTGATTTTTTAACACTCCGGGGTTTGTCGCGATGCCTCTTGGGTTGTCTCCCACAAAGTGCTAAATTTTACGTCTTCAACTGGACTTGATTTCTAACATCACTGTCGTTGAACCGTGTCGGTTGAAATCCTTAAGCCCTTATATTTTGTATCATCCATCGACGAATGGCGTTGCAGATGTTTTCTTGGATTAAGTAAGTATCGCTTGGGAATTTGCCCTTTTGATGCTCGCCCCCACTTGATGAGCGATTTTGGGCTACTTGCGTCTTCAACGATTTCAGTCTCGCATTCAACAAAAACGATGTTAGAAACAAAGCAATAAGAAAAATTATTTACAAAAAACAAAATGTTTACAATTTACAAAAAGGAAAAAAATCAAAAAAACAATATATATATATTTTACAATAATTGAAAAAATAAAAAAATATTTACAAAAGAAAATCGAGAATAATAATAAAAAAATATATTTACAAAAGCGTCAATTAAGATTGAACTATATATTACAATATTTAAGTAGAATATTTCAATCCCCTAAACGGCGCCAAAAACTTTTTCGCCAAAAAATTAGTTTGGATCTCTATCTTGTGCAAGTGTACAATGTAGTTTATAGGATAATTGCAAAGCAAAGTCGTATTCCTCGTAGAGATTGACTACGAAACACTTAAGGCTATAATAACATCGCATTCAAATTTTATTGAAGCGATGAATATCAAGAGTTCTATAAAAATTGAAAATAAAAAGGAAATAAATAAAATTGCGAACCCCACAAGTATTTTCAACAACACGAAGCAACCTTAGGCACATAATCTCAACACGTTTCTTCAATAATAAATCCAATTAAAGTTTCAAAAACCAATTCATGTGTTTCTATGAGTTCAATTCCTAAAATAATTAATTCCCCTCCGGGGTGGCGCATAAAAGTGGATTAATAATAATTGAGGTATCCCGATCCATCACAACAATTATTAACTCCTATTTGAATTGAAATACTCCCCACAAAATGCGAAGTAGTCTTCGATACATTACCCTGTTTATGTCCGAATTCGATTTTCGTCTCGTTAGAACTCACATCCCATATTATGGAATAACAAGTATGACATGCAAATTATTGATCGATAATTGACAATTAAGAATAAGCATTGAATTCATAAAATAGAACACATGAATCAATTAAGAAACAATTAATTAAGATTTAACATGAATCTGATTTTGATTATGCCACTAAGATCCGAAATATTAGCCAAACATTGATAACAAATTCATAGACAAACTTGAATCAACATTATGACATCGTTTAAGCTAATGAGACAAGAGATCTAAACTAAGAAAGAAAATCCCTTCTTGTCAGGTATAGATTCCCTTCCAAGTCTTGAAGCTCTTGTGCTTCCGTAGATGCGAAAGACCTTGTGGTGTTCTTCGCGACCTAGCCTTACTCGCTCAAAAGACCTTAAATCTTGTGTTCTGTGTAATTTGATGTGTAGTATATGGTATGAATGAATGATTTTTGTGCAAGCCTTGGGTCCCTTTTGTAGATGCTTGGAGAGATCACTTATAGAGTTGGAACGGAAAAGAACTCCAAAAACGCGTGGTAGTGTCCCACACGGCCTGGCCGTGTAGCTTGGTTTTATTCCTGTTTCGTAAGTCCAGCGCTACGATAATCTAGAGGGGGTGAATAGATTATCTCCATCTTTTCGATTTTGCCCTCTTTTTCAAACCGAATGCTCAAAGACAATAATAAATGTGCGGAATGTAAACAACACACGTCGATTTATAGAGGTTCAACCCACCTAGGGCCTAATTCTCTACCACCCCAAAGTATATACGGGATGGATTTCAAAAAAGAAAAAGATTTTATTAATTTACCACAAATTAATACAACACCAACTTACAACAACACCTTGAAGAGCACCACACTCTTCTTCAACACCACCTTTGAGATTACCACAATCTCACTTGAAAATTACCACAATCTCCAACGGAACCTTGTGAAGATTACCACAATCTTCAACCTTGAAGAATACCAAATTCTTCAACACCTCAACAAGAAGATTACCACAATCTTCTTACACCTAACACCTAGATCACCCAAGTGTGTTCTTACCACAAGAACACTCACAAGGATATCTTGTGTTGAATGATTACCCAAATTCAAGATTACAACTCGATAATTGATAATACAATAGAGTGCAAGTGTAATCAAGAAAAGCCTAGACCTCAAGAATGTGAAAGTAAATAGCTAGGCAAATTACAACAAGAAATAAGACAATATAAGAACAAGTGTATTCTTGAGCGTATCTTGTTGTGTTGTAGTTTTCTCTCTTCTAGTGTTGCTTCAATTCTTCCTCTATTTATAGAAGATGTCTTGTACATGATAGGCTCCTCTTGGGGACATGAAATCTGTAAAAAATACCAAGACAATTGAAGAAAAGAGTTTGGTAGAAATCAACCCCTTAAATTAAGGAAAAGGTCATCGCAAACTCAACGGATAGTTTCTTTGTCAAGAGGGGTTCGACCGGTCGCAGCAGAGATAAGTTGAAATTGAATTCTCTGTGAATTTTACACGGGGGGACCGGTCGAGGTGGGTTCGACGGTCGCCTTATGTGTGACCGGTTGGAGGGATCAAAATTGAGAAACAAAATGAGTCTGTTCTCGGGTGCACGCTCGTGCAGTCGCCGCCCTGTGGCCAGTCGCCCTCCCCAATTTCCCTTCGGCCCGTTTTGTTCCAAAACTCAACACAGTACGGGTTGCCCTATAGGCGGACACCTGGTCGAACTGAAACAAATGTGTTGTCCAATTTTAAATCGAAAATAAACAACAAGAAATACTCCAAAAAATAGTAAAAACATTTTAGACCAATCGGGAGTATTAGGACAACATATAGGGACATTGTTTTGATGTAAAAACATTTGATACAAACTCATATAAAAGCGTTGTCCAATTTTGTCGAAAATAAACTTGAAGAAATACTCGAGAAATTATTAAAACCATTTTAAACCATTTAGGAGTATTTGGACAACCTTTAAAAACATTGTTTTGGTGTAAAAACAAAATCATCAAAATCATGATAAAACCATTTATCAAACAATCTCCCCCTTTTTGATGATTACAAACCAAAACAATTCAACAAGGCCGATTTTGAAAACAAAACAATTTTGAGAGGCGATTTTGAAAACAAAACAAGTTTTCCGGTCAAAAATGAATATCCGTTGAGAGCGACAACATTCCGCGCAATATAAACGCAAGGATAGGAGTAGAGATATTCAAACACATATAGCAAATGCCCCTATCAACATGCACAACAAAAGTAATAAAAAGAACTTCAACATAAGCTAAAATCTTAGTTTATCGATATTGAGCTTAAGTATCAAAAACTTAAAAGCTCCTGTCAAAGAGACATCATTAGAAACGTATGTAAGTCCATACTACAACCAATGGACCAAGAATCATACATAACCATAATACAACAAGTGGACATAAATATGATCCACAACTTATGTCTTTAAAAGCAAAGCTTATAGCTTCTTTTCGTTAAGCTTATCTTAGCTTCTTTGAGCTAAAGAGCTTATAACCTGTTTCCCCCTTTGGAATCATCGAAAAGAATGTTAGCACGATAAATACATCATATATTCATATCAAAGTGCGCAACTAAACCGATGTATCGAGCTATTTGAATAGTGAAGCTTATAAACCAAATAGGAGTGAAAAGTCGAATCATACGACTGTAAAGCTTATGAAAAATCATTTCATTTGCAAAAACATGATCTCTATAAATATATAAAACTTTTGAAATCGAGAATCATGTAGGTGATGAATTTTTCATTGAAACGTTTTATCGAACATTTGGCGGGCGTCAAAAATTGAAAAAGATATATATAGCCCTTGTAAATGAAATCAAGCCAAGGTTTTCATCACCAAATACAATTTAACAAATATAATTCATCAACAATCAATAAGCTCATCACAAAAATATATGAATTGCATCAAGAAAAATACATATAAGCCACAAACTCAAGGGTTCAACCTTGATTGAGCTAAAGAGAGTGAAATTCTTACCATTCGATCAAGTAAAGACGAGCAATGATGATGATAGTCGAGCTAGACAATCCCCAAACTATGTAATTCATGCAACAAAACTCATTTGAAGTGAATTTTGTGTGAAATTTGCAAAGGGACGAAAAATGAACAAAATAAGCCAAAATGACTAAGTCCGGAAACAGAACCATTTAGAAAATTGGATTCAACATCCATTTGGTAAAGCTTGAAATTTTCTTAAAACAAGAATGGGCAAGTAAAATGCAAATAGCTACAAAATGTGCTATGAGTGCAAATGTTACACCAAAATCAATTACCTCCTTTTTTGAAAGTACCTTGAGCTACTAACCTAGCCTTAGTTCGACCAATATTGCCTTGGTCATCGAGTTTTGTTACGGAGTACCCATTTTGTATCTATAGTTGTTTGTGATGGAAGACATGGCATTTATCATTTCCTTTTAGCTCCTCTTGTAATTCTATTTATCTTGGAGCATCAATTGAGGAATTTGTCTTCTTGTTCACTATCATCATTGGGCATCCAATTGATCTAAGGTGTTCATAATAGAACATTTACATCCAAATATTTTGAGGTAACTAATATTTGGAGTACTTCATTTCTCATCTACACAACTTAACAAACTCATTAACGGATCGCTTATATAAGCAAGAAAAAATAGCTCAAGTGTAAAAACATGCCTCAATCATCAATCACAAATTATTTTGCATAAGAGCATATTAGAAGTAGACACTATATATATAGACCATGAAGCAAGAAACACATACTTGTGCATTTAGAAGATCATCAAGAGTCTAATAAATCATGCAAGTTCAAATAAGCTTAAGAAAGCTACAAAAGGTCTCTTTTGAAATTTGAAAATCCGATAGTTGAGACCTTATTTAAAAAAGTATTTGAACAAGAGTTGACAAAGTGAATATGTGCAATTAAATATCGAATAGTGCCTTTCAATAAAAATCTAAAAATCCTCTTAATGGCACCTGTATGAAATACAAAAAAAAACAAGCATATAGGCATATGACAATACATATATCGAGTCTATAAGAGTAAGAGTAACACAAGTAAACGTGCCTCGATAATTTATGCCTTTCTTGACAAAATGATGACGTAAATGGCCATTTTGTGAAAATATGTAAATCCTACACAATTCTTAAAACAAATCTAGCACAAATCATAATGATAAAAGTGTAGGCTAAGAGATATCACAAGTAAGCTCATGCCATAAAAATCCATAAGAGATGATAATACACTTTAGTCTACAAAAATGCACAAGAGTTTTAAAAACATCATATAAGGTCTTCTTTTCAATTTTTTTTTTTAAAATACAAATAAGTTTTGAAGACCTTAATTTAAAATTTAAATACATGAAAACTCATTTTGCAATTAAGACACAAATAAAAATATGCATAGAAATAAAATGCATATTTAAATGGGAGATACGTTTTTACCAATTACGCCGTTTCCATGGGTTTTCCCATTGTTGATGATATCTTCCTTTTTAAAATCTTCATGTTGATAGTAATCTCTCCAATTATTCCATCTCCAAAATTTTTGTCCTTCCCATTGTTGATGGTCTCTCTTCTTTGAAAATCATCTTGTTGATGATGTCTTTGCCATTTCAAGGATTGTGTTCTTCCCATTTTTGATTATATCCTCTTCTTGGAAATTGGCTTTGTTGAAAATAGTTTCTCCTTCTTTGATCAAATGAATCGATCATTTGATGCCTTCTTAGCGGTATGAATTTTCTTCGATCATTATTTCGCCGAGTACCTAATATGACATTGTTTTGTGGTACCCTCATGTGTTTGGGTCCTTTGGGATTAGTCTTGAGACTTTTAGGTCTCCAACAATAATTAGAGTTATTTCTAGCTCGACAAGAATTAGCCATATGACCCTTTTTACCGCAATAAAAATAAGTAATAATTCTAGGAGCATAATGACCAATATGCATAGTGACTTGATCCTTTTTCATATGATTAACAACATTGGCTTATGATCAAGTCCTTTATCACAATTATGAATATCAACAATATTGGACATTTTATTGGTACTCAAGTTTGATTTTGATAAATCATTTTTCAAGCAATTAATATCCTCAACAAGAGTGCTTTATTTTTTTTTCAAGGTTTCTAACCTTATCAAGAGTGGTAGTGTGAGCACATGATAGTGATTCATAGGAAGTAAATAAACTATCCTTATCATTTTTCAAAACATTGAATTTCTTTTTCAAATTTTTGTACTTAACAAGCAAACTTTGGAATTCATCTTGAAGATCATCAAAATCATTTTGCAAATCACTATAATCATTTTGAATAACAATATCATAGGAAGTAGAGGGTTTAAGACATACCTCGTTTTTCTTCGATGCCCATAAGACAATGTTCAACTTCTTCATAGTTGGAAGTTGTAAGAGCTTGTTCCTTAGATTTGACATTGTATCCCTTTGAGAAGTAGATGCTTTTGTTTGACTCCTTTCATTTGCAAATACTCCATAGATGGCTTCTAATTTTTGCCATACTTCATGTGCCGATCGAATTCCTACAATATGTTCATATTCCAAATTAGTAAATGAACAATACAAAATATTGAGAGCTTTACCGTTTAAGGAGATGATTTTCTTTTCTTTATCATTGAGCTCTTTGAAGCCTTTGGAGATGTGTGGTGTATCTTTCATCGGAATGGATTCTCCATTTATGACGGTGTTCCAAATATCAAACCCGCAACCTTGTAAATAGCATTCCATTCTTTCTTTCCAAAATATAAATTTTTGGAATAAAACCGAGGTGGCTTGGTGGTGGGAGTCTTGGAAAGATGAGCTTCGTTCAGAGCCGACGATCGTTTCTCTTCACTCGCGATGTGAAACGAGCTTGCCAAAGAGTTTGGCTCGATACCACTTGTAAGTCCAAGCGACTCTACGATAATATAGAGGGGGTGAATAGATTATCTCCATCTTTTCGATTTTGCCCTCTTTTTCAAACCGAATGCTCAAAGACAATAATAAAGGTCGAATGTAAACAACACACGTCGATTTATAGAGGTTCAACCCACCAGGGCCTAATCCTCTACCACCCCAAAGATATCCGGGATGGATTTTAAAAAAAAAAAGATTTTATTAATTTACCACAAATTAATACAACACCAACTTACAACAACACCTCAAGAGCACCACACTCTTCTTCAACACCACCTTTGAGATTACCACAATCTCACTTGAAGATTACCACAATCTCCAATCGGAACCTTGTGAAGATTACCACAATCTTCAACCTTGAAGAATACCAAATTCTTCAACACCTCAACAAGAAGATTAGCACAATCTTCTTACACCTAATACCTAGACCACCCAAGTGTGTTCTTACCACAAGAACACTCACAAGGATATCTTGTGCTGAATGATTGCCCAAATTCAAGATTACAACTCGATAATTGATAATACAATAGAGTGCAAGTGTAATCAAGAAAAGCCTAGACCTCAAGAATGTGAAAGTGAATAGCTAGGCAAATTACAAAAAGAAATAAGACAATGTAAGAACAAGTGTATTCTTGAGTGTATCTTGTTGTGTTGTAGTTTTCTCTCTTCTAGTGTTGCTTCAATTCTTCCTCTATTTATAGAAGATGTCTTGTACATGATAAGATCCTCTTGGGGACATGAAATCAGTAAAAATACCAAGACAATTGAAGAAAAGATCTGTTAGAAATCAACCCCTTAAATTAAGGAAAAGCGGTCGCAAACTCAACGGATAGTTTCTTTGTCAAAAGAGGGGTCGATCGGTCGCGCAGAGATAAGTTGAAATTGAATTCTCTATGAATTTTTACACAGGGGGACCGGTCGAGGTGGGTTCGACCGATTGCCCCTATGTATGACCGGTTGGAGGGATCAAAATTGAGAAACAAAATGAGTCCGTTCTCGTGGGTACGTTCGTGTGCCGGTCGCCCTCCCCATTTCCCTTCAGCCCCCGTTTTTGTTCCAAAACTCAACACATGTACGGGTTGCCCTATAGGACGACCGGTCGAGCTCGAAACAAATGTGTTGTCCAATTTTAAATCGAAAATAAACAACAAGAAATACTCCGAAAAATAGTAAAAACATTTTAGACCAATCGGGAGTATTAGACAACATATAGAGACATTGTTTTGATGTAAAAACATTTGACACAAACTTATATAAAAGTGTTGTCCAATTTTGTCGAAAATAAACTTGAAGAAATACTCCAGGAAATTATTAAAACCATTTTAAACCATTTAGGAGTATTTGGACAACCTTTAAAAACATTGTTTTGGTGTAAAAACAAAATCATCAAAATCATGATAAAACCATTTATCAAACAATCTCCCCCTTTTTGATGATTACAAACCAAAACAATTCAACAAGGCCGATTTTGAAAACAAAACAATTTTGAGAGGCGATTTTGAAAACAAAAATCCGGTCAAAAATGAATATCCGTTGAGAGCGACAACATTCCGCGCAATATAAACGCAAGGATAGGAGTAGAGATATTCAAACACATATAGCAAATGCTCTCCTATCAACATGCACAACAAAAGTAATAAAGAAGCAACTTCAACATAAGCTAAAATCTTAGCTTATCGATATTGAGCTTAAGTATCAAAAACTTAAAAGCTCCCCTGTCAAAAGAGACATCATTAGAAACGTATGTAAGTCCATACTACAACCAATGGACCAAGAATCATACATAACCATAATACAACAAGTGGACATAAATATGATCCACAACTTACGGCTTTTAAAAGCCAAAGCTTATAACTTCTTTTCGTTAAGCTTATCTTAGCTTTTTGAGCTAAAGAGCTTATAACATGTTTCTCCCCTTTGGAATCATAAAAAGAATGTTAGCACGATAAATACATCATATATTCATATCAAAGTGCGCAACTAAACCGATGTATCGAGCTATTTGAATAGTGAAGCTTATAAACCAAATAGGAGTGAAAAGTCGAATCATACGACTTGTAGAAGCTTATGAAAAATCATTTCATTTGCAAAAACATGATCTCTATAAATATATAAGACTTTTGAAATTGAGAGAATCATGTAGGTGATGAATTTTTCATTGAAACGTTTTTATCGAACACTTGGCGGGCGTCAAAAATTGAAAAAGATATATATAGCCCTTGTAAATGAAATCAAGCCAAGTTTTTCATCACCAAATACAATTTAACAAATATCATTCATCAACAATCAATAAGCTCATCACAAAAATATATGAATTGCATCAAGAAAAATACATATAAGCCACAAACTCAAGGTTCAACCCAATTGAGCTAAAGAGAGTGAAATTCTTACCATTCGATCGGTAAAGACGAGCAATGATGATGATAGTCGAGCTAGACAATCCCCAAACTATGTAATTCATGCAACAAAACTCATTTGAAGTGAATTTTGTGTGAAATTTGCAAAGGGACGAAAAATGAACAAAATAAGCCAAAATGACTAAGTTTGGAAACAGAACCATTTAGAAAATGGATTCAACATCCATTTGGTAAAGCTTGAAATTTTCTTAAAACAAGAATGGGCAAGTAAAATGCAAATAGCTACAAAATGTGCTATGAGTGCAAATGTTACACCAAAATCAATTATCTCCTTTTTGAAAGTACCTTCGAGCTACTAACCTAGCCTTAGTTCGACCAATGTTGCCTTGGTCATCGAGTTTTGTTCCGGAGTACCCATTTTGTATGTATAGTTGTTTGTGATGGAAGACATGGCATCTATCATTTTTTTAGCTCCTCTTGTAATTCTATTTATCTTGGAGCATCAATTGAGAATTTGTCTTCTTGTTCACTATCATCATTGGGCATCAATTGATCTAAGTAGTTCATAATAGAACATTTACATCCAAATATTATGAGGTAACTAATATTTGGAGTACTTCATTTCTCATCTACACAACTTAACAAACTCATTAACGGCATCGCTTATATAAGCAAGAAAAAAATAGCTCAAGTGTAAAAACATGCCTCAATCATCAATCACAAATTATTTTGCATAAGAGCATATTAGAAGTAGACACTATATATATAGACCATGAAGCAAAAACACACATTGTGCATTTAGAAGATCATCAAGAGTCTAATAAATCATGCAAGTTCAAATAACCCTAACCATAAGCTTAAGAAAGCTACAAAAGGTCTCTTTTGAAATTTGAAAATCGATAGTTGAGACCTTATTTAAAAAAGTATTTGAACAAGAGTTGACAAAGTGAATATGTGCAATCAAATATCGAATAGTGCCTTTCAAAAAAATCTAAAAATCCTCTTAATGGCACCTGTATGAAATACAAAAAAACAAGCATATAGGCATATGACAATACATATATCGAGTCTATAAGAGTAAGAGTAACACAAGTAAACGTACTCGATAATTTATGCCTTTCTTGACAAAATGATGACGTAAATGGCCATTTTGTGAAAATATGTAAATCCTACACAATTCTTAAAACAAATCTAGCACAAATCATAATGATAAAAGTGTAGGCTAAGAGATATCACAAGTAAGCTCATGCCATAAAAATCCATAAGAGATGATAATACACTTTAGTCTACAAAAATGCACAAGAGTTTTAAAAACATCATATAAGGTCTTCTTTTCAATTTTTTTTTTAAAATACAAATAAGTTTTGAAGACCTTAATTTAAAATTTAAATACATGAAAACTCATTTTGCAATTAAGACACAAATAAAAATATGCATAGAAATAAAATGCATATTTAAATGGGAGATACGGTTTACCAATTACACCGTTTCTATGGGTTTTCCCATTGTTGATGATATCTTCCTTTTTAAAATCTTCATGTTGATAGTAATCTCTCCAATTATTCCATCTCCAAAATTTTTGTCCTTCCCATTGTTGATGGTCTCTTCTTCTTTGAAAATCATCTTGTTGATGATGTCTTTGCCATTTCAAGGATTGTGTTCTTCCCATTTTTGATTATACCCTCTTCTTGGAAATTGGCTTTGTTGAAAATAGTTTCTCCTTCTTTGATCAAATGAATCGGTCATTTGATGCCTTGGCGGTATGAGTTTTCTTCGATCATTATTTGCCGAGTACCTAATATGACATTATTTTGTGGTACCCTCATGTGTTTGGGTCCTTTAGGATTAGTCTTGAGACTTTTAAGGCCCCAACAATAATTAGAGCTATTTCTAGCTCGACAAGAATTAGCCGTATGACCCTTTTTATCGCAATAAAAACAAGTAATAATTCTAAGAGCATAATGGCCAATATGCATAGTGACTTGATCCTTTTTCATATGATTAACAACATTAGGCTTATGATCAAGTCCTTTATCACAATTATAAATATCAACAATATTGGACATTTTATTGGTACTCAAGTTTGATTTTGATAAATCATTTTTCAAGCAATTAATATCCTCAACAAGCGTACTATTTTCTTTTTCAAGGTTTCTAACCTTATCAAGAGTGGTAGTGTGAGCACATGATAGTGATTCATAGGAAGTAAATAAACTATCCTTATCATTTTTCAAAACATTGAATTCCTTTTTCAAATTTTTGTACTTAACAAGCAAGCTTTGGAATTCATCTTGAAGATCATCAAAATCATTTTACAAATCACTATAATCATTTTGAATAACAATATCATAGAAAGTAGAGGGTTTAAGACATACCTCGTTTCTTCTTCGATGCCCATAAGACAATGTTCAACTTCTTCATAGTTGGAAGTTGTAAGAGGCTTGTTTCTTAGATTTGACATTGTATCCCTTTGAGAAGTAGATGCTTTTGTTTGACTCATTTCATTTGCAAATACTCCATAGATGGCTTCTAATTTTTGCCATACTTCATGTGCCGATCGAATTCCTACAATATGTTCATATTTCAAATTAGTAAATGAACAATACAAAATATTGAGAGCTTTACCGTTTAAGGAGATGATTTTCTTTTCTTAATCATTGAGCTCTTTGAAGCCTTTGGAGGTGTGTGGTGTATCTTTCATCGGAATGGATTCTCCATTTATGACGGTGTTCCAAATATCAAACCCGCAACCTTATAAATAGCATTCCATTCTTTCTTTCCAAAATATAAAATTTTTGGAATCAAACCGAGGTGGCTTGGTGGTGGAGGTGCCGGAAAGATGAGCTTCGTTAAGTAAGCCAACGATCGTTTCTCTTCACTCGCGATGTGAAACGAGCTTGCCAAATAGTTTGTCTCGATACCACTTGTAAGTCCAAGCGGCTACAATAATCTAGAGGGGGTGAATAGATTATCTCCATCTTTTCGATTTTGCCCCTCTTTTTCAAACCGAATGCTCAAGGACAATATTAGAGGTGCGGAATGTAAACAACACACGTCTATTTATAGAGGTTCAACCCACCTAGGGCCTAATCCTCTACCACCCCAAAGATATCCAGGGATGGATTTCAAAAAAGAAAAAGATTTTATTAATTTACCACAAATTAATACAACACCAACTTACAACAACACCTTGAAGAGCACTACACTCTTCTTCAACACCACCTTTGAGATTACCACAATCTCACTTGAAGATTACCACAATCTCCAACGGCACCTTGTGAAGATTACCACAATCTTCAACCTTGAAGAATACCAAATTCTTCAACACCTCAACAAGAAGATTACCACAATCTTCTTACACCTAACACCTAGATCACCCAAGTGTGTTCTTACCACAAGAACACTCACAAGGATATCTTGTGTTGAATGATTACCGAAATTCAAGATTACAACTCGATAATTGATAATACAATGGAGTGCAAGTGTAATCAAGAAAAGCCTAGACCTCAAGAATGTGAAAGTGAATAGCTAGGCAAATTACAACAAGAAATAAGACAATGTAAGAACAAGTGTATTCTTGAGTGTATCTTGTTGTGTTGTAGTTTTTCTCTTCTAGTGTTGCTTCAATTCTTCCTCTATTTATAGAAGATGTCTTGTACATGATAGGCTCCTCTTGGGGACATGAAATCAAAAATACCAAGACAATTGAAGAAAAGAGTGTTAGAAATCAACCCCTTAAATTAAGGAAAAGCGTCGCAAACTCAAGCGGATAGTTTGTCAAAGAGGGGTTCGACCGATCGCGCAAAGATGAGTTGAAATTGAATTCTCTGCGAATTTTACATAGGGGACGGTCGGGTGGGTTCGACCGTCGCCCTATATGTGACCGGTTTGAGGGATCAAAATTGAGAAACAAAATGAGTCTATTCTCGTGGGTACGTTCGTGCACGGTCGCCGGGTCGACAGCCGCCCCGTGGCTGACCGTCGCCCTCTCCCATTTCTCTTGATCCCATTTTCTGTTCCAAAACTCAACACAGTACGGATTGCCTATAGGGCGACCTGGTCGAGCACGAAACAAATGTGTTGTCCAATTTTAAATCGAAAATAAACAACAAGAAATACTCAGAAAAATAGTAAAAACATTTTAGACCAATCGGGAGTATTAGGACAACATATAGGGACATTGTTTTGATGTAAAAACATTTGACACAAACTCATATAAAAGCGTTGTCCAATTTTGTCGAAAATAAACTTGAAGAAATACTCAGGAAATTATTAAAACCATTTTAAACCATTTAGGAGTATTTGGACAACCTTTAAAAACATTGTTTTGGTGTAAAAACAAAATCATAAAAATCATGATAAAATCATTTATCAAACAGTTTCTTCCCTTTTTCACACGGTTGTGTCATTTTTCACACGGTTGTGTCACACGACCTTGTGGCCCCACACGATCTGGCCATGTGACTTGATTTTGTCCGAATTTGCTCCTGAGATCTCATGAAAGTTGTAGCAATTTCTCTTAGCTTTCCATAGCCACTTGAATCACCTCAATATCAAATTTGTAGAAAGTTATTGCCAAAATACTAAACCCGCCAAAGGTCTTTGGAAATTGTTAGCGCATTTGGACGTTTTGAAGGAAATTCCCTTTTGTTCGATCGTCCATGCTTCTTTCCTTCACATATTTGTTGGCACCTTAGCTTTTGACCTATACTTTAGAACATGATATCGTTTTTACTCCAATTTAGCTCCATTTCTGTGAGAAGTTACAAGAACACGCAATATCACGCCCAACAAAAAACCAACCAAAACACACTAAATATAAATGCAAATGTATTAAATATATATCAAAATAAGCCCCTAAATGCACGTATATTTTACACGTATAAACAGACCACCCGCCTTGCCACCCCGTTCTAATGACTCTAGAGCCAATATATATATATATATATATATATAAACAATGCTTTTTCTATTTTTGTTTTCCGCTCATTTCCGCTTTCTAATTCTGTATGGAACGTTTTTTTGTAATTTATTAAATTTATTTATTTACTGGCTGGCAATGATTTAAATATTCCTTTTTAAAAATTATACAGCATTGGTGCCGTGAACTTTTGTAGAGGTCAACTTTCCTTAGTTAACTTTTCCAAAGTAATTATATACCCACAAAATACGGTCCAGAAAATTGTTTACTTTTTTATTTTGATTACAAAAAAAGCTAATTTTTACACAATCTTGAAAATTAAGGAAATAAAAACTGGTTATGTAAAGTCAAATTAACATTCAATTTAAGAATTCTAGAAGGATTTTTTTGTTTGGACATAAAATTATTTTTAACTAATGAATGCCCGAAAATTGGGGCCCAAGATTAATTAACTATGGAAAATCCTTAATGTTAACACTGAATGTAAACATTATAATACAATATTCGTTTTTTAATTCATAAAAACGTTTTTGTTATAAGATTTGCAATAAAAGTAAAGCTAAAATTTAGGAGAACAAATTTCATTCAAATGGTAAAATAGATACAGAAATAATATTATTATTGGATTCCTATAATATTACATCAACAATTCCAGTCAAATCTAACAAATTGCAATCATTAAATCTCGAAAATTTGGCAATTGAATATCATACAAATTTTAAAAGATGGCCAAGTAAAATCTAATCAATAATTCATTTTTAAAAGATACTTTAACTGTAATATATATTTCCAAAAATAATTTTTTTGTCACCTATATATATGTCATCCAATTTCATTATCGAACTACACGTTGAAACCGTAATTGTAAAACACGTCAGGAAGAATACATAATTCAGATTAATCTTTAAACAATCCAATTCAATGGCGCCTATTATCACTCTTATTCGTGATTTGAATATGACCAAAACGCAATGGGTTGTGAAGCTCCGTCTCATTCGATTGTATGAAAAACCCAGCGACAATGACAGATCAAATACAAAGCCTGGAATGTGTGTTTCACGATCTGAGGTAGTATGTACATACGATTAAATTGGTATATTGTTTTTCTATTTTTATTAATCTTATTAATTTTGTAGGGAGATCGCATTCAAGGGACTCCTACGTTTTCATTGATCGGTTCAAAAAGATCTTGAAAGAAGGGCGCGTGTATGCAATTCATGATTTTATTGTTGCCAACCAAATAGACAAGTACAAGGCTACAACAACAAAACATAAAATATTTTTTCATGGCGAACAAATGTTTTTGAAATGTTTGATATTTCATTCCCGCGATTCATGTTCAATTTTAAGAATTTCTCAGAATTGTCAAATGTTGATGCTATCGACGAGACTTTGCTATTTGGTATGTCTTTTTATATTGGTACTTTAAGTAATGGATTAATTTATTTCACAAATATTTTTTAAGGCTATATGTCCATAAATCGCGATGTCATTGGAAGAGTAGTATCAATGTCTGCCGCAGAATAAAGAGTTTGGAGGGAAAGTTACAAGATTCATCGAAGTGACCATTGAAGATTTGGAGTAATTTAAATTTGAAATTTTTTTATAATATTTATTATATTATTACAACTGAACTAAAATTTCTCAAATTTATTGTTCTAGGAATAATCGTATTACGCACATTATGAGAGGATTACGTAGATTTGATCCTTAAGCATCTACAAACGCAAAATTTGGAGCCAATTATTATTATACTACAAATGTGTCGGGCCAAAGTTTGAGAGGTAATACTTTAAAAAAATTACTAAAAATTGTTAAAGATATGATATTTTGTAATGCTGCCACGCTTACATTTTTTTATAATTTTAGATCGTGTGAAAGTCACTAACTCCTTCCATGTGACAAAGATGATTGTTGATTCAAATTTTGAAGAAATAAACGAGTTCAAGCAGAGGTAAACACTTTATTTGTTTTTATTTTTTATTTTTTAATTAATAGATGTAATTTAATTAATTTTTGTTATTATTGTAGGATTCGAAACAAGTAGCCAAACAAGTTCTATAAGCTACATAACAACTCCTTCGACTCAAGACAATTGTTGACGATTTACAATCGGAAAATTCATCATTGAGAACATTGGATGAATTGTACACAAGAAGAGAGGTTTAAAAATACTATCTTTATTATTTGTAACAATATTATTTTGCTATATTGTGTTAATTTATAATGTGTTAATAACTTTTTATTTTATTATAGGTTGGGAGTTTTGGGTTTGTGCTAAAATTGTGTCTTTTATCGGAGAGTGGTGGTACCTTTCGTGCAATAAATATCTAAAGAAACTCGAAGTTTTAGGAGAACAACTATATTGTGCCAAATGCAAAGCCAACATGACAAAGTGGTATGTTTCGGTATAAAATTCGATTTCAACAGTTGATGAGACCGCGTGTGCGTCTCTTCTTTGTTGGGACAGAGATTGTGAGGCATTAATAGGAAAACCATGCTCGGTGTTGGGAGGAGTGTATGGAGGTAAGCTTTGATTGTTTATTAAAATTTTTATATTTATCTTTGAAATTATTTATATTTTTTGTATTAATAAAAATTATATTTTATTTTTTCGTAAACAAAACATTGATGAGATTCCTCAGAAATTTGTACGTGCAGGAGAAAAAAATTTATTCAAAGTGCAAATCAAATCGATCAACTTCGAATTACACGGGAGCATTTACGGTGGTCAAACTAAAGATGATCCAACATTGATTTCAAAATATGGTTGTTCTCAGATCCGAGAGCCAGGTTTGTTACAATATATTAATTTATTTTTGTATCTTAAACTATGGCATACTAAAATTAATAACTTTTTAAAGAGTCGATTTCTATTCAAAGCTTCAAGCGGATGATTTGGCACAAATGAAGGTATTGAAATTTTCAATGTGTGATTATTAAATTAGTAGAGTCAATTAAGAATATTAAATGCCTTTCTTTAGTTTAATTTATTACATAATGTAATATGAAATGTAATTGTTATGTAAATGTGTTAGTGTTTTAAATTATTTTTTCTATTTTTTTTAGGATTATTCATCCGGGGATGAGATGAACACCCCAAACAAAGGTTTAAAAAAATCCAGCAAAGGAGTAAACTTCTCGGTACTAAGCGTGCATTACTCGAGGAATTTTCAAGCTCGACTACGTGCAAAAAATTGAAAAGTATTATCAAGAAAGAAGACAACAAGGATGACTAGAATGGTTCTTTTTTAGGCTGCAATCAGACTCAATTTTTTTTAATGTTTTGATTTTTGAACAATATTTTTACTTTGAGTTTTTTTGGGTTTCGTTGAATGTTGTATTTTTTTCGAACTAAGTAATTCAATTTTATTTAATATTATTGGTTGTTTGGTTATTGGAATTAAGTTAAATTTTTTTAATCTTGCATTAATATTATGCATTACTTTTAGTGGATTATTATCTTTATATTTTTTATTACGTTTGTCTAATAAAAATAAATTACATGTGCATTTTTATTGACCAAAAATGATACAGTCAATCATTAACTTATTAAAAAAGTCATCAAATTAACATAATGAAGACCCCAAAGACCATCAGGGTTCCACTACACTCAAGGTGTAGGGTCAAGTGGCTTTGCGAGCTTAGGGTCTTCATGAAACATAAATTACAAGAACAAAAATAGTTACAAATATCAATAAGAATTGAAACATCATGAAAAAAAAACAAACTGCAAAACTAACTACAACTCTATATTTAATTAGACAATAATATCCAATGCAATAAAATGAACAGATTCTTGAAATCACCAAAAGATCCAGTTTGCATTGCAATAAAGTCATATATGGCAAGAAAATATTACAATTTCAATTAAAATATATATGCATTAAATTTTAAGCAATCTTTAACAAAAATAATTTCATTTTTATGTTCAGTATATATGTTCAGTTTTAGGATTTGTATATATAGAGGGCCTGGCTTTCATTTTCGTTTTTAAAAACTTCAAACTGAACACCACCAAAAACACAGACAGGCTAAGGCAACCAGAAAACTAGAATAAACAGAACATGAGGCAGCTGAAAGGACACACGGTTTTGGGAAAAAAACGGAGCAGGGATGAAAATACATCAAACGGTATTTTCAATTTTTTAAAAATAGAACAATTAATATTAAGTATGAGTTAGTGGTTTTCAGTACTTATCTATTTCTGGATTTTTCACAATGCTCATGTATTATATAGTGTTTAAGTTCAACAATACCTGTAATTTGAATGATTTAGTATATTATACCTTTATACATTTCTAAATTGAATTTAATATACAAAATTGCTATCATTTTATATGTTACTGTCTAAAATGTTGCTATAGTTAGCAAAAATAAAATTGTATGTAAAATTAAAACCATTCACATTGTATTTTTGTACATTAAATAGTAAGATTAATATATTTTCTAATAATTAATTATACTTTATGTAATTATCAGTTCTACTATTATATAAATATATATATATATATATATTCAAATATTTTATTTATGAATATCTCATTTTTTATATTACTCATTCTGTTATTTTTCGGACAATGAAAATGCATCTCCAAAGTTATCTGTAAGATTTGAATTGAACGGCTCATCAAGAGGAGTATTATATTCGTTCACTAACACCCCGCTCGGTGTCATTACATGTGGTAATTTTATTATTGTACTAACTTTGTAATATGTTTACGGATTATTTACGAAAATAATTATTTTTTCTTTTAATTAAATATAGATTATAATTCTTTTGGTAGAAAATCATTATTTTGATTTGTTTAATTTCTACTTTTGTTTCTTGAGAAAATCAGGAAAAATCACCAAGGACTTTTCAAGAGTATCTACAAAAGTTGATATACAAGGTTCATCTAGCGAGAAATATCTATCCACTATCAAACACCCCCATTTCGGTGATATTACAAACGGTATATCATTATTATTTTTAATATTGAAATCTTTTATAAATATAATAAGTTAGTAAAATTGCATATGTTCATATGTAACATTTTTTATTATATCCATGTGATGAATTCAATTTGCAAAATGGGAACACACTATGGAAGTAATGGTGAAAATAGAACCGTATTAAAAGATCAAGCGGTTGGGGCATCTTCTGCGAGGAACTCAAATTCGAAACAATTATTGATCTCACAAAGATGAGTCCACTCTAAGCTGTTCGGAGCAAAATGACACTTCATTTGGCATAAATAGTGTTACTAATGAGGGTCCTGTTGAAGTGGAAGAGACAGTTTGCCTTCTCCGCAACCTGGTTTGTGTGTTTTCTCTTAATTATTGGTATCTATGTTATTCAATTATTTTTTTCATATATTTTTTTAACAAAGTTTATTTTATATTTTTTAGATTATTGGGATATGGGTGATCCGACATACAAATGTCAATTTTGTGGAGCTTTGTTTTTGTACGAAGAAAGGCTCTCCCATTCTCCAAAAAATAAGCCTAGATATTCTTTGTGTTGTGGCAATGGAATTATTTGAATCGCTCCCGTTAAACAACCGCCTAATGTGCTTGAAGATTTATTATTCGGAGATGGAAATAAATCTAAGCACTTTCAAGAAAACATAAGATCATACAACAATATGTTCTGTTTTTTACTTCAATGGGAGGCAAAATAGACAAGGATATAAACAAAGGGTCGTGGGTCCTGTCTTTCGAATGCATGTACGTAATTATCATCTTATTGGAAGTTTGTTGCCGCCCGATGGTTCAACACCAAAATTCGCACAAATGTATATATATGATACAAAAATGAAATATCAAACCGATTAAATTCGGTTAGGTATTGAGCATTTAATTTATTTATTTATTAATTAATATTTGTGAGGCCCAATTTTAACAACGTAAGATACGGTGTTATGTAGTGATTATTTATTCTGGGTGTATCACGAACCTATTATTAATGAAACGCGACTCTTTTTATTTACTTCTTCCAACGTCAATTACGATTCTCGCATTTTTTTAGCTTAGCAATTTTATATTCTCCTCTAGTATTAATACTTGATCGAATGATTACGATTGTAGAAATATTAGACCTTCAACAATTTAGGAGTACATTACAATCCTTATCCTAATATTTTATCTTATTCTATAATTCATCCCAACCAATTTCTCAATCAATTTTTTTTTAAAAAAAAGAGATAAAACAAATTTCTTATTTCACATCTTTAATTTTTAAATTTCTAAATATTTAATTATAAAAATTTATACATTTTATTTTCTTTCAATTTTGTATAAAAAATTATTTTTTTATATTTTTTTAAAATTCAAAATTACCCATTATAAAATGGGGAGGTTGTTACATATTATTTTCAAGACCTACAATTATATATATATATATACATATATATTATTATTCCCCAACTTTATTCCCCAACTTTTGGTCACATGCCTAAAGAAGAGAAACTTTTCTTTCCACAAAATTCTAATAAATAAAAATACAAACACCATGATTATTATTCCTTCCAACTTTTGGCTCCTTGTCTTAGGGGAATCAATCACTTTTGTTATTTTTTTTCTTTATCAACCAATATTCTTCATTTCATAATTATCATAAAAACACAAGATTTGCTTCCATTTTCCTCTCTAAAGGATCAAATTCTTCAAGCATAAGGTAAGAAAATCTCATTTCTCCCAACTCTATTTTTCTTCTCCAATCCTCAACCTTATACCTTCACCATCTAATAATGTTGAATCCTTCTTGTTGAGGTACTCCTAGAGAAATTTCTTGAAGAATTAGAGACCTAGATTTGACTACAAGCTTGAAGAGAAAATTCAAGACTACACATTATTAAGGTGAGAAAATTATGGTTTTAGTATTTTTATCTTGACAACATGAAGAATTAATTTTTGACTCAATAATATGAATTTTTGGAGCTTAGTGGTCGACCTACATCATCTCAAGTTGAGGTTAGAGGCTTGAAGGAAAATTTCCATTTTTGAGACTACTTGAAGACATTAAGGTGAGTAGTAACTAGGGGTGGGCATTCGGGGTCGGGTAGTCGGGCCCGACCCGATCGGGTAATACCCGATTGTGCGGGTATTTTCTGGAAAAAATTGGTTAGCGGGTACCCGATACCCTAACTTAATAAATCGGCCTGAATCGGGTAGTGTGAATGTTACCCGACATTACCGATCGGTACCCGCTATTTTTAAAAACCAAAATGAAGAAAATGGGCAAAGGTCGAGGATAAGCTTATGTTCTGTCTTCATTTTTGATAATCTCGATTTTACTCACTTCACAAAGACAAAGAAAGCGGCAGAATCGCGAGTCCAACTAAAGTACAGGCGTAGCCGCTTTCTCTTTTATTTCTCAATTTCTTCCTCCTCTAAGCGAAGAGTGTAGGCCACATGTGATTTTTGAGTAAACGTGGTTGTAATTTGATTTATGTTCTTTTGAGTTGTTTGAAAAAGTTGGGTACCTTTGTGTTTCTATATATTAGCCTTTGTTTTTTGAGTTTTTTTTTTATTATTATTATATTAATTGATCAAATAGGTGCCCATCCTTGTGCTACTACTTTAGGAGACAGCATAATTTTCTTGGGGGCAACAAGAATAAAGACCTTACAACTTACAAGGAGGAAAAACGTAAAAAGTTGTGTTCGAAACCCGATTGATCGGGTACCGGGTTTTCGGGTGCACCGAAAATTCGGTATCCGATATTATCAGGTCGGGGCGGGTACCTATATTTGCTACCCGATAAATTCGGGTACCGACCGAATCCCGAAAACCCGACTACCCGACCCGATGCCCACCTAGTAGTAGTAACCATTTGGTCCTAGTATATTTTCTTTAGACTTGAGACTTTAATTTTAACACCAAAATATTGGTTTGGATACCATTTAGGGGCTGATCTTCAAGAGTTTGAGTCAAGAAGTTGATTCAAGAAAGAAGACTATATTTTAGATCAACCCGAGAAACTACTACGAGGTGGGTGAAAAAATCCTTTCAACTTCTAGGTGTTTTAAATTGAAAATATGCATGTAGTATTTTGTTATTGAGCACTTGAGATATATATTATGTATTGCATGCCATTTTCTTGTATCAAGTTGGAAAAATTCTCAAGTGTTGCTCAAAAATGCGATTTATCGAAAAATAGGGCATACATGCACACTTTATTGTTATACTTGATGATATTTTGTATGAGAAGGATATGTATGTGTATGACTCTTGAAATCTATGTTTTGAATAATTTATAACCTGGACAAGTCGAGCATAATTGATTAAATTTCAACTTTTGGACTTAAAATGCAAAAATGGAAAGTTGGTGGACTTAATTGCAAGAAAATAAAACTTAAGGGACCCCTCTGTAATTTTCAATTTTTGGGACTGAACTCAGGTTCAAAAATTATGTTTTGACATTTTAATAAAGTTTTAAGAGTTTTTAGATAAATAAAATCAACCCTTAAAAGCCCAAGTACTAGATTGTAAGATTTTAGAAGTTTAAGGGCTATTTTGCAATTTTTGAAACTGTACCAGACCCTAATTTAAAAATTTGAAATTTTAACTCTTAAGGGACTGGAAATAACATATTTTAAGTGTATTCCAAAAATCCAAGTGTTTAGAGCTTGGAAAGTAATTTTATAAAACTTGAGGGACCAAAGTGTAAAAGATTAAACTTGAGGACCCAAATGAAATTTCCAGGACTTATGCAGCCCATGCACCTGGAAATACTAATTTAACTGTAACTTAATTATATTTTGGACCCAAGGTTTAAATTTCATAACAATTGGACCCTAAAAGCCTTAAAGGCAATTATTTCAAAATGGGACAAAAATGAGATTTTCAAAAGTTAAGGGGCCTATACTTATTTATTTTAAAACAGTTTTTGTCCCAATATCCCACGGACCTTAGTGACATTTTCCAACTGGAATCACATTAAAAGCCCTTCCGGGTTGTGAGTTCCAATTATTTTAAACTTAAGGATTTGAAATGACAATTTTAACAAATTTGGGGCTAATGTGAGAATTTTATAAAAACTCGACCTCAAAACTTTAAAAACTTGAATCTCTGAACAATTTAGAGAATTTAGGAACTGACCTCACAATTTTTCAAGGTCGGGACATTTATTTATTCAATTTTTAACCCCAAAAGAATTAGTTTTTACAAAACGGGGCTAATTGAAAATTTTCTTTTTAACAAGGACCTAACTCAAATTATTTTTATTTTAAAGAAATAGCCCTGGACCCTCTGACTTTAATTATTGATTAAAATATTTTATTTTCTCAAAAATCCTTGTCTTATCGGACCGTCTTGACCAAATAATACACGATCGCGAGGCGACTTTCTCGTCTTGCGATTTCAAATCTATAACGGATTTATGTTCCACCTAATATTTCAAGATATCGAAGATTGCTTATCCTCCCGATAATTATCTTCATCCAAATAACTCCACCAACGCCATAATTGCCTTGCGCAAATTTTTGAAAACTTTCTAAAATGCTTCCCTGAATCAATTATAGTCGATTGTCACGGTTGACTACCCGAACGTGTACTTACTTTCTGTCTGAGTCAACTTGGTGTGTCGAGCTCACAGTCGGAATGGATATGTCGGGATGGGAAGGCAGCTCTGGCTGCTATTCCACTCTACGGCCCCATCGCCCTAATCCCCAATTGAGGACGGAGTTTGTCCAAAGGCGGGTCGTTGTACTTGAGGTATAATCATGATTATGACAAATCCGAGCCTTGCTAGCTCCACTTTGTGGATTTTGTCTTTGCCTATGGAGCGATAAGGTGTGGTCTTGGACCATCTTACTCGGGAGTTACAAGGAAGAAACGAAGGAATCGTTATCCGATCCACACGATTACGGGAGTTAATCGCACCCGTTTGGTTGGCGCTACAAATCCATACACAATCGCTACTTTTCTTGCATAGGATTGGCGTCACAAACCGCACGCAATCCTCCCGTCTGCTTGAACCATAGTGCTGCGTGAGACGAATGTTTTCTTAAATCAGTATAAGTATATTACTTAAATTTATTTATCACGACGCTTGTAGACTGTGTGTGAAATCATGCATCATCTCTCACGCGTTTTCATACAACTAAATTTCTCGCATTAACTATATATATTGCCACACTTGCACACGATCACCCCATCCACCGAGATTTGTCTCACCCCCTCTCGTTTTCTAACCTTAGAGGAGGACTTTGTCGAAGAAGATGAACCGCCTTGGATTGAATTCTCATGCTCGCGCTGTTGGACTTACTTCCTATCGTTATCTATGTTGTTGGACTGTTTTCTTTTATTTTTCTTGTTGTTGGACTCTTTTATTTCTTTGAAATTCTCGGATCGTAATTTAAGGGCGTAGGACCCTTTGACACTTAAGCTGGCGATATGATGTGTATTTTATTTTCTAGTTCGGACTGTACTATTTGGTTGTTGGGTTGTATTTGTAAACGCATCTTTTGTACTTGTAGTTTTCCGCCGCTTTAGACCTTGTTTCACTTGGGATTGTTACATCATTTTCTAGAATGTTGGATTTATTTATGTTTAAGTGATTTATCGCCGTTGCGTCGTCGTTTGGGGCGTGACAATATTTGTTTACATACATCATACTAATATTTTTTATATCTTTCTTAATTTATAGGCAATGATGTGAAAATAATAATTTGCACGGTTATTGTGAGTGACCTCAAGAGAATCTTTGGATGAGAATAATGTTTTAGTCAAGACTTTTAGAATGGCCAAAGATAAGATTCGTCGACATGTTGATTCTAACGTGAGATCGTCTAATGGAAAGCGAAGTTCGGATGCTCGGAGATACAATATGCCCATGAGTTCGAAGTTGCCGCACTTATTGTTGGAGATTTTGATTAGGCTTTAGGAGATCGAGATATTATAGTTGAAACTAAATCGGATTGCTCAAACGTATAAACGAATTGAATGCATCCTACTTGGCTTTGCAAAGTATCCTTTTCTTGTTACCTTTTTGGTGAAGACGGTTTTAGAGAAGACATACCATTTTCGAATCGAAGAAAATTAATCAGGAAGCGAGAAAAAGCGATAAGTGTTCGAGAATTTTTCGCTACAGTTGCACAATAGGGAACAAGATGCTTCTACTATATTATCATCACGAAGATTATTTCAACAATTTGTTGTCGATGCTTACACGATGGTCTAGTCCCGCCCGCTTGAAGTATATTAGGCTGAACCAAAAGAAGTTGCGATGCGATATATATAAGGGTCTAACGGATGCTTTGTTGAATAGAGATATAGATCCAAGTAGCCATGGAAAAGGATTATATTATCGTCACTTTCACTTTGGAGCGCGTGATATATGATACTGAACTATCGAGGATGCAATGGCTATATGTCGGTGGCGGGCTATCCGGTTGTTTATAACATTCACTTGCAATCCGAAGTGGCGGAGATTGTTCAATTTCTTGATAAGAAGAATCTTAGTCCCAGGGGACTCCGACATCATTGTCAGTAGAATCTTCAAATCAAAATTGGATTGTTTGATAAAAGATCTTCGACGAATAAAATGTTTGGGAATGTGATAGCGGAGGTTATAATTATTCTCAACTATTTTATTTCTATGTGATATTATATTTTGGTTTCTTACTTTTCACACATTTCTTTATTAATTTTGACGTTGCGATTATATACACGATAGAATTTCAAAAGCGTGGTTTGCCTCATGCACACATATTGCTTTTGTCTAAAGAAGACAAGTATCCAAGCTGAGATGATATAGATCGGATTATATCGTAAATACGATGAGGCCGTTGATCCGTATTATTATCTTTGTTGTGAGAGACCACATGATTCATGGTCCATGTGGAGATGTTAGAAAAAGCTCTCCGTGTATAGCGAGGACGCTACACTAAGCATTTTCCAAAAAGTTTGTGGATGCAACTACTATTGATGAAGAAGGGTATCCGCGTTATAGACGAAGAAATAATGGGAGAATTGTGGAGAAAAATGGTGTTCCTTTGGATACTTGAGATATGTTGTGCCGCATAATTGCGATTCTTCTTTGAAGACGGAGCGCACATTAATGTAGAATGGTGTAACGGTCGATTCATAAAATATTTGTTCAAGTATGTGAATAAAGGACATGATCGGTTATGCATCTTTTTATACGCGGTAATGATGAAGAATCCGGAAAACTGTTGATGAAGTTAGTATGTTTTACGATTGTAGATACATTTCGTCGTGTGAGGCAGCATGGAGATTACTTGGTTTTGAAATCCAATATAAATACCCTCCAGTTGAACGTCTAAGCTTCCATCTTCCAAACGAGCAGAGTGTTATTTTCACCGATTTGGAAAGAATAGATGATGTTAGAAGAAAGATTGATCAAAGAAAGCATGTTTTTAGCTTGCATGGAAGCCGATAAAATATATCCTCAAGCTCATGAGTTGACTTTCTGTTGAAGCTCAACTAAATTCGTTTGGAAAGCGAGATCTTAGAAAGTGGGTGCCGAGGAAGATTGGAAAATCAATAGGGCGTGTTTTTATGTCCCTCCGGGTTGTGGGGATATGTACTATTTGAGGTGTCTCATTAACGTGGTCCGAGGGGCTACGTGTCACGGCGACTACGAGAAGGTAAATGGTGTGCAACACTCTTCCTATCGCTGAAGCTTGCTACTCTCTTCGTCATTTAGAAGATGATAGGGAATATTTTGACGACATCATTGAAGCAAGTCATTGGGCATCTGCTGAAACCCTAAGAAGTCCATTTGCGTCATTGTTGTCATCGGATTCGTTGAGCGGGCCGGAGCGTGGGGGAGAAGTGTTGGGAGTTGCTTCGGATGATATTTTATATAATCGAAGAAGACTTCTAAATCATCAAGGTATTGATGTATTCAATTTTATATCTTACGTCATACCTTTTTGGCGGATTTTTTCATTGTTTATAAATTTTAGTGGTACTCTGTTTTTATGAAATTTATTCATTTTTTATGAACTTTATTATTTTTCTTCTTCTTGTGCAGATCGGTATTGAGTGAGAACCAAATAAAGAATCTTGCCTTGGTGGAAATTGAAAAATTGTTAAGGAATCGTGGTAAGAGTCTACGCAATTTTGATTGATGCCATTTCGATATTGAGAATCTTCAAAACCACCAAACAGATTGATATACGACGAGTTACGCTACGATCGTAAAGTGCTATTGGTTGAGCAGGAATCGCGCTTGCAAGCTAAGCGATGAACAACGTCTTTGTTTACTCGAAAATAATGCATGTGGTGGCATCCGACAAAGGGTGGTATGTTTTTGTCTATGGATATGGAGGTACGAAATACATTTTTGTGGAGGGCTTTATCTTCGGCGTTGAGATCAAAAGGAGAAATTGTTCTAAACGTTGCATCGGCGGCATAGCATCTCTTACGTTGCCAGGTGGAAAGATTGCGCATTCACGATTTCTTATTCCCTTAAATCCAAATCAAGACTCAACATGCAATATCAATCGGAGAGTAAAACTATGAGTTGATTATTCGTTCTAAGCTAATAATTTGGGACGAAGCACCGATGATGAACAAGTTTTGCTTTCAAGCACTTGACGAAACTTTGCGAGCTCTTTTAAAAATAGAAAATCTGTTAAAGGAAAATGTAGTGTTTGGAGGAAAACAGGTTGTGTTTGGTGGAGACTTGACGGATCTTGTCTGTTATACCTAAGGGAAATCGACATGACATTGTGAATGCAACAATTAATTCATCATATTTGTGGAAGGATTGCACGAGTTTTAAAACTTACTAAGAACACGCGTCTTCAAAGCTTAGGTGGAACCGATGATTATCTTGATTTGGTTCGGTTTTCGAATGGATTGCAAGCATTGGAGACGGAACAATCGGAGGATCGAGCGATGGTTGTGCAACTATTGATATACCTGAAGATATCGTGCTACAATCTTCCGGTGATCCAATTGCAACAATTGTTGAAATCTTATCCGATGTTTAGAGACGCCATTGAAGATCCTACTTACTTAAAAAGAGGCTATCGGCACCGCCCTTGATGTTGTTGAGTCCATAAATCAAGTATATGACATCGTTAAATTCTTATGAGGGCCAGGCGTATTTTAGCTCCGATAGCACGTGCAAGTCCGATGCTAATGTTGACTTCTTGCACGATCTGCACACCAGAATTTTTGAACGGATAAGATGTTAGGTGTTCCTAATCATGAATTGCATTTGAAAGTCGGTACGCCGGTTATGCTCTTGAGGAACATGGACCATTCTATTGGACTATGTAACGACACTAGATTGGTTATTACGAGGCTCGCCAAACATGTGCTCGAAGCTAAAATTCTCACTGGAACAAATGCAGGTCATAAGGTGTTGATTCCGCGAATGACATTAACCCCATCGGACCTAAGGATTCCATTCAAGTTTCAACGAAGACAGTTCCCTCTTATTGTATCGTATGCAATGACTATAAATAAGAGTCAAGGCCAATCTCTCTCCAATGTCGGCCTATTTTTGCGGAATCCAGTCTTCATCCATGGGCAATTATACGTTGTTGTTTCCAGAGTCACCAATCGCAAGGGTTTAAAAATATTAGTTTGTGGTGACGAAGAATCAAACAACAAGCAAACAATGAATGTCGTGTACAAAGAAGTCTTTCAAAATTTGTAGTTTTTTATATAGTTCTTTAGTTTTAATAATCCGTATGAATTATATTTTACCTTTTATATTTTATTAATATTACTTTTTTTTTTACATAAATCCAATGGTTCGACACAACAAACTCTATATTATTCAACATAATCCAATTGCACATGCCCAATATAACACTCCGTGCATGGCACGGGTGTTACACTAGTTTGGCTAAAACATAAGTTCCCAACCAGCTCGGATGTGGTGTTACACTAGTTTGGCTAAAACATAAGTTCCCAACCAGCTCGGATAGAGAACACATCAACACAAGTACAATGATAAAAAAATACATGTAGCTGAAAACAAATATCATATCAACAGTCATCTTGTAATTTCATCTCGCGTCTAATCATAGTTGCCAAATCCATTTTCTTTTTGCAAATTAAAATTTTGTCTCTCCTCTCTAGCAAATAAAGAAAAAAATGCAAAATGAAATGTCCAATAATAACTCTAACGTGATATCACTTTAATTGGTTGCAATCCTAGCAATTCTTACTACTTCATTAATATTTGTCACAAAAAAAAAAAAAAAAAAAAATTTAAAGCTCCATTATGATTGATGGATTTAGAGTTAAGAATTTCAAATTCATAATAACAAGTCCATTGACTTGTTTGGATAAAGTCATTTTACAATAGATTTCAAATCATTGGAATATATATTTGGAATCATTTGGGAGGATTTCAAATCCTTCTTATTTAGAGTTGGTCGATCTAGTTACATCATATTACTAAAATCAATGAATAGTCCGCAATATCAATTTCAATTTCAATTTTATTATCAGTATCTTTTTCTAATCCAAATGATTATATTTCATAGAAGTTCCTCAATACCTTCCGCAATGTGATAGCCTCCAGTTGAGAAGAGGTGTTGATGAAAAGCTGATCCATTTGCATTGGTATGCTCGGCGTGAGGGCGGTGTTAAGAGTTTATGTTTATCTCACATTACCACTTTGTTGGACTGTTGTGTGTATAAATGTAGGTTGGACATTTTCTCCTTGAACTAGCATTGGGGATGAGTTCTACCCAAGTCCATTTATTACTTTTAACGTTAAGGGCTCGTTTGGTTGGGGTTAATGGGAGGGATATCACCTATTTTTAATATTTCACTCTATTATGTTGTTTGGTACAAAGTTGTGAAGCCCATGAAATGGGGAGGGTGCAGTCCACTATCAACCCAAATTGGGTATACCATATCCCACCAGGGGATGGGCTACATTTTCACTCCTTTTCGACCATATCCAATAGCCCAATCCATCAAACACAATAATAAGGCTTATTATATCCAACTAATAAGGTGGGAAAAGAACTTGGGAATTAATCATACACATAACCATCTTGCAACCAAACGAGCCCTAAGTGTTCTTTTTATCCCACATAATTGTAATAATATGGCTCATGCTTTACCCAAGCCCATTAATCACTTTTAACATTAAGGGCTCATTTGGTTGCAGGATGGTTATGTGTATGATTAATTCTCAAGTTCTTTTCCCACCTTATTAGTTGGATATAATAAGCCCTATTATTGTGTTTGTTTGATGGATTGGGCTGTGGATATGTCGAGAAAGGGAGTGAAAATGTATCTCACTCCTGGTGGGATATGATATACCCAATTTGAGTTGATAGTGGATCAGGCCCTCCCCATTTCATGGGCTTCACAACTTTGAACCAAACAACATAATAGGTATGAAATATTAAAAAACGTGTGATATCCCTCCTATTAACCCCAACCAAGCGAGCCCTTAAGTGTTCTTGTATCCCACTTGATTGTAATAGTGTGGCTCATACCTTGGCTCATTCGGTTTCGGATCGTTCACGATGTGTAGGGGAAGGATGTCGTTCCTTTGTGGCTTCATCTAACAATTCTTGTAACCAGGTGGCTTAGCCCACTTTGGCCACCACAAGCAATTGTGGGGTGGAGGTCGGGGTTCAAATCCTGCTCCATCAAATTGTTTGTGGGGTGGAGGTCGGGGGTTCATATCCTGCTCCATCAAATTGCTCCCGGGGCTTATGCGGTGGTGAAGATTTGGTGGGAACTCATCTTGAATAGCATCCGTGTGGGTTCGATTCGGGAGAGATCGTTATTAGTAGATTGGGGGTCGAACATAATTGTTCTCTTTACAGGAGGATCGGTTGTACGTCCATGGACCGTCGAACACTCTTGGCAGTGCGTGCACATCCGCGGTTTACCTTGGCGCAGCAGCAATGAGAGCGGAGTCGTTGTCTCTCGGGCGTAGTCGGCGTAAGCCTGGAAGCGAGTTATCAAAAAAAAAAAAAAATCTAACAATTCTTGTTGACTTAAAAGTTAATGAAGATCCGTACTTAAAAAAAGGAAAAATTACAATGCCTTTTCCTCTCAAAGTAAATTAAATAAATAAATAAATTGCCCCATCTTTAAAGTTTAGCGCCCCTTTATTGCGATTATATTATTGTGATTAATGATAATTAAGTTACTCGGACATACAGACAATAAAGCATGAAAAATGTATTAGATTTCATTCGTCAGTACTTAACACGATTGTAGGAAACTAAAACCATAATTAATCAATCTCCGACAGTACTCTTTAAGCTAATTTCTCATTGTTTTTGCATATTAAACTTATACATGTTTCATTTTTTTTTTTTAATTTTTTTAATTTTTATAACGGGATAACTCACATTTTGGGTGGACCTTTGGGTAAATAACTAAAGATAAACCCTCGAGGCTTGACATAGTATCCCGCAAACCACGTTAACTAGACAAACCAAACTAAGTAGCCATGTACGCATGTGTGAACTACCCTAGCCCCCCTCCCCCAATTTTTCCTTTTCCCTACTTATATATGTGTGTGTGTGTGTGTGCGTGTATGTCATATTTAGTGTTTTTGCTCCTAATCTAAACTGTTGATAAATAAAATTTGTTGTGAACAGGTAAACCGATGACTATTATGACCTTTAAGTTTAAATATACTATTTGTGTGTCTGGATATATATATCATAATATTTAAAATTGTGCAGTGTATATCTTGGTTATGATTTAGTAATGTATTTTAAAATTTTAATTATGAATATTGATGTAATTTTTTGATGCAAATAGAACATACTTAAATGTAATTATCATATATGTATATATATAAATATTTAATAATTCATTCTTTAATTGTTAGAGCTAGGGTATTTTGAGGGTAGTGTTATTAATATCCACAAAACTTATCAATATACTCCCTTCTTAATATACCCCTAATATTTTTATTAAAAGAATTTACTTTTAATACAAACACTAATATTTTTCAATTTATCCTTCCCCCAATCAAACTCCAATTCTTTCCCCCAAAACATAACCCCAAGTGTCCAACAAAGACACGATGAAAACATCTGCAACAATGGTCTGCTAAAGTCCAAAAGTTAGAATTAATAATGGTAAATGGAGCAATTATTTAACACAAGAGAGGATTAAAAAATCTGACTACCCAAAAATAAAGAAAAGGAATCAAGGTAAAGGCAAAAACAAATTAGAACTTATTTTTAAAAAAACTTAAATATGTTGTAACTTTAAAAGTAAGAACTCAATGTCATTTTAAAAAGTAACTTAAATATGTTGCTCTATGATATTTACATATTTTAGCATGTTTCTCGCAACTTTTATGTGAACTTCATTATAAATTATTTTAGCATCGAATAACTCCACGAGACGCAATTTTCAATTTTACTATAATTCATCTGTTTTTCGTGGGTAATAATTTTGTTGTTATGTAGGATAATTTGATCTTGTATTTGATATAATTATTTTCTTTTTTTGGAAATTTATTGTTCATGCTTTGAATTCACAAAAGAAATTTGGTATAATTTTAAAATTTGTAAAATCCCTTAAGATCTCGTCTTTTTATTTACAAAAAGTGAGAAGAAGAAGATGAAGAAGAATGTTTGCAGGGTAGGGAAGAAGATTATAAGATTTAAAAAAGGTGTATTAGAAATATGGTAGGGTACTAAGGGCATTCTAGTCTTTTTAGTTGATGTCATTTTTAATTAAAATAAAGGGTGTGAAGTCCCATATTTTTATACTATAGATTACACGATCCACATATATTTTTCGATATATTATTTTAATATTCAGATTAATTATTCTTATATTCACTATTTATTTTACATAATACGATATGTTATCAATATTACCGTTACTTAATTTATTACCTATTTACGTGATAATGCAATTGATTTATGTTATTACTTAAACTTGACGACTATTATCATTTTCCTTACAACTTATTAATTTGGTAAAATCTTTGTTTAAAATCCATTCTTTAGTATTTGAAAAATAAAATTCTTGTCGCCATATTTTTTAAATGACGATACTTATATTTAGTCATTTTCCATAAAACTACTATTGCTCAATCGATCAAAATTGTGAAGCCCCGATTTTTCGAAAGCTATTAGTTGAACCTTATTGTTGTTTAAGCTTTTGATCGACTATTTTACCGCGTCATTTTGACGGGTAATTATTAATAATATATACATTTGTATTTTATTTCATTTTATTTAATTACTTGTGATCATGATCATCATTAATTCTATTCCTCATTTATGATCACTTGATTGATCATTATTACTATTTTTGTATTTATTAGTCACCTTAGAATTTTAAGAGACTATTTATTTTGGAGACTTTTACCTTATAGAATTAAGACTTTGATTTAGTTTAAGTGATCATGAGGCTTACAAGTGATCAAGGAAATCACTAATTATTTTGGAGATTGATATATTTCATCTATTATCATCAAATTTGGGACAAAAAAAAATATATGGAATTACCATTTTTGCCCTCACTTGGACGGCCATGGTGGATATTTTGGGATAAAAATATCATCCAACTCTTGTACACATACACCATATATTAGTCATCTTGTGTATAATTATATCATTAATTCAAACATTATACACATCATCTTATACACCAATTCTTTATTATTATTTTTCCCAACTTATTCCATTCTTCCCAACATTCTTCTTATTCCTCTCAAATTCAAATTGACCCACACTTTGACTTGCATTTTTGTCTCCATGCAAGAGACAAATTACAAGACACAATTTGATCAAAATTTCCTCTCCCTCTCTCTCATACTACACGGCCATTATGGCATTTTTACACAAAATTTTCATTTCATTTCTCATCAACACATTCTAATACTCAAAGCCTTCTCCTCCTTCTCTCTAAAAACTCCCAACTTCTTTCTACTCTTCTTCTTACTTTCTCCTTCCATACTTAAAAAAAAAAATTCAACATTTCCTCCTCATTCACCATAAAAATCGAACCACTATACTACAAGGTAAGAAATTTTAGTTTCAATCCATTTTTGGATATCACCTTGTTCATCTCTTCCACCTTCTTAACTTAAGTTGGATTTGGTTTTGGAGGTACATTTAGAAGACTTTGAAGGTTAGAGCTTGACAACATTTTGAAGAAGGACCTCAAGCAGAAGAAAGAGTATAGTAGAAAATTTGACTACAAGGTAAGAATTGTGTACTAGACCCTTCCTTCCTACTCTTCCTATTTTTCAAATTTTAACACCCCTTTTTCATTTTTGAGAAATAGGGGCTGACTTTAAGAGATTTTTGGAGTTGAGCCAAAATTCCATTTTTTTGAGCTTCAACTAGTCTCCAAACATCTACTACACAAGGTAAAGTGTAGTCCTTTTCATTTTCTTAATTCCTTCTTTTTCTCCTTAGTTTTTCTCTCATTTGTCTAACTCCAAATTTTGATATTTTCTTGACTTAGGGGCTGACCTAAGAAGCCTCATCAAAAAATTGTGAAATTATCCTTTTATTTCACAATTTCCAAAATTAAGGTGGGTGGAAAATTATTTTTCCAACTTTTAGGTGTTTTATTAAAATGCATGTAGAAAATTTGATCATGAGCCTTGAGATATATATAATCTATGTATTGAATGTCAATTTTATATATCAAGTCATGAAAATTCTCAAGAGTTGCTCAAATTTGCTATTGATTGAATTTTAGATGCATGCGTATGTACACTTTAATGCTTTAATTGATGAATTATTGTATGTATTGGACATGTATGTGTATGATCTTTAAAATATATGTTTTGGATGCCTTATAACCTGGAAAAGTCTATCATAATTGATTAAATTTCAATTTTTGACTTAAAAATGTAAAAATGGAAAGTTGGTGGACTAAATTGCAAGAAAATGAAAGTTAAAGGACCCCTCTGCAAATTTCGAATTTTGGGACTGTACTCAGGTTCAAAAATGACTTTTGGACATTTTAATAATGTTTTAAGAGTTTTAAGATAAATAAAATCAACCTTTAAAAGCCCAAGGACTAGATTGTAAAATTTTGAAAGTTTAAGGGCTACTTTGCAATTTTAAAAACTGTACCAGACCTAAACTTTATAAATTGAAATTTTTACTTTTAAGTTACTGGGAATGACACATTTTAAAAGTATTTTAAAAATCCAAGTGGTTAGGGCTTGGAAAACAATTTTTCTAAACTTGAGGGACTAATGTGAAAAATATTAAAATTGAGGACCCAAATGAAATTTCCAGGACTTATGCAGCCCATGCACCTGGGAATACTAAATTAACTATAACTTAATTTTATTTTGGACCCAAGGTTCAAATTTCATAACAATTGGACCCTAAAAGCCTTAAAGGCAATTATTTTAAAATGGGACAAAAATGATATTTTCAAAAGTTGAAGGACCTACACATATTGTTTTTAAAAACTGCTTTTGTCCCAATATCCTACTAACCTTAGTGATATTTTCCAACTGGAACCACATTAAAATCCCTTCGGTTTGTGAGTTCGAATTTTTAAAATTTAAAGTCCGAATTGACAATTTTTACAAATTTGGGGCCAATGTGAGATTTTTACAAAAAATCGACCTCAAAACTTTAAAAACCTGAATCTCTGGACAATTTGAAGAATTTAGGAACTGACCTCATAATTTTTCAAGGTCGGGATATTTAATTATTCAATTTTAACCCCAAAAGTGTTAGTTTTTACAAAACGGGGCTAAATTACAATTTCTCTTTTATAAAGGACCTAACTCAAATTATTTTCTCCTTTACTAAAATAGCCCTGGACTCTCTGAATTTGAGATTTAATTAAAGTATTTTACTTTTCTCAAAACCCTTGACTTATCGTATCAATTTGACCGATTAATACCCGATCGGGAGCGACTTCCTCGCCTTGCGATTTTGAATCTATAACGGGACTCATGTTCCACCTAATCTTTCAAGATATCGAAGATTGCTTATCCTTCCGATGATCATCTTCACCAACACTCCACCAACGCCATAATTACCACTCGCGCTTTTCAAAACTTTTCCTAAACTGCTTCCCTGAATCAATAATACTCGACTGCCTGGTTGACTGTCTGTAATTGTTATTACCTTCCTGCCTGAGTCAACTTGGTGTGTCGAGCTCACAGTCGGAATGGATACGTCGGGGATGGAACCGGGCAGCTCGGCTGCTATTCCACTCTTCCGGCCCCATCGCCCCTAATCCCCAATCGAGGGACGGAGTTTGTCGAGGGAAGCGGGTCGTAATCTTGAGGTATAATCATGATTATGACAGATCCGAGCCTCGCCCGACTCCACTGGGATTTTGTCTTTGCCTACGGAGCGATAAGGTGCGGTCTTGGACCATCTTGGGAGAGTTACAAGGAAGAACGAAGGAATCGTTGTCTGATCCACACGATTCCGGAGTTATCGTCCCGTTTTGGTTGGCGTTACATTTCCGTACGCAACCGCTACCTGTTTTGCATTGGTTGGCGCTACAAGTCCGTACGCAACCATTATTTGCCTTGCATAGGATTGGCGTTACACTTCCGTACGCAATCCTACCTGTCTTGACTGTATCACATAGTGCCTGTGTGACCATGAACTGTTTTCTTAAACTGTATAAGTATATTATTTAAATATTTTATCACGACGCTTGTGAACTGTGTGTGGAACCATGCATCATACTCATGCGTTTCGTATAACTGTTTTCTCACATTAACTATATTGCGCCACACTCGCACACGATCACCCTATCCACTGAGATTTTTGTCTCATCCCCTTTTTGTTGTCTAACCTTAGATGAGGATTTTTTGGGGATCTTTGAACCGCTCTGGATTGAGACCTTGTACTACGCTTGTTGGATTTTGTTTCTTGTTGTTGATTGGACTCTTTTCTTATTATGTTGTTGTTGGACTTTTGTACCCTAATCAATTCAGGTTTGTAATTGAGGGCGTATGACCCCTTGGCTTTAAGTTACTACCTTGTTGAATTTCGGGTGGTAATTTGGATGTTGGAATGTAGACTTTAAGTGATAACTTGTATACATTATTTATTTCCGCCGCTATTTAGACTCTGTCTTATTGGGTTCTCATTGGTATTGATGGGTACGTTAGTCCATTTGTATTTAAGTTGTGAATCGTTCGTCGCGTCCCGTTTGGGGCGTGACAAAAATAATTTTTTATTTAAAAGAAACTACGTCTTAATTTTTGAGATTTTAAAATATCCATTTCAATAAATTCAATATTTTACTCCAAATCTATTATCTTAAGTTAACAAAAATTTATTATGATTTTTGAAATTCTTGGCATAAATTAAATTAGTATTTGAACTTATTTTATTGAGAAATGATTTTATGCTTTTCAAACAAACTATTTCATTTTATGATCTATTAAAACCATCTAGTACTAATTTAATACATTAACAGTTGGATTTCACTCTTAACAACTAATTATTTTCTTGTAGCATAATATTTATTTAAATTTATTAATTTCGAAAATTATATTTATAAATTTCAAAATAATTTTTATAATTTGATTAATTGCTTAATTGATATATTTGACTCGTATTATTGGTTCTAATTCTATCTCGATACCTTAGATTATAAGTGATAATATACTACTTGGGAATTACTAGATACATTATAACTAGATGAATAATTATAAGTAATATATATATATATATATATATATATATATATATATAAGACTTGATTTATAATAGGACATACAAGTCTTGTCTTTTTTCCTTTTGTCGTTTTTCCTTGTCTTATTCACTCCAACTTGCAAGTCTTCTCAAGCCCCAAGAAGACTCTTATGCTTCCACCAAGCATGCTCTACAAGCCATCTTCCAAGAAAAAAAGAGATGAGTGCCTAAGGATAGAGAGGGAGCCACCCATATCAATTGATGGGCAAAGGAAGACCCAACCATTTTACAAACACTCTTCTTAACTTTCTTCCACTACACTTAGTCATTTTTATAACAAAACACAATTTTCTCTCCTCAAGAACACTAAGGGACGAAAATATTAAAGAAAAAGGGGAGCGGACCGAAAATTTTGAGGTGAAAAAGAGCTTCAAGGTTGTGACTAAGGAGCAAGAAGGTAAGACCCTCCTGACTAGTTCTTCCTTATTCCTTTCTCTTTTTCTATTTTTCTTCATATTTTAACACCCAAATCTTCCAAACTAGGGGCTGCCTAAGAAGCTTTGAACCTTTAAGGAGGTGTTCTAAGAAAGAGAAGCTACCTAGACCAACTAACTACCAAGAGACTAAAGGTGGGTGAAACCTTTCAAAAAATTCATGATTATTGCATAAAATGACATGAATATATGAGATTATATTTTTTTATATATTTCTGAAAATTTTCAGTCCCTTTTTATTTCTGAAAAAATTTGAAAAATATATGTGTGTATTTGGAATTATGATAAAAATGATTCTTGTTTAGAAAATAGTTTTTATATGCTTATATGCCTTCTTTATATGTATATCTTCAAAATGGCTGAGAAATATGAAAAATATAATTTAATATGTTATTTCAATATTCTAGACTTATGGATTTGTAATCGAGTTTGGGCCACTTTTGCAAATAAAGAAAATTATAGGGGCCAAAAATGATAAAACCGAAAATTATGGAACCCAATGTAAATTGTCCAAATTCTGGACTGAAATTTCTATAATAACAATGAAAAATAATAATTTGGACCCTCCGGGTCAAGCAAATGCGAATACAAGAACATTTGGACACTAAAATGTTAATTTTCCAAACTTTAGGCTAAACTGAAAAACCCAAAAATTAGAGGCAGCCACTGTCCCAAAAATAATACAAACTCATTTCAAATAATATTCTGGACCTATAGTCCAAATTTCATAACAAACGGGCTTGAAACGAGCTCTTAACAACAGAAAATTGCCTTTGGGGCTAAAATGGAATTTTTCAGAAAATCGGTACTAAATCTGGAAAATTTTTAAAACTGCTTTTAACCCATATACATGCTGCCCCAAAGAAATTATTAGACCTGGAATATTGTTAATTTCTTTTCCGGTTTAAGAGATATCTATTTTTAAAAGATATCGGGTCAAAATAATAAATTAAAAAAATTCAGACTGACCTATAATTTTCAAAATTATGACCCCGAGACCCTGAAAATATGATTCTTTGGAATTTAAAAAAAAATAGAAATTGACCTTACCTTTTTCTCGAGTCCTGGGATCAAAACTTATGGAATTTTAAAACCGGAATAAAAATTCCTATCTTAATAAAATATTTTATTTTTAAATAAAATTTACCAAGGTTATAGAGACTTATATTTTCTAAATTCAGTTTATTTAAATATTAAAAAATATTTTATAATCATTTAATTAAATATTTTATTTTTGATTATTATCCGAATTATATTTGAGACTTTAAATCGAATAATAATTGTCTTAGTAATACGACTTCCTCGCCCGCATGCTTCGAACCTTATTAAGAACTTCAACATAAAACATCGAATCAATGAATAGAACGACTAGATTACCCCTCCCAGGGTATCTATGTCGTGTCAATGATCGTATCGATGAATATCGGACGGCGAAGTCTATGAACGCACTGATCCCTCTTCGATCGATTGGTTGGGTTGGCGTCACACTTTCGTGCGCAACCAAGCTGATATGAATTGGTGGTTTGTGGAATGGATAAGTCGATATGGGATGGGTAGTTTGGCTAAAGTCTCATGCCGACCTCCATCGTCCAACTCCCGATCTCGAGCGGATAGGAGAGTCGACGGGCGATTAGATCGTAGGATTTCGGGGTATAATCATGATTATGACGTTCTCCGAGCTTAGCCGCTTTTGTGGAGACGCGTGACGTGCCAATCGGGATAGCGACTATAGCCTCTATCGACAAGAGGGATAAGGTTTCTTGTTTGGTGAGATGATGTTTGATCAACACTTCTCTTGTATAAGGTGGTGCGGATTGGCGTCACACTTTTTCGTGCGCAACCAATTGATATGAGTCGACGGATATCGGGTTGCCATCACACTTTCGTGCGCAACCAAGCGATATGAATTGACGGATGACTAGGTTGGTGTCACATTTCGCGCAACCAACCGATCCGATTGAATCGATTGTTAAGTAATACTAATAAAACTATTAAGTATAAGAGAATGTCATTGCACGCTTTCGCATCAAAACTCATGAAACGATTTTTTTTGCATAAAAGTATAAGCCCCACTTGCACACACTCACCACACCCATCGAGAATTTTTGTCTCACTCCCACCTATTTTTTTCAACTTGGGAGGATGTGGTTCTGTGGGAAGAAGACCCACGATTTAAAATTTGAATCTCTTGATTAGCTCTATATTGTCTTTGGATATTGTGACAATTTGAATTTTATGGTTTCTTTTTGTATGGACATGTTCTAAGCAATTTCCTTGTAATAGCGGGACATAGAACCCGTAAGAAGTATGATTGTGACGAGTATTGTATTTTATTTTCTAATTCACGCTTTTGCGATACAGACGACTTAATTTATTTAATATTCACTCTATTTTGGGATTTTGCTATTTTTGTTTGGGTTATATTAATGAATAAATGGGCGACATGGTAAACCGACATAAGTTAGACCGTCCGAGTCACGGCTCCTGATTTTGGGGCGTGACAAGGGGTGTATTGATAGTTTTTGGGGGTGTTAATAGAGCTCTCTTTCTACCAAAACCTTATGATATACTTCTCGTTCTCATCTCAAATCTAATTAAAAATTTATACTTATTACTCGTAACCATCTCAAACTCGAAAAAATTTACCCATATCATCCCCGTCGGGCCCGACAGTGTGGGTACCCCCATTTATCTATCTCATGTCATCCATAGTTGACCCCCTCAATTATAGATCCTGAGTCCGCCCCTACACATATGTCATATTCAACCATATACATGTTATTTTTTTTTATCGGAACCATATACATGTTATTTGTTATATGATGGGGATATTGATAAAGATACGATATCGTGTTTTATTATCTTTTAGGATTTTACAATATCTTATATTTTAGGAAGTGATTTATTTATTTAGGATTCTTCTATTTTAGTTTATCTTTAATGTTTCCTAGTCGAGTTAGGAGTTTTATTTTAATCCTATAAATACTTGCTAGTTTATTATTTTTAGAGAGGTTGAATATTATTAAGTTTTGAGATTTATCTCTTGTTCATTGCAATTCACGTTTCTTTGTGAAGATTATATTGCTTTTGTGCGTTCTTCATTTATTCGTAGCTTCCGCATCGATTGGTATTCGGGGACCAGTCTCACGCTCCTTGAACCATATTGTCACACCGATTCCACAACGCATGAACGACACGATGACCGATCCGTCCGCGCCAGATCGACTGTGCGACAAAACAATTCAATATCGTGCGCATCGATTTTAAGAAATCAAAAGGCTTGTTGAAAAATGATTTCTTGATGGTTGTGAGTTTTGCCTGTGATATTGTGCCCATCCAGTCCCACCCCATTTGAAACCTATTCCACGGACGTGGATGTTTTATTGCTCAAGTTACATTGAAGATGGTGGATATGATGGACCACCAATTTTTGATGAGGAAGATAAAGACACTGTTCAGAGGTTGGCTATGAAAACCCTCTCCGCAATTTGTGAGGATAATGGTGGCTATGATGGCCCACAAATTTTTGACGAGGGGAAGATCGCGAGTTATGATGACCCATCAATTTTCGATAGAGAAATTGAGATTGTTGGTGGAAATCTTCAATCTAAAATGATAGAGAAAGCAAGTTATGACAAGGCATCATGGATAATGAATAAAATTCATGATGTATCTATTATTTGTTTTATTGTTGTCCCTAAATTCCAAAATGGATGGCACGTTTCGGATTGGTCCGATGGATGCACTAGAATTAAGTTGTCGATTGGGCAAAGTGATGATGGTTTTCTAGAGTTCAACCTGGATTTTTTGTTTTTGATCCAAATCAAATACCTTTTTTGATATTCACCTTATTTTTCCATCTCTTCCTCCTCGCCCCTCCATGGTTTGACAATTCTTCTATTGAAGATCTCCTTCCGATTTGAGGACGAATCGTTTCGACCCGGGAGAGAATGATGGAGATATTAATAAAGATACGATATCATGTTTTATTATCTTTTAGGATTTTACAATATCTTATATTTTAGGAAGTGATTTATTTGTTTAGGATTCTTCTATTTTAGTTTATCTTTAATGTTTCTAGTCGAGTTAGGAGTTTTATTTTAATCCTATAAATACTTGCTAGTTTATTATTTTTAGAGAGGTTGAATTATTATTAATTTTGAGATTTATATCTCTTTTCATTGCAATTCACGTTTTTAAGTAAAGTTTCATATTGCTTTTGTCGTTCTTCATTTATTTGTAGCTTCTGCGATGCGGGAAGCTGAATAAATGAAGAACGCACAAAAGCAATATCGAAACTCGTGAAAAACGTGAATTGCAATGAAAAGAGATATAAATCTCAAAATTAATAATAATTCAACCTCCCTAAAAATAATAACAAAACAAATATTTATAGGACCAAAGTCCTACAACAATAAAACTTCTAATAATTGAAAACTCTTAAAGATAATAAAATAACCTAATAACCTAATCTTAATAGATAATAAGAAATCTTCATATCTTTATCTCCATCATTCTCTGCGGGGTCGAGACGATTCGCCCTCAAATCGCTTTAGAAGATCCTAAAAAAATATCAAATTATGGAGGGGTGCGAGGAGGACGAGATGAAACAACAAGATGAATATCATCATGTATTTGAGTTGGACCAAGAGTGAGAAAATTCCAAGTTGATATCCGACTCCATAAAATATATTTTCCATCAATGGGGACACCAACAAGCTTTTTGCGCATTTTGTCGATTTTGTCAAATGAGGCAATAAGCTCGATACCAACCGATGCAATGCGGAAGCTACGAATAAATGAAGAACGCACAAAAGCAATACGAAACTTCAAAAAAACGTGAATTGCAATGAAAAGAGATATAAATCTCAAAATTAATAATAATTCAACCTCCCTAAAATAATAACAAAACAAATATTTATAGGACCAAAGTCCTACAACAATAAAACTCCTAATAAATGAAAACTCTTAAAAGATAATAAAATAACCTAATAAACTAATCTTAATAGATAATAAGAAATCTTCAAATCTTTATCTCCATCATTAGATGGTGGATATGATGGACCACCAATTTTGATGAGGAAGATGAAGACTCAATTCCAGATTGGCTATATAATATCTCTCGCAATTTGAAGATAATTGTGAATATGATGGCTCACCAATTTTGATGAGGAGGAAAATCTTGGCTATGATAATCCACCAATTTTTGATAAAGAAATTGAAGACGTTGATTCATTGATGGGACGCGAATCTGTCTTCCACCAGGAAATCGAGAGATATTGTTTATGATGACTCATCCCTTCCAATTCTATCATTATCTTCTCATAGGGATAAAATATTATTCCTTAAAAATGAGATTATTGCCTCCTTTGACAAAAAAAAAAAATCGACAAAATGCAAAAAGCTTGTTGGTGTCCCCATTGATGGAAAATATATTTTGGAGTCGGATATCAAACCGGAATTTTCTCATTCTTGGTCCAACTCAAATACATGATGATATTCATCTTGTTGTTTCATCTCGTCCTCCTCGCGCCCCTCCATGGTTTGATAATTTTTCTAGATCTCCTTTTCGATTCGAGGATGAATCGCTCCTAACCGGAGAGAATGATGGAGATAAAGATTAAAGATATCTTATTATCTATTAAGATTAGTTTATTAGTTTATTTTATTATCTTTTAAGAGTTTTTAAAAGTTAGGAGTTTTATTGTGGTAGGGTTTCGATATTATAAATAGTTGTTTTGTTATTGTTTTTAGAGAGTTGATTTTTGATTAAGAAATAAAAACAAGGGTTTTTCTCAATTATTGTCTCTCTTACGGTATTCGTTTAGAATCAACGTAATAGGTGAGTTTGTTTAATTGTTCACGCTTCGCCTGCATCATTATACAATCGCTTGTAATAGTACAATAAAGAACACCTATGTCCGATTATTTGTCTTTTCATTACTTGTTAAGGAAGATCGTCAAGATAATACATATTTACTTAAATTTGATCAGAAATAGGGTATGTTTACTTATATTCATTCTAGCTACAGGTTCAATCTTTTTTCCTTTCAGAAAAAAGCTAATTAAAAATCTTCTAAATATATAATGAATAATTAGGTAGAGTCAAATGAATCAGTTCATATTCACAACCTAATACTTACAAATAAACAAGTTTTCTGAATAAAACATTCTATTATCATGCCTTATCATGTCACCCACCACACTAACAAAAGAGGTTTGCCTAAAACACTTAATTAGCCCTTAATTAATTAGTAGACAGAAGGCTTTCAAAAAAATCTGAACTGGCAATTCATTTTCATGTAATAACTTCCTTTTATTATCCCTTAAAAGCTGACAAATTATAAATATACGACGGATTAGGATCATTATATTCTTTGCATTGAATATGGCTAATAAATAATAAATAAAAAATAGTAATAAATAAAAAGAAGAAATGTGGCATGCAGTTATTGGCAAGCACACATCATGAAACAATCAATAATCAATTATTGGATGCACCTTATTGCACTGAGTTATATAGGAAACACTTTTCATGGATACAAAGATTAGAAAAGCTCTGATAATTCTCATTATCCTATTCCATATTACACGAAAAGAAATAATTTATATTAAATGTTAATGAATTAGGCAAGTAAAAGTTGTATAAATTGAAATATAGGTAGTTTAAGTAAAACCTGTGTTTCAAAATTAACCTGATGGGCCATGAACACAAAACAGGTCCAATAACTTTTTTTTTTTGAGATAAAAAATAGGTGCAATAAATTAAATCTAGAGGAAATACCACAAAATACCCTCATTTTTTAAAAAAGACAAAAATACCACCCTATTCCAAATCTACCCGATCCGTTCTTTTTGTTCCCAAATATACCCGTCCACTTTACGTTTCTATTCAGTTTTACCTTCTTCGTTTCATCACCTCCTTCTCCTCGCCGAGAATTTGTGTTTAATAACATGACTCGTGAACTTAAATGCCGGAACTCCGCATCAAACGCTTTCAAATCGCCCGGCTACAACTTCCACGTGGCGCTTGCGATTCGAGAACCTTCGCAGGATCTTGACGTGATGTTGTGTCAGGGATAACGGTGTCGGTAGCTTGATCGTCATCAATCATGTGCTTAATATCTGCGATTCGCGACAACCGCCTCGCCACCTCAAACGTCTCACCGTTGGAGCTCCTTTAACGATCATCTTGTTAGATACATGTTTTTATCATGATTTTGATGATTATGTTCGATTTTATTCAAATATGTTTTTAAACCAAAACTATGTCCCTAAATGTTGTCTAAATACTTAGATCAACTTAAAATGTTTTTACTATTTTTGGAGTATTTCTTGAAGTTTATTTTCAATAAAACATTGGACAACACATTTGTTTCAGCTCGACCGGTCGTACATAGGGCAACCCGCACTGAGTTGAGTGAAAGCAGAAAATGGGACGTAAGAAAAATAGAGAGGCGGGCGGCCAGAAGTGGGTGGTGGGTGGCCGGTGCGGTCGGCCGTGAGCGACTTTGCACCGCAAGTTGGATTTTGTTCGGACTTCTCGTTTCAGTAAAATCGTCAAGCGGCAACTAACGACTAAGGCGTCGCCCCAGTCCCCCGGTCCCCCTGTGTAAAAGTCGCAATTCAATTTCAATCTTATCTCTGTTGCGACCGAGTCGAACCCATGTTTATCGACAAGAACTATCCGCTTTTCGCATAACTTTTCCTATTTTGTGGGATTGATTTCTAATAGCTACATTGATCATTTTAAATGGTTTCTTTTGCGTGCAAATCACTCCCCAAGGAGGGGTATTTCAATGTCCTGGAAATGAAAGCCAAGTCCTCTCCTATAAATAGAGGCTTCATTCAAGCAACAAGATACAACACACAATATACAAGCAAAGAGCAATTGAGCAAACACTTTCATATATCTTGTTGTATTAGCCTAAGCACTTTCCTTGCACTTATTTGAGGTCTAGGCTTTCAATTCTTGATTACACTTGTACTCATATTGTATCAATCATTATTGAGTTGTAATCTTGATTTTGGTCATCATTCAACACAAAGACATCCTTGTGAGTATTCTTGTGTAAGAATATACTTCTGGGTGATCTCGTGATAGGTGTTTGAAGGTTGTGGTAATCTTCAAAGGTGTTGTAAGAGGGTTGTGGTAATCCTCAAGGTGGTGAAAGAGGGTTGTGGTAATCCTCAGTGTTGTATTAATTTTTGGTAAATTAATAAAACCTTTTTTTTTTAAAATCCATCCCGGAATCTTTGGGGTGGTAGAGGATTAGGCCTAGGTGGGTTGAACCTCTTTAAATCAACGAAAGTGTTGTTTATTTTCCATGATTTATATTCTTGTTGTCTACTCGTTGTTTTTGAAAAAAGAGGGTGATTTGCGAAAAATCGGCATAATCTATTCACCCCCTCTAGATTATTGCCCAGCCGCTTGGACTAACAGAGTGGTATCGAGGCAGGCTCTTTTAGGCTGGCTCGTTCAGAGTAAAGAGGAAAGATCGTAGGCTACAAATGATGTCATCTCACCACGTGCCTCCACTAACAAACCACCGCTATTCGCGCCAGCCAAGCTACGCATTTTGGAAAGGCTGCAGTGGAGTGCTTCCCCTACGAGGGTGTGCGGGTTCGAGCATTTGGAATGTAGTGTTGAAGGAGTTGATCAGCTGACAAAGAAATCGGAGGATGGCGGCTCCTAAGCCTTTCAAGGAGTTTGATGAAAGCGACAAAAGGCTTTCTCTAAACGGTAAGGCCTTAAATATTTTGCATTGTTCTCTTACAGCCAGCCAGTCAATCGCATAGAGGCATAAGGTCGACACAGTGAGGTTTGGGAAAAATTGGAGCGATCTATGAAGGGACTAAGAAAGTCAAAGCAAGAAAGACCATCTTTGTTAAAGACTTGAAAACTTTAACATGTATGATGAAAGCATCTCCAAGATGGTGAAGAAGCTTGACAATATTGTCAATATCTTGTGGCCAAACGGCAAGTCATCTCAAAGACAAGGTGACGAGGTAGTTGATGCATTTCTGGTCATGGTGATGAAAAATGCTGCAGCAATCACGGAGGCACAAAATCTTGAGCACTCAAGTTTGATGAACTTATTGAAATCTACTCATCTGAAGTCTATCTCAAGGGAGAAAAAAATTCCAAACCATCCACAAAGTCAATCGGGTATGCAAATTATTTCTAAAGTGCTAGCAACTTACAATAATGCATACTATGATGATGATGATGATGAGGAAACTGGCCGCACTTGTTCGAAAATTTGCAAAATTTGTAAATAAAATAAAGCAAAGAAAACCAAGTGATAATAGCTTTGCTTTAAATCTGGAAAACAGGGCACTTCATTGCGATTGCCCCAACTGACAAGAAGAGGAGCAAAGAAAGGGCTTTCACTTAAAAGAAGGCTCTAAATGCGGAAGTCAAGACATGGGATGAACTACTCAAGAAAACAACCGGTAGGGAATGAGAAACCGAACATGGTCTCACATGGCTATAGGCGATGAAAACAATGAGGTACACTCAGGTAACCCTCTTTCTCTATAGTTGATGACTTGCAATGTGATTTTGATGAATTGCAAATTGAGTTTAAAATTTAATCGTTAAATACAAAAACTTGAAAAAGGGCATAAGGAGATTAAGAGGATTGAAAAACAAAAATTATTTACCTCTTATGAATCTCTAGACAAAGCTCATGCTCTTACTCTTACTAGAATTCATTCTCTTGAAACAAAAGGAATTGCTCACAAAGATCTTGAATGTTTGAAAATGATGTGCATCGTTTCAAGCTTAAGTACGGATAGAAAGGATACAAAAATTTTAGATGCACAAAGGAGTGAGCATTCCAAATCGGGACTTGGTTATAAGCCATTTCAAAGTGTTTTAAGAAAAAAACCAGGTCCCAGACTTTTGTGCGTCTTTAATAATTATAATACTCACTCTTGTTTTTATTGTAACCAGGGTTGGACATTATCTTTAATAATTGCAAGTTGAGAAATAGCTCAAGACATGTTTGGAGACCCAAAGGTCTCAAGACTAACTTCCCCCGTGGACCCCCGAGAATTATAAGTGCACAAAGAAATTCTTTTTGTAGGTAATAGGGGCTATAACCACAATGGAAGATTCAAAAT
>CM071929.1:64364302-64440078 GCA_016081115.2 Rehmannia glutinosa | reverse complement strand
TTAAAATTCTCAAGCAGATAACAAATTTCCAATTTGCTCGATTACCATCACCCTATCCTCCCAGTATATCTACTAAAACAATATGTACTTTTTTAGTACAAATTTTGGAAGGGGAAAGAGACATGTGGTTGAAATCGTACCTAAACACATACCTAGGTTTTACAGATGTATTCCCCTAAAAAATTATTGGCTCAGTCAGTAATTATACTGTTGAATATTGGTTGAGAAATGGACTTAGAGACAAAGTGAGCGCTTATGCAAAAATCAATTTAGAAAATGAATTTTTCAAAAAGTCACAAATTATTATTTCTATAGAATGGATTTTTTAGATAAATTACTCATTCAAAAATTCATTTTAAATTAACCGCCAAACATCTATGGACTTTTAGATTCAAAAGTTAATCTCAAAAGTATTTTCAAACTGGCACAAAGTATTCTCTTGTCTCCCAATGAGTTGTGGGGTAAAACATGAATGCTAAACCAACTGATCAGTTATGAAAAAGATTTTCCGGCGGATTGTGCCACCAATATATTGTTTAAAAGTCGATAATCACAAAATTGATTTAAGAAAATTAGCTTTTTTTTAAATAAATGAAAATATATAAAAAGAAAGAAAAAGGTCCTGATCGGCTAGCAAAGGAAAAAAAATATAAAATTTCAGGAAAAAACAATAAAATAACCTAATGGCACAATTTAAATGAAGGACGTTTATGTCTCAAGGATTTTCGAGTGAAATTGTCATTTGTATTTTTTATACGTGCTCGAGTATCATCTTGATGGTCTGATATAGCTTGTGGAATGTCAGCCCATGATCCTCGAGCCGCAATTTCCAGAGCCTTTGTAGCTTCTGAGGGAGCACATGAGTGAATAACAAGTGGAGTAGTTGAGGAGTTGCCTACTTTGGTCTTTAAAGCTTCCGATTCATCTTGTTCTTCTTCATCCAACATATCAGACCAACGTTTCCATGTTGATGCAGTCATTGCTTCCTCTAACTGATCGATAGAGCTAAGGACATAATCATTAAGCGGATGATTTCTACAAACAATTTTCACGGCACTATGGAGATCCGCTTGACTCTTTTCATCTAAATTTGGTGCAGTCATCGTGTCCTCATGAACAATAATCGAACTCCATTCTGGTGGTTGATAAAGAACCATAGTCCTATCATGATTGACATTCAAACCTTTGAGGCCCTCATCTGCACGGACATGTGAGGGCTCATTCTCTTCATGCAAATCCTCTGATGTATCACCCAACACGTTAAAAGAGTTCTGTGGACCCGAAGTGGACGATCCACCCTCCTTAGGGCCAATACTCCTCTCCGCAGAATGGACTTTTCGGGGATTAACTTTAACCCAAGTTTCTGAAACTATTTCCTTACCCTTGTTAGCTGGAATCTTATCACGATTCCCCATTCTAATGACAGATCGGCCACGAACCGGGCTCTTATCAGTTTGAACAATATCAGGTCTTTTTGTCTCATCTTGATGGCGACAATTCGTAATATGATGCCCAACAATCCGACAATTAACGCAAAAATCCGGCAAATTCTCATAATTGATCGAAACAGCAGAGCAATGTCCCACCCTTTCAACCATAATAAATTCTTGAAGAGATTTATTTAAATCAAGTTCAACTAACACGCGAACAAAATGTCTCACCTCCCCGGATAACGAAAGACCATCAATTTGGATCGGAGTACCTATCACACTTGCAAATTAGTGTAAGTGGAAAATTAAAAAAACAAAAAAAGAGAAATATAACCTGAAAAGAAGAAAGAACACATTCAAATGTTAACACAAGAATCAAGATGGACTTGATAATTTGGTCCAGTCGCAGCTCCATTTAGTAGTGCTGTCAAATGGCCTGCGTGGTCGGATCGGGCCAGCTAAGCTTATGCCAGCATACAACAACAAACAACAAACAACAATCAAAGTCTTAATTCGAACCTCATATTTATAACTATTGTGGGTAAAAACGTCATTTTATTATTATTATTATTATTCATTTATTTAATCTCATTAATTATCCATTAATTATTGAGCTACATATGAAATAACACGGTCGACGAGGTCCGGATACGGCACATGCACCGTTTTCTCCTAAGCGGCCCACGAGGCCCTTTACCCAGGTATATAAAGGTCATTTCTCATTTGCAAGTCAATTCACATAATTCACATTCAGTATTTTATTTATTGCTTTGAATTTTCTCTCGTTCACCGTGCTGACTCCACCATCTGAGTAGCCTCCCTAGAACAATCTCATGGTCCGTCTAACATTTGTTGGTGTTGCAGGCAAGTTCCCACCATCGAAAAGTTCCAGTTCCGGAGAAAGAAGACTTTAACTTTATCAGAAACTTTAATTTGAAATGATCTAAACAAAAAAAATAGCATTAATAACTAAATTGTATCAGGTCAATCAATCGATTTTGAACTTCGGGCCAGATCAAAATAAGCTCAATTAATTTTTTATTTTTTGACAATATTGTAAAAAGCGCTAGGCGCTCGCTAGGCGGTAGATTGGGGCCTAGCGTCTAGGCGGAGCTTGGGTTAGATGGGACTTGGGCGGGATTAGGCGGTCCGAATCGGGAAAAAAATCATAGGCAGACAAGAGGGACCTAGCACAGGCGAAAATTATCGGGGCTAAGCGTGGATTTTTATAACAGAGATTTTTGACATGTATATAATGCAAACTAGCTTAGCCCAGTTCTATCATCGGGTGGACCAGAAATTGATAGCTGTAATTACATGCCTACTATAAAGTCAAAGTTCTAGTTCCAACTTTGGCATTGATTTATTATTGTTAATAATATATAATATATTGCTAACTCGAGCACTCTGTGTCAAATAAATTCGTCCAAGGTTTTATCCTAGTCATTCCTAAATATTCTTATCATTCCCTTTCGTGGATACTAAATTACTAATTAAGGAAGGCTCGGAGGTCTTCATGTTTATGGCAAATTGTACAAATTAAATAAAAATTTAAAATTAGATGTTGAGACTATTCAACTTTTTGCCTGCGACACTAAAGAAGTTCAAGAATTCTTAAATAATTAACTGTAGAGAATTGTACCATAATAATTATATATATGGAATTATTGCATGAAGCCATCATTTAATAAAATATGACTGAGAAATGAGTAGTCAGAGGAAAATTTTGAATAACGTACTTACTATTAATTTCAAGTCTAGACCACTAAAAAGGGAGGAAGAATAATATTGTTGCAAAGGACAATATACAGACACTGCGTTTTACTTCTGATTGCAATAAAATTAAATTAAAATCCTTGACCAACCGAGGAAAAAGGAGAATGAAAAGTAGTTTTAGGGATGAAGGGAAAACGATTTAAATTAATCGATATTTAAATACTTCGCTCCCTTCATCTCAAAAGTTGTTGAGACATGTTACTTGTAAGTTGTTCCCACATTGATTAATTAGATATCCTTGTTTATAAATCAAGTGAGTTACTCTTCCTATCACCAATTAGTTTTAGGATATATGAAACTTCACTTGATGGGTTTAGGTTCTCTTCCTTATCAGATACTCTCCATGTGCGAGACCCTACCCAGTGGCGTAGCCAGGATTTCCGGCCAGTGCGGTCGGAAATTTTATCATTTCGGCATTCTTTTCTCGTGTTGAAATTTTAATAAATAAAAAATAAAAAATATTAAAATAAAAATAAGCAAGTTGTACCTTGGAACTGTCGGGTAAAATTAGTTTGGTGTATGGTTTGTTTTTGAAAATGGCCGATTAAGTGTATGGTTTAAGTCGAGGCCGATTTGAATCGATCTCCGCAAGACGAAAAACGCCCATACACCGAGTGCTTACGATTCCGGCGTTCGCCTCTAAGATACAACGACTTTTACGTCTCGAGTTGACGAAAGACTTGAAAACTCGAAACACAAATAACAACGAAAGTTCGAACTTTCAAGCTTTGAACGAAAGGGAAAATCAATATGCTCGTATGATGCAAATGACTGGTTATTATCTGAGTTATTTCGGGTGTCAAATCATCTGCAGGGGCTTCAATATTATAGGCAATGAGGTGCCCGTCGGAAAATTGCGTCGTAGGCTCGAAAAGGCACATTTGCAGAATGGTCAGCCGACTTTCTTAGGAGACACGACCAGCGCGCCGCCGGCGCGTCTGCCGTCTTGGTGCTCGAACTCTCTCGTTCGGCGCACGACCGGCGCACGGGCCGTGCGCTGCCCCGTCCGTGCGCGTGCTCGAACTCTCTGTAGGGAGCGCGACCCTCCCGCCCGTCGCGAGGCCGAAGCATTCCCAGTTTGAACTTATTTAATTAATTACGAAAATTAATTAAATCTATTTAATTAATTACAAAAATTAATTAAATATTTTAAAGGTTTTTGGTCCAAAAGAATAAAGGCCTTGAAGCCCAAGCCCAAGCCCACGACCCACGACCCGGCGGCCGAGCCGAGCCGGCCGGCGGCGGCGGCGGGGCGCGCGGCGTGTGCTGACCAAACCCACAAGATGTAGGTCCTCTCCCCTTTAAAAACTTGGGTGCCCCCAAGGGCCCAAACCCATTTTTCCAACTTGGGATAAATAAAGTGTGCAAACTTTTCATCCTTTTCCTATGTATGATGGAGCATCTCTCCTCCTCCACATTTTCCATTTTCCATACCATTTATTTGTATTAAGTGGCTAACTTCTAGCATTAATTTCTCATTCACCCTAATCGGTTTTGAGAAATTCCAAATGCTATTCTCATCTACTCTCTAAGTAGAATTTTTACAAATAATTTAATTCCATTTTTCACAAATGGAAACCACTTAATTAATTGGTCAAAATCGGGTCAACACCCTATTTATCAAATACCAATTCCAACAATCCCCACATGAATGAAATTAATGCATGCGTGTATGCGATTAAGCTGAAAGTCTCGGCGAATCGTTATTGCATCGAGATAGGTAGCTTGTGGCTTTGAACCTTCCTTAGTAAGGTACTATCGGATTTACTAGCCGCTAGCTGGTACGCGATGTCTTGAACTACTCGTACCGTTTGTGTAAACCAAGACAACAAGATTTACTTACACAATAACAACTCTAACACTTGTTGTTCTCACGTTGTGTCCATTTCGCCCTGGACCATATCTTAGATTCATAAGTGTTTCATTTGAAGCGGCCATTACTTCTCACTTATATAGGTGATCTCCTATTGAAGAGTATCTGCAATACTCCACCTTTCGGTATAGGAATCATTAAAAGTCTTAAACTTAACCTCACCACATTCAAATGTGTTTAAATACACTTGGATGTATCGAGAATGAGCTAACACATTTTCCAAGTGTTCAAATTTGAACATTCATAACTTAGTTGTCCCATTGAACCAAGGTCTTGTGATCTCCAATTCACAAGGTTGGGTTACCGCTATGAACATTCTTTAAGTTGTGGATTTTAAACCCATTCCCCTTAACAATTTATACAATTGATCTCGATTAATGCCTTTCGTAAAGCGGATCCGCAAGGTTTTCCTTTGACTTCACGTAGTCAACCGAAATAACCCCATTCGAAATCAATTGTCTAATGGTATTGTGTCTTCGACGTATATGTCTGACTTACCATTATACATCTTTGCTTTGTGCCCTTCCGATCGATTGACTATCACAACAGATGTATCATAACAAAGAGTACGGTTTATTCCAACAAGGAATATCCTCTAAGAAGTTTCTAAGCCATTCTCGCTTCTTCTCCACTTTATCCAAAGCAATGAACTCGGATTCCATAGTGGATCGAGCTATGCACGTCTGCTAGAAGACTTCCACACCGCTCCTCCACCTATCGTGTGAAAACAAATCCACTTGTGGACTTGGAGTCTTTGTGTCGATATCCAATTGGCATCACAAGATATCCTTCTAATACTTGGATATCTTGTATAAAGTATTCCATAGTTCATGGTATACTTTAAATATCTAAAATACCCTTGTCACGGCTTTCAGTGATCCGTGCTTGGGTTACTTGTGAACCTACTTAGTTTGCTCACCAATATGCAATGTCCGGGCGTGTACGATTCGTTAAGTACATCGATCGCCAATTACTCTTGCATATTCCAAACAAGAAACTGTTCGCTCTATTCTTGGCCAAGTGTAGACTTAGATCTACAGTGTCTTAGCCGGAGCTTGTCAAAAGCATTAAACCTCCCGAGTATGCTCGACATAATGGATCGTGACAAGATAATTCCATCTCAAGTTCTAGAGATTTTAATCCCTAATATAACATCGATAATCCCATATCTTTCATGTCAAAGTTCTTCTTTAACATGTTCTTAGTCTTCATGATTAAATCATGACTACTTCCCATAATCAACATATCATCTACATAGAGGCATACTATGACGTAATCATTTGTAGTACCTTTAATGTAGACGCACTTGTCACATTCATTGATTTTGAAACCGTTGGACTTCATAGTCGAGTCAAACTTTTCGTGCCATTGCTTAGGTGCTTGTTTTAGTCCATAAAGTGACTTAACAAGTTTACACACCTTTTCGCTCTTGACTGGTGCAATGTACCCCTCGGGTTGTTCCATATAAATTTCCTCTTCAAGTTCCCCATTCAAGAAGGGTAGCTTTTAACGTCCATTTGATGTATCTCAAGGTTATGCAAAGTCAATAGCAATGAGAACACGAATGGGCGTAATCCTCGTGACGAGGAGAATATGTATCGAAGAAGTCATATCCCTCCTTTTGTCTAAACCCTTTAGCTACCAATCGGGCTTTATACTTGTCAATAGATCCATCTGCTTTATACTTCCTTTTAAGGATCCACTTGCATCCCAAAGGCTTGCAACCCGGGGGAGATCAACCAACTCCCAAGTGTGATTTTGCATGATGGAATCTATCTCATTATTGATAGCTTCTTTCCGGAGAGAGCTTCGGACTGAAATGCTTCTTGAATAGTTCGGGGTTCGTTTTCTAACATATAGGTTAGAAAATCGGGACCAAAAGACTTAGCTACTTTTGTCCTTTTTTGCGTCTTGTTCCTCTTCATCATCACTTTGAGGTAACCTTGCGGTTTCATAAGTCCGTTTACTCGAACTTTCTTCTTTCCGTTCTTTGTTCGGAAAGATATTCTCGAAAGAATCTGACATTCCTTGATTCAATGATCATACCTTCATTTATATCGGGAATAGTCGACTTGTGCACTAAAAAGCGATATGCACTACTATTGTTGGCATATCCAATGAAAGCACAATCGATCGTCTTCGGACCGATTCTTACTTGTTTTGGCTTAGGTACTTGACTTTAGCCAAACACCCCCACACTTTAAGGTATTTGTATGACGGTTTACGTCCCTTCCATAACTCATATGGAGTTTCATTTTTACCTTTGTGGGGATCTTATTAAGAATGTAGTTCGCGAGAAAGTATGGCTTCCCCCCCCACAAATTTTGGGGTAAGCGAGAACCTAGCAACATCGCATTCATCATCTCCTTAAGAGTACGATTCTTGCGTTACGCAACACCATTTGATTGAGGTGAGTAAGGTGCGGTCGTTTGATGAATTATACCCGCTTCCGAGCAAAATTCTTCAAACGAGCAACATACTCTCCGCCTCTATCACTTGAATCATCTTAATTTTCTGATTAAGCTGATTTTCAACTTCATTCTTATAAGTTTTAAAAGCTACTAAAGCTTCATCTTTGCTTTTCAAAAAGATATACATAACAATATCTTGTGCAATCGTCTATAAACGTTATGAAGTACTTTTTCCCACCTCGGGTTTGCACAAGTTTTAAGTCACACACATCCGTATGAATTAACTCGAGTGGTTTGGTACTTCTTACCGAATGAAACGATGCCTTGCGATTTTGCTTCAACACAAATTTCGCATTTGTCTTGTGAATCGGTTTTAAACGTAGGTATTAATTCCGATTCACTAACCTTTTAATTGTGTTGAAGTTTACGTGTCCTAATCTATCATGCCATAAATTAGAACAATCCAACAAGTAAACAGAAGTAACGTTTTTATTCTTCGCCTCTTGGCGGAAAACAGACATTAGAAACATTTTGAACAGGCCCTTATCAAGGTAACCTTTACATAAAAACTGACCATTCTTGGTCATTACAAACTTGTCGGATTCAAATACTAGCCTAAATCCGGCCTTGCTAAGCAATGGACCGGAAACCAAGTTCTTGCGGATGTCTGGGACATGCAGCACATCTACAAGCGTAAGCTCCTTCCCGGAAGTCATCTTGAGCACCACCTTTCCAAGCCCAATGATGTTGGAAGTCGAGGAGTTCCCCATGAACAACTTTCTTCCATTGATCGGAGTGTAGGAGGAGAACATCTCCTTATCGGCACAAATGTGACGAGTAGCCCCGGTATCTATCCACCATTCCCTTGGGTTATCCACCATATTGGCTTCAAACACAACAGCGGAGAGATCGAGCTCCGACAAGTCTATTGGAACCGACTTGTCCTCCGTCACATTGGCTTGTTGGTTGCCACCTTGATTGCCCTTCTTCGGTGTCGGCAATCCTTCGCCATGTGGTTCGGTTTGCCACAATTGTAGCAATTTCCCTTGAACTTTTTGGCCTTGTCTTTCTCCTTCCCGGAGTGCTTACGTTTCTTGCTAGTGCTCGACTCGGCAAGATTGGCCTTAGCCTCCATTCAGTTCTTGGTTTTAACCGATTTCGGTTGTCTTCTTCGATGCGGCCGAACAATCATATCCTCAAGCCCCATCTCTTTGCGCTTGTGCTTGAGGTAGTTTTGAAGTCCTTCCACAATGGCGGCAATTTTTCGATAATTGCGGCCGGCACTTGAAAAGATTCATTCAAAAGCATCCCTTCGGACACTAAGTCGTGAAGGATGATTTGAATCTCTGAACTTGGTGATCACCGTCTTGGTGTCAACCATCTTGTACTCAAAGAATTTACCGACAACAAATTTCTTTGTCTTGGCATCTTCCGTCTTGTATTTCTTCTCCAAGGATTGCCACAATTCCTTGGGCGTCTTGAACGTGCTATATACATTGTAGAGAGTGTCGTCTAGCCCGTTCAAGACGTAGTTGTGACATAGAAAATCATTTGTTATGCCAAGCATCCACAAATGATTCTCGGTTGTTGTCAACTTCGTTCTTCAACGGCGGGGGGGGTCGCCTTTAGGAAACGAGCCAACCCCAAAGTAGTGTGAGGTAGAACAACATCTTCTCGTTGCCAACGTTTGAAGTCGGCACCAAAAACTTGGGCGGCTTTTCGCGTGAGCGGGAGCGCACCATGGGTGTGAACGAGATTGAATCGGATGCCATCGTCTTCAACGAAACGTAGGAATAACGAGTTTTTCGTCTTGCGATTGTCGGGTAAAATTAGTTTGGTGTATGGTTTTACGTTTTAAAAATGGGCCGGATTAAGTGTATGGTTTAAGTCGAGGCCGATTTGAATCGATCTCCGCAAGACGAAAAACGCCCGTACACCGAGTGCTTACGATTCCGCGTTCGCCTCTAAGATACAACGACTTTTACGTCTCGAGTTGACAAAGACTTGAAAACTCAAACACAACAACAAATGAAAGTTCGAACTTTCAAGCTTTGAGCGAAAGGTAAAATCAATATGCTCGTATGATGCAAATGACTTGTTATTATCCGAGTTATTTCGTGTGTCAAATCATCTGCAGGGGCTTCAATATTATAGGCAATGAGGTGCCCATACGGAAAATTGCGTCAGCCAGGCTCGAAAAGGCACATTTGCATCGAACAAGATCGCACTGCTTGAGAAAGACGACCGGGCGCACGGGCGTGCGCTGCCGTCTTGTAGTGCTCGAACTCTCGTTCGCGCACGACCGAGCGCACGGGCCGTGCGCGCCCGTCTTGTGTGCGGTGCTCGAACTCTCTGTAGGGAGCACGACCCGACCGCACGGGCCGTGCTCCCGCCCGTGCGCGAGGCCGAAGCATTCCCAGTTTGAACTTATTTAATTAATTACGAAAATTAATTAAATCTATTTAATTAATTACAAAAATTAATTAAATATTTTAAAGGTTTTTGGTCCAAAAAGAATAAATGCCCAAACCCATGACCCACGACCCGGGCCGAGCCGGCCGGCGGCGGGGCGCGCGCGCGTGTGCTTTGACCAAACCCACAAGCATGTAGGTCCTCTCCCCTTTAAAAACTTGGGTGCCCCCAAGGGCCGAAACCCATTTGTCCAACTTGGGATAAATAAAGTGTGCAACTTTGCCTCATTTTTCCTATGTGGGATGGAGCATCTCTCCTCCCCCACATTTTCCATTTTTCCATACCATTTATTTGTATTAAGTGGCTAACTTCTAGCATTAATTTCTCATTCACCCGGAATCGGTTTTGAGAAATTCCAAATGCTATTCTCATCTACTCTCTAAGTAGAATTTTTACAAATAATTTAATTCCATTTTTCACAAATGGAAACCACTTAATTAATTGGTCAAAATCGGGTCAACACCCTATTTATCAAATACCAATTCCAACAGGAACAAATATGCTCTTCAAACTTGATCTCCCAAACCATTAAAATCTTATTTATTTCTTGTTATCAAAAATAAAAATTTCAGTTCCCTCAAAAAAAAAAATCAGACTTTAAAATGCTTCTAATATTTAAAAAAGAAGAGCAAGGCAAGAAAAAAAAGATAAGATATATTTCTTTATATCCTGTTGTGATTAATTGTGGTGAGTAGCTTTTTCGAGAGTCCATTTTGTTTTTGATATATTTAATTAATGGGACTAATTTTTGCTTTTTGTTCTCTAATATCTGTCTTTTGTCCTTTAAAATTAATATCTACCTGTGATTTATGGGTTTTTTCCCGAGGATCCTATAGCTCATCATGTGAGTGTGGGCATTTGGGCTTGAATGGATAGTTTTTTTTTTTTGTTTTTTTAATTTAACATATGGTTATGGTCATTGGTCAGCTTAATTGAGTGTGGTTAATTACTAGCTCCGTCAATGACCGTACCAAGTCCCTACGAACGTGTTTGAAAGATCGTTACGCATTCTTTCTCTTTGTCTTTCTTGTAATAACATGTTTATTTTCGCATATTAAAAACCGTAATCTTATTTTAGAATTTTAAAAAATAATAATAATAAATTGACAACTAAAGAATATTATATTACTCTGAAGTAATATCAGTGGTTGATTATTTAATTATCTAATTCGATTTCTTTTAGATCTTCTCCAACAATGATGTAAACTGGCGTTGGGCGATAGAATTGAAGCTCCAGCATTGCTCAACTTTTTGGCGCTATTTTAGGTTTTCTGGCGCTGTACTGTTTTAATGCTATTTATTTATTTTTTGTTTCCTTAATTGTTAAATATGTTTTAGTAATTTTAAATATTCTAATTAGTTTTGTACTTTAACTAAAATAATATTAAAATTAATATAATTATATTTGATATATTTCTAAATAATATGATGTTTATTTGAATAGTAATATATAAATGTAAAAGTAAAATGATATTTAAAAACTACATAAAAAATTATAAAGCTTACATAAAATGAAATAAAATCACTAAAATTGGATTTCTTGAAAATATAAAATTTATTAATTATTATGTTAAATAAAATTACATATGTAGTAGATTTATAAAATAAAAATTAATATTAAATAAATGAAATAAGGAATGTCACAAAATATTCCCCCAGTTCAAACTATTGGAGATAGAGTGTATATTCTGCACAAAAGTAGTAAAATGCATTTAAGCGGTGCAAAATAACAAAAGTAATAATTGACTATCCTTGCATGACATGATGCCCACTTCATCATCAATAATGGTACCTACTCCCTAATAAGCTTACCAGTTAGTGCCAAATATTTCGTTTATATAATATGTCCCATGATACATACATAGAAGTTTCTTCACTGCACTTGCAAAGTAGCGAAACGAACATCATCTGCAGCTAAAATAACAAAAGTAGTGCAAATTAAATTTATGCCCCCAAAAATAGGAATAAATATGTGTTTAATTCTCTCATAACAATTATTACTGAATTGAACATATTTCCTTAATGTTTTTTTTTTGCCAAAAAGACTAAATCATTGCTTGACCATGTCTACTAAGGGAATGTTTGCAAACATTTTTGCTTTTGGATGAATTAATTTATTAATAAAGAGTGCCAAGTAGAGAAGCCGTAAAATTATTTTATTTGTGTGTAGAACTCAAACCAGAAATATAATCAGAAATCTAAATGACTTATCCCCTACTTTTCAATTATGATTAAATGAAATAAAATCAGAACTAATATAAACTAAAAATGTGAGTTTTTAATTTTCAGTTAAAAGCTTAGAATCATTTTTTTTAAGTACTGTTTAAAAAGTACTCCCTATATTAGTTGTATAATGGCAATTCTCTCAATCTGATAAAGATATAAATAGGAGAAATGGCTGCTTATCTAGATTAATTACAAATTCCTGACAGCTGACATATTGCCATTTCACCTGCACTAACTGTAGCACTTGCCAAGTTGGTGCTTATTAATTGAACTCAAGAGCCAACTTTGACAATACAGTTGAAAAAAAAGAACCAAAGAGAGGTTGGGGTTCAAATAAAAACATGGGATAGTTACAAAACTACCCCTGAGGTTGGAGGAATTACAAAAAAATCCAGAAATGTTTGATTATGTATTAAATGTAATGGGGTTGTTTGAAATATTTTTTGCTTATCAATGGGTAAAGTGTGTAATACATATCAAATTTCATGGGCTTTTTGGTAATTTTCAATTAACCAAAACCTCAAGGTAGTTTTTTGTAATTATCCCTTAAAACATTACATAGTTTAATTAATGGGTCAAATAAATATCTTGCTCATAAATCATTTCGATGTACAATAACAAGAATATAATAACTATATCTGATCTCGTACGCACTTCACGCACCAAATACTACATGAGACCAACGAAAATTAATTTTAAAAAAAAAAATACTAGTATATATCTCTAAGCACCTCATGTACGGAATGAGATCTCCTATTCCACTTTTCCTATTCCACTCATATTCCATTGCATTGGATGAAATACACGTGTGCAAGATGATGTAATGTGATGTCACAATTGTACACATGTCTTCATCCAACATATGGAATAGAGAGTGGAATAGAGAAAGTGGAATAGGAGATCTCAACCCCCTCAGGTACTTGGGTAGCTGCAACATGTAGTTGGACATATATAAATGAATGAACAAATTTATTTTTTATATGTCAGAAAATTAATTTATCAACGTAGCCACCATGTACATCGATCATCTGATCTCGATCTGGCGGCGGCGCAAAAGTCGATCATAATCAACTCCTGGTGGAGCTCCGCCGTGAAACGCGGCGGCTTCAAATTGTTCCGGCACAATGGGCACGTGACGTGCCCATACCCCAGCCACCTATCTAGGCACACTTTGTGAAATAAATGGTGACACCTCAATTCCCTAACTTCATCTCCTTCATCAATTCTGCATAAACAGACAGCACATTCTTCCGCTAATTCCTCGGAATTAATTATGTTCTTTTCGTAGTGAGATATGCTGAGGTTGTCGGCGTATTGTATCCGAGGTTGAAAGAAAGATTGGTAAAGAATGAAATCCCACGCCCATTTTAATTGTGTGATAATCACAATTGCGTAGGTTAGTACAGCTGATTTGGGCATGATTTGAAGCATATTTTTTCTTGGGATGGATTAGAGAGCTGAAATAATTAAACAGGACTGAAAAATACTGCTTTTCCTTTTTTTCTTTTTTTGGAAATTATAATACTTTTGGGAGCCAAACAGGGGTATTTATAGGCACATTTTCAGATATTTTGGTGGCTGGCTTGGTTTCTTTTCCCGTTCAGTCAGAGCAATTAATAGAATTTTCGATGTTTGAAATAAATATTCAAAGGATGTGACCTGACTAGCTCCTAAGTCCTAAGGCACGTTTGGAGTTGTGGACTGACAAATTGGGAAAAACTGTATTATCAAACCAATTCCTTTGGTTGGGGTTTTTATGATTTTATCTATTAATGTTTGAATGTATGTTTAAAGTGTTGGAAAATTACGGATCGGAACAAAGCCATGACAATAGTGATGTGAGAAAAATAAAGGTAAAATGACACGAATATTTTTACGTGGAAAACCCCCAAATAAATTTGATGTAAAAACCACGGGCAAGTGTAGGAGCAATTCACTATAAAATAGGGATTACAACACCTTCTCTCTCAAGACAAGGAGAAACTATATTACTCTCTCTCTCTCTCTCTTGAAATAGGAGAAACTAACTCTCTAAATTGAAGAAAATTAAACTGAGAAATGAGAAAGAATTGCAATTTGCTTGCTTGATTGGGATGATATTGCATCTGGTGAAGACATCAATTTATAGCAAAATTTCTTCACTATTCCATCAATCCCCAAAGTAATTATCCGCCTATTACTATTGCATTATTCATTTTGTCAAAAAAGCAAACAACTTTTGACAAACTTTTCCCACCTTTTCAAAAAAGTGATTTTACTTTTGATATTCTCCCACTTAAAATGACTTTTGTAATCCTTTCATCCTTCTCTACACTTGCCACTCATGCTGCTTACGTTTCTACTAGGCCACACGAGGATCTGCACCATTCGAACTTGCCAGTGTTGATTGGTTTGGTCATGCAATCTGCTAGGTTCTCATCGGTATAAATCTTTTTCATATCCACACTTCCATTTTCCACTACTTCTCGAACAAAGTGATACTGAACTCCTATGTGCTTTGTCCTTGAATGTAAGGTTGGATTCTTTGCAATATGCAAAACACTCTGACTGTCACAAAACAGAACAATATTTTCTTGTTTGTACTCGAGCTCCTCCAATAACCTTTGAATCCAAACTGCTTCTTTGCAAGCTTGTGTAGCTGCCATGTATTCTGCTTCAGTTGTAGACAGAGCTACAACGGTCTGCAGTTTCGAAACCCAACTTACAGCTCCTCCTGCAAGTGTAAACACATAGCCCGTAATGAATTTTCTTTTATCAAGATCACCTGCAAAATCCGAATCAACATAACCCCTGACAGTAAAATCCGATCCTCCATAACATAATGCAGCATCAGAGGTTCCTTTGATGTATCTCAGAATCCTCTTCACTGTATCCCAATGCTCTCTACCAGGATTCGCCATGTATCGACTGACTGCTCCCACTGCTTGCGCAATGTCTGACCTTGTACATATCATAGCGAACATTAGACTCCCCACTGCTCATGCATACGGTACTCGAGACATCTCCCTCCTCTCTGCTTCATTGCTAGGACACATACTTGAGGATAACTTGAAATTAATAGGAAGAGGGTAGTAAACCGCTTACAATCTTGCATGTTGAAGCGTCGCAAAAGTTTCCTGAAGTAGTTTTTCTGAGAAAGCCATATCTTCCTATTATTTTTGTCTCGGTGAATCTGCATCCCTAGAATCTTGTTTGTTGGTCCCAAATCCTTCATTTCAAACTCCCTAGCCAACTGTGCCTTCATTTCCTGGATCCGATCTTTATTGGGGCCTGCCACCAACATATCATCCACATACAACAACAAAATAATAAAATCATTATCATCAAACCTTTTGTAGTACGCACAATGGTCTAAACTAAGTCCATTGTATTCAAGGCTCATTATGAAGGAATCAAATCTCTTGTACCAACACCTCGGCGCTGTTTGAGACCGCATAAAAGATTTGTTCAACCTCGCAAACCAAGTTCTCTTTGCTGTTTAAAAAACCTTCTCAGTTGAAGCATATAAATTTCTTCTTCAAGTTCTCCATGAAGAAATGCGGTTTTACATCTAATCGCTCCAGGATGTAAATCAAAAGTAGCACACATAGCCAAGACTACTCTAATCGTCCGTGTGAGTCGAACCACCGGGAAAATATCTCATTGAAATCAATGCCCTCTTTACGAGCATATCCTTTTACCACCAATCTTGCACGATCTTTGCTCTACTTGATCGTTGCTATCTCGCTTGATCTTGTAAACCCATTTATTACCAATGGCTTTTCTACCATGTGGTAACGTACAAGTTTCAAGTTTGATTCTTGTGGAGACCTTCAATTTCTTCATGCATTCTTTGTCATCCACTGAGATGCATCCGAGCTTTACGTAGCTTCATGGAAAGTTGATGGCTCTCCATCCTCCGTTAAAAAACAGTATGCAACATTGCTCTCCATAACATACTCCGATTGCCAAGCTGGCAGCTTTCTCTCACGAGTTGACCGACGTACTTCTTGGACATCAGACTCGACTTGTTCTTGTACCTCGTGCTCGCATGCTTTAAGATTTCGAGATCTTCATTCTCAGAGATTATTTTCCACTAGAACTGTAGTAGTCTCTTGGTTCTCTTTTAATGTGTTACTATCTCCCTTGTCTTGCAGTTTATCTTCTGCAAATATCACATCTCTGCTGATAACGACCTTGTGGGTAGTGGGATCCCACAAAGCGATACCCCCTTGACTCCATCAAAGATACCCCGAGAAGATACACTTTCTGGACTTTGGGTCCAACTTTGTTCTTTCCTGGTCATTGTACATCACATACACATGACTTCCAAATGTATGTAGACGAGAATAATCAGCAGATTTACCAGTCCACATCTCCATTGGCATTTTCAGATCAATCGCAGTTGATGGTGACCGATTGATCACATAACAAGCGGTTTTGACTGCCTCTGCCCAGAATGTCTTGGGTAGACTTGCAGTTCTCAACATTGCTCTTGTCCTTTCTAACAAGGTTTTGTTCATTCGCTCTGCCACTCCATTTTGTTGAGGTGTGTACGCCACCATGAACTGTCTTTTGATGCCTTCTTGTTGACAAAAAGACTCAAATTCATCACTTGTATATTCTCCTCCGTTATCAGTCCTTAAGCACTTGATCTTCTTCCCAGATTCAAGTTCTATCTGAACTTTGTAAACTTTCAAGACTGAAAATACATCGGCCTTCCTTTTGATAGGATACACCCAACATCTCCTGGAGTAATCATCAATGAAAGATACAAAGTATCTCGCCCCTCCTAAGGATGATAGTGGTGCTTGCCAAACATTAGAGTGAATCAACTCTAAGATGTCTTTACTCTTAGATGTTGATCTGCCGAACTTTAATTTGTGTTGCTTACTTGTAACACAATCCTCACAAAATGGTAAAGATACATTTGTAAGACCAGGTAGTAGCTTCTTCTCAGAGAGAATCTTCAGCCCTTGTTCTGACATGTGGCCAAGTTTGTGGTGCCACATTATCGTTGATTCTTCTTCGAACTCGCAATGCGCAAGCTTCTCCTTCTTGCATCGTCTCTCCTTTAAGCATATACAAATTTGCTGCGAGTTTCTCTGCCTTCATTACTACAATCACTCCCTTCACGATCTTCATGATCCCATCCTCAATACGAGTTTTACATCCAACATCATCCAATTGTCCTAAGGACAAAAGATTCTTCCGTAGGCCCTTCACATGCCGTACCTCCTGAATGGTGCGAACTGTACCATCAAACATTTTTATTTTGATAGTACCAATACCAAAGCAATATCAAGGCATGATCATCCCCATAAATACAGATCCTCCAGAGATTGGTTTGTATGTGTGAAACCATTCTCGCTGGGAGGTCATGTACCAGGTTGCTCCTGAGTCTAAAAGCCAGACATCAGAAAATAGTTTTCTGCCTTCAGCGTTGGTTGTTGTTTCGCCGTATAAAACTTCTCCATTTTCAGAGGTACTTGCAACATTCCCTTGAGCATTTGATGACTCAGGGTTGCCACTCTTCTTACTCCAACAATCCTTCTTGAAGTGCCCTCTTTTGCCACAGTTGTAGCACTTGATGTTCTTTTTACTCCTAGATTTTGATCTACCATGATTTTGACTCCCACTGGAGCCACGTTCCGTGGATCTTCCTCTCACCACTGCCAAAGCTTCCGCTTGATGTGAACCTCATTGTCTGTCTTCTTTGTTTCTGCGTCTGCTCTCTTCTTCTAGTATAGAAGCTGCAATTTCATCGAAGACTAGATAGTCCGAAAGGACGTTGTTTGTCAAGTTGATGATGAGTTGATCGTATGAATCTGGTAAACTTTGGAGCAAAAGTTCTGCACGTTCAACAACTTCTATTTTGTAACCCATTGAGGTGAGTTGCGAAAATAGAGTATTCAAGGTATTGATATGGTCAGTCACCGAAGTGGTTTCGGCCATACGAAGAGTATACAATTTTCTTTTTAAGAAAATTTTATTGTGAAGTGATTTGGCTTCGTACAATTTAGTCAGCGTATCCCATATCTCCTTTGTCGTCTTCTTCTCCGCCACACTGGATAACACTCCATCGGCTAGTGCTAGGTGTAGATCAGCAATTGCATTGCCCTCCATCTCGTTCCACTTGGCATCTTCAGTGATATCTGCGGGCCTGTCTCCAATTGCCGACAAGCAATTGTCTTTCCTCAAAATTGCCTCAATCTTCATTTTCCACAATGAGAAATTATTCCCATTGCATTTCTCTACATCGAACTTTGTCGTCATTTTGTTCACACCCGATTTTGATTTTTACTTAAATCGGATTTCACTATTCACGTGAATAGTGTGTGGATAGTACCCCCGTGAACAGTACCCCCTAAACCAATGGCTCTGATACCACTGTTAGGAAATTACGGACCGGAACAAAGCCATGACAATAGTGATGTGAGAAAAATAAAGGTAAAATGACACGAATATTTTTACGTGGAAAACCCCCAAATAAATTTGATGTAAAAACCACGGGCAAGTGTAGGAGCAATTCACTATAAAATAGGGATTACAACACCTTCTCTCTCAAGACAAGGAGAAACTATATTACTCTCTCTCTCTCTCTTGAAATAGGAGAAACTAACTCTCTAAATTGAAGAAAATTAAACTGAGAAATGAGAAAGAATTGCAATTTGCTTGCTTGATTGGGATGATATTGCATCTGGTGAAGACATCAATTTATAGCAAAATTTCTTCACTATTCCATCAATCCCCAAAGTAATTATCCGCCTATTACTATTGCATTATTCATTTTGTCAAAAAAGCAAACAACTTTTGACAAACTTTTCCCACCTTTTCAAAAAAGTGATTTTACTTTTGACACAAAGGATGTGACCTGGCTAGCTCTCGAAGTACTAAGGTACGTTTGGGGTGGTGGACAAGTTGGGAAAACCCGTTTTATTAACCAATTCCTTTGGTTGGGGTTTTTGTTAAAGGCAAGTGATTCCCACATGGCCTAGGACTAAATCCCCAACCCTTTTGATATGCAATCGAGACCAAGGGGTGGTATTATGTAGGGTAAATCTCACGTTACCTCATATACTCTCAGGACTCGTTTGGCAAAATTGATGGGATTATATAAGTAATAATGGATATGTGATGATTTGATAATCACTATCCTTTATACTGATCTTTTTATTTGGGGTGTTGGATTATGCCTTTATTGGATCCTTTATATTTGGTCAATATTGGTGTTTGACAACATTGATAATAAGTGATTACACTGAAAATGACCATTTTGCCCTTTGTTTTAAAAAACCCAAAAAAAAGACTCTTCCTCAACATATTCAGAATTCTTCTTCTTCCCTCTGCAACCCTAAACTCGAAAATTATGGATGCCACTTCGAGAAGGAGAGAACTGCCTGCATAACAGTCATTAGAGCAAAATCGTTTGTCCATAGAATTGTTAGGACTCACCAAACACATTTATCAGCTATGAGTATCACACCTGATTTTAATTGGCAGCGGCTGAGGAGAAAAATTGTTCGCCAATAGAATTAGTCGGGCTCAAGCTTCAAATCTATGTAAATTACAATTGCATTTATAGTTTTATGTAGTAGTTAGTAAAATACCATCTCAAATCAATTTTCTCATCTTCGCAACAAAAATCCAAGCATTTTTTTCCTTCATTGCACTACAAGAAAAAAAATTAAGAAAGAAAACAGAAACCGAAAGCTGTTGGGATTTCCTATAATTTGGTGGTGATATATATATATATATATGGGGAGGGTTATATAGGACCCCCCTATTATATGAGTACGTAGGACCAGATCCAAGCCGTAAATAAATTGATCTCAACGGCTGAGACTAATCATGCTTATTTGTTGATAAGTCATTCGAAACAGCCAAAGGAGGGTAGATTAGTCCATATAATAATAAGTTATGGTAGCCAAATCTAGTAAATCCCACTAAAATAGGATGAGTTACAATCAAAGTCAATCAATCAGTTATTCAATTAAATCGTCCACTTCATTTCACCTTCTCCACCGTTCTCAGAATCGAGATAGTCTCCCATTCATCAAAATTCGTCATTTGCAGCGCTGAATCAAGAAAGAAAAGAATGGATGACACATATGAAGAAAGCTTCAATACTAATGAAGAACAAGGTAACACATTTTCTTGCCTTCGAAATTGTTTTCATTGTCAAATTTTTACTGAATCCCCTTAAAATTTGATTCGTAATGTTTCCTAAAATCAATGATTCGATCAATGCATTTCATTTATTTTTGTAATTATTACCCAGCAATATGCTTATTAGTGTCTGTAATATTGCTTATGACTTGAAAAAAACATGCTTACAAATCTGAACTTCTTGGTAGTCCAGAAAAGGACATATCTTCATCCCATTTTTTTTGTGTGTGTATGTTTACCCAGTGAGTTGCTTATTCTTTATGATAAATGTGCTTTCAATTGCTTATAAATGTGCTTATACGTACCAACATAATTTTGAACACCTAAAATTTAGTTCCTCGTCCACGTTTTTTTTCTTCATATTAACCCAGAAAGTTGCTTATTCGTATTCATAATATTGCTTATTTGTGAATACTAATATGCTTATAATTATGAACATATAGCTGAAGCATGAAATTGAATTCTTCGTCCCCATTTTTTCTTTAAAAAATGTATATGATATGATCGAAAATGCATTTTTTATGTGCTTGAATATGCTGTCATGAATAAACCATGTTGCTCACGTTTGTTCGGTGTTATAACCGATCAGGTTAATTGATCATTATTTAGGTTGTATGAACTGAAATTATTTGATTACGACGCCGTTTATTCTGATCTTGTGCTTTGCTTATATATGAGTATAACATTGCTTATAATAATTGACCATTATGCTAACGTGTTTTCAAGATCTTGCTTATTTATTTCTTTTGTTGAGACATTTGTAATTGCAAGTGTTCCGCAAAGAACGTTGAAATAACAACGGATTCGTCTCCGGGTGGATACCAGAATGTGATGAACATCTGACTCCTAAAGAAGGGATGAATTTTGGCTTGGTCTTTTGATGTACTTTTTAGTGATGTTTTGAATGTTTTTTTGATTAGTACCTATGTAAGCAGAATTCAAGTGGTAAATATGCAGAATGTTACTCTATTGTAAGCATTCATTGTCATGGTATGTCATAATGTTTATATCATTACTTCAAATATTTTTTAAGCAGTGTTCTTCTTCTTTGTAAGCATAAATCAACTGCACTGTAAGCAATATTTTAATGTTTTAACTATTTCAAGTATGCAAATGTTTCGTAAGCAGAATTCAAACGTTGCGCAAGCAGAAATCAATTGTCTTGTTAGCACTATTTCAAATATTATAACTTATCAAGTATCGCATACTATATAGCAGTATTCAAGTGTGTTTTAAGCATGATTCAAATGTTGTGCAAGCAGATTTTAATGTTTTTGTAAGCATGTATATCATGTTATTTTATATTGTTAGTAAATAATCAAAGTGCAAGGTAAAAAAAATTAAACAGGCAGTCACAATATTTATTATCGAGCACATGCCTTTTTTTTAGTTTCAAGGAACAAATTTTAGGTATATGAAACAAATAAGTACAGAATCTAAAATAAACCTAAAAAAATAAGCGATAAAATATGAATAAATAAGCATTATCGAATGCTTTAATAAGCAGTCTCAAACATGTACTCCAAAAAAAAACATCAATTACTTGTCGCACGTTCTGCTATTGTGCGAACCTATTTCTCCGCATTTCCCATAATGTCTCTTCATTTTCTCATCCCGGCCTTTATTGCTTTCTCCTTCGACTCACGAAGTCGGCTTTTGACTCGGCTTCGCTGCTCCCCTTATTTTTGGCCTGTGTTGGCGGCAACACTACAACGCCTAGCTGGATTTTGTCCCCAACGAATCCTTCGATCAATGTTTGTTTGTTCACCGAACGAGATTCTGTTTGTTGATCTTTCAGCAGTTGTTCTTTATGATCTTTTATGATCCTTGACAGGGATTCAATCTTGGATTTGTCGTATTTAAAAATCCCATAAGAGCCAACTCTAGCAGACTTAAGCATAGTATATAAGATAAGTAAGCATGATATAGAATTTGAGTAAGCATAATTCTGAACACCAATAAGCTTACTATATAAGATAAGTAAGCATTATATAGAATGTGAGTAAGCATAATTCTAAACACAAATAAGCAGTACAAAGCATCAACATGCAAAACTACCACACTTGGAAAAAAAAGTAGGAAATGCATAGTTATCAGCAACAAAAATGTATTTAAAAATCCCATAAGAGCCAACTCTACCAGACTTCATTTTTCCAGATAATAAAGACAATTTAAACCAAAAACACAACAAAATCCTAACCATTTCGTACATACTTGGATATATAAGCATACTATAAAACATACATAAGCGATATTGTTTCCTCATTAAAGCATACAACCAACACTTGTCCAAAACAAAGATGTGACCATGGTTATTGACAAACAATAGGCAATTTTGGGTGATTAAAAACTATCTCCCCATAGTTATGACAAACTAGGAAAATACTAATTTCCACCATTTCCCTTATACTTTTGGTACGTATAAGCACATTTATAGGCAAATCGAAAGCACATTTATCATAAATAATAAGCGATATTGTTTCCTCATAAATCATGCCCGGCTCGGAAAAAAAAAAAGTAGCCCTACCTACACTTTGTTGTCGGCTCGGAAAAAAATTCACACCGCATGTTTACTCGGAAAAATCATACTTGTTCTTTACTCGGAAAATGCAATAAAAATAAAAAAAAATACGAAAATAAAAAGACAAAGAAAGTAGCCCTAACTACACTCATTGCTTGTAGGAAAAAAATTCACACACTTTGGTGTGTTCTTCAAATAACTAATAGTTCCAAGACGAAACTTCAGAAAAACAACGTCGATTTTTGCCCTCACCGGAGTTTGATTCTCGACCGAATATTTGGGGATTTTTCGACCGAAGAGATGGGATTTTTCGCGGAGGGTTAAGTTGGGTATGGTTAGGACTTGGGATTTTTAATTCTCACTTTAATGGAGGTTGTTTCACGAAGAATGATGGTGGAGAAGATGATACTTTTTTGCAGAGAAAAATGGTGGGAGACGGTCGAGAGACCAGTTTGCAGAGACTTAGTGTGGAAGACGATGGAATGGAGGAAATGACTCTTCATTTACCAAATACTGTAAAGATATGCAATATCTTGGATTTACACGTCCATAACCGGTCCCTAAAATTTAGCCCATTACCAAAAATAATTTCCCTCCTAAAAATTGATTTAAATTAAAATTACCAATAAGCCCTTTTTTAAATTAAGTTACATATTAAATAATAGTAAAACCCGATTAATCTTAACCGTTTAAAAATTAAATCAATGACTCGATTTGGTCTCGTGTACTCACCTAAGATATGTGGACTCACGACTGCTTGGTGGAGTAGATATCCGCACTGCCCATGGTCGCAGCGATGACCCAAATAGTGCGGGCGGGTCGAATTATCATCCCTACCAAAAGTTAATTATATAAATACAATAAATTTAACTTAAAAGTTCTTAAAGAAATTACTTTGTCAATTAAGTCATTTGTGCAAGCTCATAAACGGGAGAGCTTGTAAGGCTAAAGCCCCCCCAAATTTTTAAAAACTATGTATATTTTATATTTAAATATTGATATTTTGCATTTAAATTTTTATTTTTATTGATTTAGCCCCCCTCCTCCCCCAAAAAAACTAATTAGCCCCCACAAATTTAAGTGTCTAGCTCTTTTATGTAAAGAGTATTTTAGGTATTATAAAAATATGAAATAACCCCAGGGACCATTATTGCAACAATTAGAAACTTATAGGACTGAAACTGCTTGAGAACAAAACTTAAAGGACCAATTTTGTGAAAAAATTCAAACTTAAAGGACTAATTATGTAAACTCAATACTTACAGGACCAAAACTGCAAGTTAATAATGGTTATAGGACTAATTTGCAATTTTCCTCTTATCTCAGTTAGTTCAAGTCAAACAAATTATTATAATTACATTTTGATCTTAATCATATATATATATATATATATATATATATAACAAACACAATATTATAGCAATTTATATAATTAATGAACAATACAATCCTAGCTAATTCGAATGTTTTAATCTAATTATATAAACAAAGGCAAACAACTACAAGCTTGTAGCTCAAGTATTGTCGTTCACTTTTTGCAACAGTGTTGATTATAGTTCGAGTCTTTTAATTTTTTGAGATTTATCCCCTCTTATCTAACCGTTCTTCCCAATTTATTGGGAAATGAAAAAGGCAAACGAAAGGAATTGTAAAATGTGTTTACATTTTTGTCTAACGGATATCGTTCATTTACTAGTTTTCTGATAACGCATGGTTTCGTGACTTACTAATGTCGGTACATAATATTTGTGACTGCGGTCCAAATACGTCTTGAACACGTGTTGTAATACTTTTATCACTTTGCGTTTTATAAATATATAATGTGATTAACATTTATAATTGAGATTAACATTTAATTAAAATTGCTCGATAAAGGTTATTTTGGCTTTGTAGATAGACATCTGACATCATTACACTACGACAAATATACTATAATGGTTGTGAATTAAGATATTTAATTATGTCCTGAAGTCTCTAATTTAACTAGGATTATCCTTTTCTCAAAAAAAAAAAAAAAACTAGGATTATCCTACATATCTCAATATATACAATTATATTATTTGAATTATCTTCAATTTCTAAACATCATCATCAAATATCCTATTATGTGGTCAAAAAAGACATACTAATATTCTACTGATGATATTTAGGGAATGTACACAGGAAGAGTAGTAGTAGTCGTCGCATGCTATTTATGGAATGTACACAAGAGTCTTCATATCTATATATCGTGCTAACTTGTAGGGGGGGAAAAGAAGAAAAATCAAATAATCGCGGAGAGGTTACTAACTTTACCTATATATAGAGAGAAGAAGAAAGTGCATAAATATAAAAGGGTCCATATATACGAATGGGATCTTCTATTTCAAAACTGTGTTTCATTTCATATTTCAACCATGTAGATGATTGACACGTGTATTACATTTACCATATTCTTTATTTTCAAGCATAAATCAAGCATAAATTGTGAAACACGGTTTTGGAATAGAAGATCTCATCCGCCATACATGATAGCTTTATGGAAGATCTACTTAATTAGTGGATATAATTAATGAAATTGAGAGACTAAAAAGGACAGTATGGTCGAAATTAATTGAAGTAGACAGTATGTCTAAAAGTACAATAAAAAGTTTCGCTAAAAAGGAATCGAACAGTGGTTGGTTGGTTAAGAATCTAAAGCTCAGCCCAGAGGTAAAGGGTTCATTCTCATCACTCTTACGGATATGTGTCAAAAAAGAAAAACACTATAAGAAAATTCCAGTTCTGTCACTAAATTTTACAGTTACCTACATAATACCTACAGAATAAAAAATATTATTTTTCCCAAAATTATACCGATAACTTACCGACTAATCACCGATATTTTTTAAATTTATCGACATAAATACTGCAGGTATTTACCAAACAGTTTTAGATTCTGTAGGTAAAATATTTACCTACAATAATTTTACCTACACTTTACAATTGTCTTAATACTTACCTACAAATCTTTCTGTATGTAAGCTGGGTTTTTTTAGTAGTGAAAGGAAAAGGAACTTACCATTAAAAGTGTAATAAAAGGTACAATGGAAGTTGGGCGACAGGGCGAGTGCATGGCAAAATTCCAGACCCCTATGCTTTGCTTTTTTTTGTATCCAAATTGAAATTATATTTGGTGAAATAATTCTTCGTAGATAAGATTTTTATTATATCAAAATACTTATCAATTATTATTTAAGCTAAATAATTCTAACAATATGTATGATAGAAAACAAGAAAAAGCATAAAGAAAGCCTAAAGTTAAAAGGATTCATTGCCAAAAATGTAAAAGTTGATTCTTGTATTTTTCTCAATGAAACAGTAGAAGTACAACAGGTATTCTTTATACACAAAGGAAGCATTTTGATTGGCTTAAGAGGAATATGGTTGTTACATAATTCTAGCTAAGATGATGCCACTTGTCAAAAGATCATTTTCTACAGTTGGATATTAACGTTTAACCCGCGATTGCTAAATGCCAAAGGAATCTAAGAAATAATTCCCTGTTTTGATCATTTGATCATCATATGATCATCCTATATCCATGATCTGATGCACTCCTTTTCTCTAACATGCCCCCTCAAGTCGAGCGAGATTCTTGGCCAGACTGTGAGATTGTGTTGTAACCGAGTGAAGAATTGGATCGACTCAAAGGTTTGGTGAGAACATCAGCTATTTGATCACCAGATGGAACAAAATGAACTTGGATAATTCTTTTAGCAATTAAATCCCTGATAAAGTGTATATCCAATTCAACATGTTTTGTTTTAGCATGAAGGATAGGATTAGAGGCTAAAGCAATAGTGCTTTGATTATCAACCCAAATGGTGGGAATACAGGGGACTGAAACTTTCGATTCTGTGAGCAGAGATTGAACCCAAACCATTTCTCAAAAAGCATGAGCGGACTCCGTTCGGCTTGATGCTTGATCTCTCAAATCGATGATTGTTTCTTGGAACACCAGGATACTATATTATTGCCCAAGAATACACAAAATCTTGAAATCGACTTTCTATAATCCGGACCACCCCCCAATTCAAAACTGAGAAACCGACCAAATTAAGGCGCTCAGGCCTCTGAAAATGAATCCCAAATTTCGGAGTGCCAGCCAAAAACCGAAGAATTCGTTTCACCGCTTTCCAACGAGTATCCAACGGACAATGCATAAGGACAGACTTCATTAACGTTATACGCAATGTCCGGCCGTGTTAAAGTAACATACTGCAAAGCCCCAACAATACTTCGATAAAAAGAGGCATCAACTGTGGGCATACCATCATGCTTGGATAATTTAGAGGAAGATCATTGGTGTAGCGCACACTTAGCATCGATGGAGGCGCGAGCAAGAATGTCTTTGATATATTTTTCTTGACAAAGATGGATACCAGTGGCAGTGTAAGAAACTTCAATACCATGAAGTGATGTAGGATGCCCAAATCCTTGAGAGAAAATATGTTGTTCAAGTGAGAAATCAACTGATCAATGGCATGAGTATCACTCCCAGTGATTCATAGGGGTGGCAATGAGTGACACGACACGATAGCACGACACGAACACGACACAATTACAAACACAATTATAGAGACAAAAAGCACGATAAGGCACGACACGATATGATACGACACGATAGCACGATATGAACACGAAATTGAAAATTAATTTAAATTTTCAATTATTATATTAAAGATCAAATAAAATAGATAACACGAAAATACGATAGTGTGACACGAACACGACACGATTACACGATTTGCCACCCCTAGTGATTCATATGTCATCAACGTATACTAAAATCCAAACACACCCCAAATTAGTATGTCGAATGAAGAGTGAATTATCAACACGAGAGCATGAAAAACCACAACCTGTTAGAACCTGTTTGAGCTTGCCAGACCAGGCTTGTGGACTCTGTTTGAGGCCATAAATGGCTTTAATGAGCTTGCAAACTTTCACAGATGTAGAGGTGGATTGTTCAAAACCCGGAGGTTGTGCCATAAATACTTCCTTGTCCAAATCTCCATTAAGAAATGTGTTATTCACATACAACTATCGAATATTCCAACCAAAATACACAGCAAGAGAAAGTACAGTTTGAATTGTTGTAGCCTTCACAACAGGGCTAAAAGTTTCATCAAAATCGAACCCTGGTTCTTGATCATAACCTTTGGCTACTAATCGGGCTTTATACCTTGCAATACTACCATCAGCTCGCCGTTTTAATTTAAAAACCCATTTGCAACCAATTAATTTCTTTCCAGGAGGTAAATCTGTGAGAATCCATGTGTGATTTTGCATGAGAGCCCGATATTCATCCTCCATGGCCTGTTTCCAATGACTGTGTTGCAAGGCCTCAACATATGAGGACGGCTTAGAGGTATCCAAATTCTGAGCAGTGAACACTTTAGGCTTAAAAACACCTGCCTTTGAACGAGTGATCATGGGATGAGCACCTGAACCAGGGCAAATAACATCAGTAGCATTGTCAAGAATATGAGGTATATCACTCACAAGTGGTAACTCAACGGTGAGAGGAACTGTGAAAAAGCTAGAAGCAGATGCAGGTATAGAGACAGGAAGATGAGAGGAGTTCTCAGATGAGGAGTGATGAGAGACAGGAGATGAGATTGGAATCTGTGGAGAAGTAGGATGGAAGAAGATATAAGATCGGTGGTGGTCCAAGAATCGAATACTAGTAGGAGGACTAAGAACTGACTCAGGCTTCTGAAAAGTGGGAGAGAAAGGAAATATTGTCTCATCAAACACAACATTTCTAGAGACAATGATCTTGCCATTAGGCAACAAAATTTTGTATCCTTTATAGTGATTATTGTAACCAAGGAAAGTGCTGGGTAAGGATCGATATTCAAGTTTATTTTTATTAAAGGTCGCAAGTGTGGATAACATAAACAACCAAAGGCACACAAATGAGTGTAGGAGGGTGTTTGCTTATACAGAACCTCAGAAGGGGACTTAAGATGGAGAGTTTTTGTGGGCAGTCTATTAATAATATACACAGCAGCCACAAATGCATCATCCCAGTATTTAAGTGGCATATAAGAGTGAGATAAGAGAGATAACCCCATTTCAACAATTTGTCTATGTTTGCGCTCGGGGCGACAGGGCGAGTGCATGGAAAAATTCCAGACCCCTATGCTTCGCTTTTTTTATCCAAATTGAAATTATATTTGGTGAAATAATTCTTCGTAGATAAGATTTTTATTATATCAAAATACTTATCAATTATTATTTCAGCTAAATAATTCTAACAATATGTATGATAGAAAACAAGAAAAAGCATAAAGAAAGCATAAAGTTAAAAGGATTCATTGCCAAAAATGTAAAAGTTGATTCTTGTATTTTTCTCAATGAAACAGTAGAGGTACAACAACTACTCTTTATACACAGAGGAAGCATTCTGATTGGCTTAAGAGGAATATGGTTGTTACATAATTCTAGCTAAGATGATGCCACTTGTCACAAGATCCTTTTCTACAGCTGGATATTAACGTTTAACCTGCACTGCTAAATGCCAAAGGAATCTAAGAAATAATTCTCTGTTTTGATCATTTGATCATCATATGATCATCCTGTATCCATGATGTTGATGCACTCCTTTTCTCTAACAATGTATACCTCTACTAGATACAACTAAACAATTTGACGAAATATCTTCAGATGACATGTCTCCCACTAAATAACAAAATATATGTACATTAAATGTCTCCAGCATCGTATCATTATTTTCAATCAAATTACCCAAATACAACTCATTCTAAGCATATTCTTCAATCTCACAAAAACTTTAACCCATTTGGTCTCATTAATTTTGAAGTTTCACTTTCATTTCTCAGCATATCTATGGTTAAAAATATTTTGGGTTGGGTTTCCCTGTAAAAATGATATATTTGGATTAATTATGTTTTTATGTAATTAACATATGTTTAAAAATAAAATATATTTGCTTTATGGTAGCATGAAAATTGATATGTGAGTAGTTTGAAACCGAAATTAGTAGGTGTGTAAAACAACATTAAAATTGGTAGGTATTTATGAAAATAGAAATAATTAAGTGATATTAATTTCTGATGAAATTAAAATGAATAAAAAATTTATTTTAATTTTTAAATAGTAAAAAGATATAACATCCTCCTAAAATGAAATGAAACGAGTTCATTCTCTCCCACAATATTTAAATTAACATGAGAAACAAATAAATAATAAACATATTTCATTTTCATAAAACATATTAAAGATATTTTTAAGAAAATAGCACCAAGCATAGTCACAATTCTCGTGGAGAAAGAAAACCACGAGAAAGAAAAAAAAAGGAATGCACAAAATGGCAGCATGAAATATGTTAGGGATAGTGCCCTTAAAGCAATTGGGAATTGTTTTTGATTATTAATAAAAGCGATATTTATTTTCGAACTCTTTTGCATATTGTATGTATTTTCTTGAACATCTTGAAAATCCCTAGTGTTGGGAAATTATTTTGTAGATTTTGATGAATGCCATGTAAAACTTAGAATAGGAAGTTGGCACCCCATTCTTGTTATAAATTGCATTGCAATAGATAGGGTTGGTAGAGTGAGTCAAGTCAACTATGCCCGAACATGCAAGAAGACAATGAGACTAAAGAAAGACTCATTGTGAGGCGGTGAGTGTGGAAAAGAAGAAAGAAGGAACTCGATCAAGGTGCGGTGAGATGCAATGTGAGTGAAGTATCGATCAAGTCAACTCAAGATAGCCAAGTCTCAAGTTGAAGTGACGGAAGAGTCATCCAATGATTGGAAGTGACTCTAAGTCACCCGGGAAGGCAAGGAAATGCGGTCAAGTCGAGATAATCGGAAGAGATCCGTTGCCACGTAAATCAAGAGAATTACTTAAACAAGTAATACCTCCATACTACCTTTCTCGAAGTGCTCAGTCCCAGAAGCATGCAAAAGGAATAAACCAATGGGAAGCACTGCGCCGTGTCAGAACTTTGAAAAGCTGAAGAATCAATCCAACACTCACCTGTGAAGGAAAGACAACTTCAATCAGTTGAAGAGGAAACATTTGAAGAATCAAGGGGTCTACATTCCACGAAGAATTGTAGAAAGGTTCAAGGTTGAACCAGGCTTAAGCTATTTGGAGGGCTTCGTGATCAAATCCAAGGAACTTAAGCAAGTGGGTTGTAGTAGCAAAGCGGTGCCCCAGAAGAAAGGCGAGTCGTCACGAGAAGCGGTTTGTGTGACCAAGGCATCTCCAGGCATCGATTCCCAAAGGATCACGTCGGTGTGTGATCAAGACTTGTATCTCGGGTCGTTAACCACTCGTATATTGATCAATACTTAGTGGATTCCTCCAGGAGTTGGAGAAGAGAGGAGTAGAAGAATTACCCCATCTTGAACCTCTATAAAAACTTATTGTGTCATTTACATTTCAAGATTTAATTTCTCATCTTATTTTTATATCTGTGATAAATTTGTTATCCAATTGATAATCAATCGAGTGCTAAAACCAAGTATTAAAACAAACTTAACCAAATTCAAGGGTGTTAAGTCTTCCAAAAACGTATCACGCGATCAAGTTAAGTTTTTAGTCAAAAAACAATTTGTGAGTTATTCTATCAACAAATTCGAGTCCAGTGCGTGAGTGACTAACTCTGTTGATTAACTAACTTAGTTGTCCATCAAGGACACAAAATTTGAAGTATTAACTCGAACATTTTTAAAAGGACTAAATCGAAAAGTTGGTAAGGTTTATTCAACCCCCTTATAAATCTTACACTCACACCCTTGGGACCTACAAGTGGTATCGTGAGCGGTTGGTTCATTGAGCCTTCCGCACCGGTTCTTGAACTAGATCTCCAAATTTTTCAAAGCTTGTTTTAGTACTCAATCTTTCAAAACTCTTTTATTCAAAGAAAGTTATTATCATGGAAGCAAATTTGACACGTATCCCTATGTTCACAATTGAAGAATTTGATGATTGGAAAATTCGTATGCAAGCTCATCTATCAAAGATTACGATGAGATGTGGATAGTGATAGAGGATGGGCCACTCCAAATCTTAAAAGTGAACACAGCTGCAAGGAGAGCTGCAGCTGAAGGAGAAGAAGATGTTGCTCCCAGACCAGTTGTAACACCCATAATTTTTATAAGATCTTATCTTAATTTATTTTTTTATAATCATAATTAATATTAATTATGTATACATATATATATTCAATTATATTATCATTAATGGGGTATCATTACAATCCCCACTATTGTCACTATCCCCATTTGTACTAATTATTATTCCAACTTTTAGACCACTTTAGGCCATTTTAGCAAACTCACCCATGTTACAAAGTTATGGACAAAGCATCTTTATTTCTTCTTATCCTCAATTCCACGTCTCTGCAAATTTAATAGGAGTACAACCTAAATTTCCTCAACCTCACACCTCAAGCATCGTGAGTAAACTCATTCATTTTTTTTTCTTCTCAGAATTGCCATAGCACTCGCCTAACCTCGGGGTTGTATATTATCTCGCGGTATGTATGTATGTATATATGTGTGTGTATCGATGTGTGAGAGCCGTGTGTGTGTGTCGGTGTGTATTGTGTTTATGTTTATGTGTGTGTGGGCTTGTGTGTGCTTGTATGTGTGTGTGTTGTACTGTGTGTATATATATATATATATACATACTAAGTATATGTGTGTGTTGCAGAATATGTGCATTAATTGTGTGTGTTTGTGTGAGTAATTTAGTGTATGTGAGATATACGGAGTGTGTGTGTGCATGTGATTTAATTGTGTGTATGCTTGTGTTTGACTTATAATTAATGTGTATGTGCGTGAATTAGTAGTGTGTGTGCGCGAGAGTGTAAATTAGTGTGTGAGTGTGCGTGATTGGAAGAGAGTCAGGGGAAGGGAATGAGTTTGGAGTAGGGCCAAATTTTGAGAATTTGATAGAAATCTGGATTTAGTTTCAATTGAGGATTTTTCGATTTAGCCCCAACAGTTTCTTTTTAATCCAAGATTTTAACTAACTTTCCAGGCTTTCTATTTAATCAAAGGATTAGGTTAAACTTTCTAAAATTTTCAGTTTAAGTCCTTAACATTTCAATTTAGTTCAAAATTTCATATTTACTTTTAAATTATTTTACTTAGGTCCAAAACTTATATTCTTAGTCAATTTTATTTTCACCTATTAAAAAAAGCCCTATACTATTTTATAAATATAGTTATTTCAATTATAAGTTGCTACTTAATCTCTAGGCTTAAATCATGTTAACTTATATTGTAGGCGACGAAGAACCGTACAATTAGGACTTCTACTTTCGAGCCATTTGTGCATCTACTTTGTTTTGCTGATTGAAGTAGGGATTCTTATCACATTTTATGTGTATAATTCATTGTCTTGGTTAAATGCCTAAACTGTTCAATTATGTGAATTACGCATTTTAAATGTTTACATGATATGCATAATTATGTGAATTATATGCTTTCGATGTATTACATGATATGCATAATTATGTGAATTATATGCTTTTAATGTGCTACATGATATGATTAACTTTTATAAATGACATATTTTTCATTACAATGTATGTTATGTATGTTTATGCACTTGAAAGGAAAATTTTTGGCCACGTGCCACGGGAAAGGAAAATTTTTGGCCTCGTGCCCTGGAAAAGGAAAATATGGCATTCGTGCCTACGGGAAAGGTTATGTGCTATCTGGTTTTTGCCAACGGAAAATGTTATGTGTTATTCGGCTTATGCCAACGGGAAAGGTTATGTGTTAATTTATGTAATTGTGCACTTTTCGTATTTAGCTTGGACAATCTTTATCCCTACTGAGTATGTGATTACTCACCCCCTAAATTCAAATTCTTTTCAGATCATATGGATGGATGTGTTGCAGATGTGGGGGAATAACCGATGATTTCACTTTTAATTATTTAAATTTCAAGAACTATGACTTCATTTTAAATTTTGAAAAATTGTGATGTACTATTTTTTTTAATTATTTCAAAGTGTGTTGAATGGAATTTTAATTTTAGGCAAACACTTTATATTTTTTTCTTAATAATTAAAGTATTCTCATTATCGCTTCCGCTAAACCTTTCATTTATCTATGTATTTTAAAAAAAATTATACACATTTTCTTAAAAATTTAGTAACGCTAAAAATGCACTACAAAAAATGGGGCGTTACACCAGCGATGGTTGAAAAACCAAGAGCTGAATGGACTAATGATGACAGGAAAAGATATAACTTGGACAATGTGGCCAAGGACATTCTTTACAAAACTTTGGACAAAGCCATGTTCAACAAAGTCAAATCATGCAAAACGGCAAAAGAAATCTGGGACAAGCTAACCTTGATTTGCGAAGGCTCAGAGCAAATCAAAGAAAATAAACTATTTGTTGTTGTACAAAAATTTGGAAATTTTAAGATGCTTGCAGGAGAAACCTTGGATCAGCTGGATGCTCGGTTCACGGAAATTACCAATGAACTGTCTGCACTTGGAAAGGAATATACACAGAAGGAAATGTGTATGAAGATTCTAAGAAGTCTTCCAACTGAGTGGGATATGAAAGTCATGGCCATGAGACACTCCATGGACCTATCAAAAACATCCAACCATGAGCTATTCTCAGATCTCAAAGTCTACGAATTTGAGCTGAGAAGAAAAGACCAAGGGGAGACAATTTGTGCCCAAAACAAATGCTCTAATTGTTAAGGATGGCAAGAGAGCCGAGGTCAAAGAAGTCATTGACCAAGAGAGATCGCACCGATGGTTAAAGGTTCAACAAGTTCTTCAATAAGAACTACAAAAGAAGCAAAGGTGAATCCTCCGAAGACACTCGGCTCCTCCAAGTCAAGGGAAGACAGACCACCCAAGAGAGCGAGCATCAAAAAGTTGAATATCAAAGAGCCGACAATCCAAGGATGGAAAAAGCTGATCAAAAAGTTGAAAATCTATCTTTGGAACCTAACCGAGAAACCTGGTCACTATGCCATTGAATGCCCATATCCTGTAGTCAACAAATACAGAATGAAGAGGAAAAAAAAAAGTCTTGAGGAAAGAAGACGGAAAAGAGAATGCAATGTTGGGAGAGAGACGACTGATCAAGTCAAAAAGACACAAGAGACTCGGAGAGTAGTGAAGTCGACTACTCAAGTGACTCGATGAAGAAGCCTTGATCTATCTAATGGCTAAAGAACAAAACCAACCTGACCAAGAAGATGAGGTACACTCTAACTCATCACACTCGTGATACTAGTGATAGTGATTGTGGCACACACACTTCATCACCTCGATCTTTATGATTCATTAGGCAAAATGATGAAAGATTTTGAACACATTAAATCCTCACACACACTACTAAATGAGGAGAACAACCTACTTAAGAGCAAAACTCACAAATGACTAAGGAGCCGAGTACTCTAAGTCAAATAGGCGATGAGAATAAAAGTCTAAAGGTTTGAAAATGCTAAGCTAATAGCGGAGATAGCCGCTATAGAAAAGAGAGAATGATCTCAAAAATGTGATTGCCTCATTCACTAAGGCATCTAAATCATTGGATGATCTTATTATGAGTCAAAGAGAATGTGGAGACAAAACAGGCTTAGGATTCAATTCCTCAATGCTATGTCAAGCTCCAAAAGTGATTTTGGAAAAAGGATCTTCAAGTAATGAAGTATCTCTAAAATCCAAAACTCCAAATGGTGCACACACATTTATTCCAAAGCACAATCACAAGCAAACTGGCCTTGGTTATAAAGGAAAAGGAAAATGACCCATTGAGTATCTTTGAGAAGACAACAGAAGAAATCCAGCAGAGTTCCTCAGCAAACTCCAAACAGGAGATACTCTGTAAAGAAGAAACAGAGCTACCAAAAACCCCAGAAATTCTATAAAAGAAACACATATGATGGGAATGGTAGAAAATACCCAAGCCAAGCTGATTGGAATAATGTGAACTATCAGCAAAGACCTATGGAATATAAGCCTAAGTGGCAAAAGCCTAGAACTCATCAAAGATCATTCCAAAGGCCTAAGGGCTATCATCAGCACTCATATGCACCCAAGCACTACACTCAGAGATATCACAACTACCCAAAGAAGGCAATTGCTAAAACACATACACAGCATACGAGACAAAAGAGACAGCTTGTATGAACCTAACCTCCAAGCAATTTGCGAATTAATTATGATTATGGCACGATAGATGGCAACCCCTTAGAGTCAAATCATTTGGCTATAGGTTGGTTGGATCATCTTACAATACTAACCCCTCAGGACCCAGACAAGTATGGGTACCTAAAACCTAATTTCCTCGATTACAGGTTCAAGGAGCTGCTGAGTGCCAAGGAACCTGGTACATGGATAGTGGCTATTCCAGACACATGACAGGAAACAAGAAAAATTTATCAAAATTCAAGGATGTTAGAGGTGCAAAAGTCATATTTGGATGGAATGAAGCTCCAGGTGAAATAAGAGGCATTGGATCCATCAAGAAAAATGGGTTAGAAATAACAAATGTTGCATATGTTGAAGGCCTCAATTTCAACTTGCTAAGCATAAGTCAACTCTGTGACATAGGCTACAATGTTGGATTCAATATGGGTGTATGTCAAATTAAGGATGTTGAAACTAATGAAATAGTATTGCAAGGATGCAGACAGAAGAACATGTATGTGGTAGATTGGTCAACTGCAACACCAAGCACTTGTCTGCTAGTAAAGAGCACAGCTGAATCAAGTTGGCTATGGCATAAGAAGTTGAGTCCCCTGAACTTCAAAACAATTAACAAACTTGCCAAGAGTAATCTTGTAGAAGGCCTTCCAGACTCAGTATACAAGAAGGAGAGTATATGTGATGCATGCCAGATGGGAAAGCAAATCAAATCATCATTCAAAGAAAAGACATGTCCATCTTCAACAAGAATATTGCACCTGCTACATATGGATCTATTTGGTCCAAATTGAACCAGCCAAAGATAAGTGGGAAGAAATACACCTTGGTGGTAGTAGATGACTACTCAAGATATACATGGACAATATTCATGTGTAAGAAGAAAGAAACTCTGCAGAAACTACCTCGGTGATGAAGAGAATACAAAATGAGAATAGTCAAACCATTATTAAAATAAGATCTCACAGAGGAACCGAGTTTGTCAATGGTATAATAACTCGATCTTGTATTGAAAATGGCATTGGTCATGAATTATCTGCAGAAGGACTCCACAAAGAAAACGGAGTTGCGAAAAGAAGAATAGAACTCTCAAAGAAGCGACAAGGACCATGTTAGTCAAGCATAGGCGCCTAAAAGATTTTGGGTGAAGCAATAAACACAAAGATGTTATACTCAAAATAGATGCATGATAAATAGACAAATGACAAAGACTCCCTATGAAATTTGGACAGGAGAAAGCCAAATGTTGCATACTTCAAAATATTTGGATGCAAATGTTTCATCCATAACAATGGCAAAGATAATTTAAAGGCCTTTGATGCTAAAGCTGATGAAGGTATTGTTAGGAATTTTATTGTTTAGATTTTGATGAATGCCATGTAAAACTTAGAATAGAAAGTTGGCTCCCCAATTCTTGCTTTGAAATGTATTGTAACAATTAGAGCCGGCCAAGGCGAGTTAAGTCGCCTACGCTCCAACTTGCAAGAAGACAAATCAAGGCTTGAAGGAAAACTCACTGTAAGACAAACAGTACAACAAAGAAGAAGCGACAGAACTCGATCAAGAAGCGGTGAGATGCAGTGAAAACATCACTCAAGTCAACTCAAGAGAAGCCAAGTCTCAAGATGAAGTGACGAAGAGTCATCCAATGATTGGAAGTCGACTCTAAGTCACCTGGGGAAAGCGAGGAAATGCAGTCAAGTCGAGATAATCGAAAAGGAACCGTTGCCGTAAATCAAGAGATTTACTTAAACAAGTAATATCTCCATACTACCTTTCTTGAGTGCTCACCCCGGAAGCGTGCAAAGAAATGAACCAATGGGAAGCACTACACCGTGTCGAACTCGAAAAGGTGATAAAACATTTCATACGGAAGTGGCAATTCCAAGAAGTGCAAACCAACGATCGCAAAGTGATTTTCAAATATGAGCCTATCTCTTCAACGGGCAAATTTTTGAAAGTTCACTATAAAAGGCCGAGGAGTTTGATTGAAAAAAAAATGATGCGTGGATGACACACACGTGAGATATACAAGCTTATCAAAATTGAAATATTCTCAATCCTCAAGCCTACATCTCGAAGAACATCAATCCAACACTTACCCGTGAAGGAAAGAGAACTTCAATCGCCTGAAGAGGAAACTACGAAAACAAAGGGGTCTACATTCCAAGAAGGATTGTAGAAAGGTTCAAGGTCAACCAAGTCTTAAGCGTTTGGAGGGCTTCGTGATCAAATCCAAAGTGCTTGAGCAAGTGAGTCAGTAGCAAAGCGCAAAGCCTGTGAAGAAGCCGAGTCGTCGAGAAGCCACCGAGTGATCAAGCGTCTCCGCATCGAGTCCCGAAGGATCAAGTCGGTTTGTTGTGATCAAGACTTGTATCCGGACCGCTACCACCACTTTGTAAACTGATCATTACTTAGTGGATTCCTCCGGAGCTGGAGAAGAGAGGAGTAGAAGAATTACCCCATCTTCGAACCTCTATAAAAACCTTCTCGTGTCATTTACATTTCAAAGATTTAAATTTCTCGCACTTTTAATTGCTTATATCTCACGATAAATTTGCTATCCATTTGATAATCTATAAGTACTAAATCAAATCGTTCAGTAAAAACCTTGCTTAATCCAACTTAAGGGTGTTAAGTCTTCCGGCCGAAAACAAAAACCACAAATTGAGTCAAATTATAGCCAACAATTTGAGTTACTCTACTAACGGCTCCGTGAATCATTAAGAGATTGACTCTCTTGAGTGACTAATTCGACTGTCCCATCAAGGACACACAAGTAGAAACTCAGAGATTTAAAAGGCCTAAATCGAAAATTTGGTAAGGTTTATTCAACCCCCTTCTAAACCTTACACTTACACCCCTTGGGACCTACAAGTGGTATCGAGCGGTTGGTTCATTGAACCCTCCGCACCGGTTCTTGAACTAGATCTCCAATCTTTTCAAAAGTCCGCTTTAGTACTTATCTTTCAAAACTCTTTTCTATCATTAAAAATTATTATCATGGAAGCAAATCTAACACGCATTCCTATGTTCACTATTGAAGAATTTGATGATTGGAAAATTCGTATGCGAGCTCATCTATCAAAGATTACATGATGAGATGTGGATAGTGATAGAAGATGGGCCTCTGCAAATATTAAAGGTGAACACAAATTGCATTTAAGAGTTACACTGGTGAAGGGGAAGAAGATCAAAGACCTGCACTCATGGTTGAAAAACCAAGAACCGAGTGGACAAATGATGACAAAAAAGATACAACCTGGACAATGTAGCCAAGGACATTCTTTACAAAACCTTGGATAAAGCCATGTTCAACAAAGTCAAATCTTGCAAAACGGCTAAGAAATGGGACAAGTTGACTTTGATTTGTGAAGGTTCGAGCAAATCAAAGAAAACAAATTATCGATGGTCGTCTGAAGTTTGAAAATTTCAAAATGATCTCGGAGAGAACCTGGACCAACTAGACGCTCGATTTACTGAAAATCACAAATGAGTCATTTTACACTTGGAAAGGAATATACACAAAAGGAAATGTGTATGAAAATCCTAAAAAAGTCTTCCAAATGAATGGGAAATGAAGGTCATGGCATTGAGACACTCCATGGACCTATCAAAGACATCCAATCACGAGTTATTCTCGGACCTCAAAGCCTACGAGTTTGAGCCGAGAAGGAAAGACCGGAAGAGACAAATTGTACCCCAAAACAAACGCTCTAGTTGTCAAAGACGGAAGGAGAGCCGAGGTCAAAGAAGCAATTGACCCGAAGAAATAGCCCTAATGGTTAAAAGATTTAACAATTTCTTTAACAAGAACTACAAGAGAGGAAAGGGTGAATCCTCCGTAAGACACTCAGCTCCCAAATCAAGAGATGATAGGCCAACCAAGAGAATGATCATCAACAAGTTGAGTATCAAAGGGGACAACTCAAGAATAGAAAGAGCTGATCAAAAGGTCAATACCTATGTTGGAATTGTAGACAACCAGGTCACTATGCCATTGATCGCTCATATCCTCGTAGTCAACAAGTGCAAAACGAAGAAGAAAGAAAAGTCTTCGTGAGAAAGAAGACAAGAAAAGAAAAAGGCAATGATGGCTGCGAGAGATCGCAACTTTGAGACAACAAGTCAAGAGAGACAACACTCGAGAGCGATGAAGCTGACTATTCAAGTGACTCGAAGAAGAAGCCTTGATCCGCTTAATGGCCAAAGAACAAGATCAAGAAGATGAGGTACAATCTAACTCAACAAGCTCGGACACTAGTGATGAGTGATCGTGACACACACACTTCATCACCCACTCGATCTTTATGATTCATTAGGCAAAATGATGAAAGATTTTGAGCACATTAAAACCTCACACACACTATTGAATGAGGAAAACAGCCTACTCAAAAATCAAAACTCAAAGTTCGACTAAGGAGCCGAGTACTCTAAGTCAAATAGCCGATGAGAATAAAAGTTTAAAGGTTTGAAAATGCTAAATTAATAGCGAAATTGCTGCTATAGAAAAGAGGAGAATGACCTCAAAAATGTTATTGCCTCATTCACTAAGGCATCTAAATCTTTGGATGATCTTATTATGAGTCAAAGAGAATGTGGAGACAAGACAGGCTTAGGATTTAATTCCTTTGTACCATGTCAAACCTCTAGAGTAATTTTGGAAAAAGGATCTTCAAGTCATGAAGAGTCCAAAAATCCAAAACTCTAAATGATGCACACACTTTCAATCCAAAGCACAATGCTAAGCAAACTGGCCTTGGTTACAAAGGAAAAGGAAAAAACACCGGTTGAGAGTCTTTGAAAGGGCAAGAAGAGATTCACCGAGTCCTCAAAGACTCAAAAGAAAATACTCTGTAAAGAAGAAGCAGAGCTACCAAAAATCCCGAAAACTCATAAAAGAAATACACATGATGGGAATGGTAGAAAATATCCAAGCCAAGTCGATCGAACAATGTGAACTATCACCTAGACTTATGGAATACAAGCCCAAATGGCAAAGGCCTAGAACTCAACAAAGGCCATTCCAAAAGCATAAGAGCTTTCATCAAAGACACATATGCACCTAGGCACTACACTCAAAGACACCACAATTACCCAAGAAAGGCAATTGCTAAAACACATATGCGGTATACTGACAAAAGAGACAAATGTATGAACCTGACTCCCCAAGCAATTTGCCAGGATTGATTATGATTATGGCACCGATAGATGGCAACCTCTTGAGTCAAATCATTTGGCTATAGGTTGGTTGGATCATCTTATAATTCTAACCCCTCAGGACCCGGACAAGAATGGGTACCTAAAACTTAATTTCCTTGATTGCGGGTTCAAGGAATGAACAGTGAGTGCCAAGGAACCTGGTACATGGATAGTGGCTTTCCGGACATATGACAGAAATAAGAGAAATTTGTCAAAATTCAAGGAAGTCAAAGGAGCAAAAGTCATATTTGGAGAAAATGAAGCTCCTGGTGAAATAAGAGGCAATCGGATCCATCAAAAGAAATGGTTTAGAAGTCACGGATGTTGCATATGTTGAAGGACTAAACTTCAATTTACTAAGCATCAGTCAACTCTGCGACAAGGGCTACAATGTTGGATTCAACATGGGAATATGCCAAATCAAAAATGTTGAATCTAATGAAGTTGTGCTACAAGGATGTAGACAGAAAAAATATGTATGTAGTGGATTGGTCAACTGCAACACCCAAAGACTGTCTACTAGCAAAGAGCACACAAATCAAGTTAAGTTGTGGCACAAAAAAAGCCGAGTCACCTGAACTTCAAAACAATTAATAAGCTAGCAAGAAGTCATCTTGTAGAAGGACTTCCGGACTCGATATACAAGAAGGAAAGTATATGTGATGCATGTCGAAGGAAAAACAAATCAAGTCGTCATTCAAAGAAAAGACTTGCCCATCCTCAACAAGAATATTGCATCCGCTTCATATGGATCTATTTGGCCCAAAGGAACCAAAGAAGCATAAGTGGAAAGAAATACACCTTGGTGGTAGTAGATGACTACTCAAAATATACATGGACAATATTCATGTGCAAGAAGAAAGAAACTCTACAAAAGCTACCACAAATGATGAAGAAAATACAAAATGAGAAGAGTCAAACCATTATCAAAATAAGATCGGATAGAGGAACCGAGTTTGTCAATGGAATAATAACTCAATCTTGTATTGAGAATGGTATTGGTCATGAACTATCACCGCAAGGACTCCAATGAGAATGGAGTTGCGAAAGAAGGAATAACCCTCAAGGAAGCGGCAAGGACCATGTTAGTCAAGCGGGTTACCAAAAAGATTTTGGGCTCAAGCAATCAACACAAACTTACACCCAAAACAGATGTATGATAAATAGGCGGTGACAAAGACTCCTATGAGATCCGGATCGGGAAGAAAACCAAATGTTGCATATTTCGTGATATTTGGATGTAAATGCTTCATCCACAATAATGGCAAAGACAACCTAAAGGCTTTTGATGCTAAAGTCGATGAGGGTATCTTTAGGATACTCAAATGAAAGCAAAGCCTCTGAGAATACTCAACAAAAGAACTATGGTTACGGAAGAATCCATTCATGTAGTATTCGATGAGCCAAACATAAATGGAAAAGACATTGAAGAGTCACCGATAAGGTTCAAACATCCAATCTCACGGAAGAATCCCTCTCTTTGGTCAAGGCGGGGATTATCAATTGAGAAAAGAAGATGAGATAGCAATCTCAAAAAACACCGGAAAATCTGCACTTGAGTGATCACGAGAGTCACCACGGAACATCGCCGCAAGTCGATCAATCCGGCTAACTTACTTCAACCTTGACGTAAGATGGTGAGAGACCATCCACCGATCTTGTCATTGGAGACATGAGAGAAGGTGTCAAGACAAGATCCGAACTCAACAAGAAGCAATGTTCACATGCTTCATCTCGAATAGAGCCCAAAGATGTGTCACAAGCATTGGATGACACACATTGGATTCAAGCTATGCAAGAAGAGTCAATCGGTTTGAGAGAAATAAAGTATGGGAATTAGTACAAAGACCCATACATCAAAATGTTATTGGAACCAAATGGGTATTCGTAAATAAGATGAACGAGGAAGGTTACGTGGTAAGAAACAAAGCAAGATTGGTAGCCAAAGGATATTGCCAAGAAGAAGGAATAGATTTTGATGAAACATTTGCTCCTGTAGCAAGATTGGAAGCTATAAGGATGTTTCTTGCCTATGCGACTCACAAAAACTTCACCGTATATCAAATGGATGTAAAGAGTGCATTCCTAAATGGATTATTGGAAGAAGAAGTGTATGTTGAACAACCTCCAGGATTTGAGCGAGAAGACTCTTGGAGACAAGGTATACAAACTCAAGAAAGCCCCGTATGGATTGAAACAGGCACCCGGAGCATGGTATGATACCTGTCACAATTCCTAATCGAAAATGGATTCACTAAAGGAAAAGTAGATAGAACACTTTTCGAATTCAAGACAAGAAGAGTATACTTTGCTTGTTCAAATATATGTGGATGACATCATTTTTGGATCCACTAACAAAGAGTCATGTGTGAAAAATTCTCAAACCTCATGCAAAGTAAATTTGAAATGAGCATGATGGGAGAGCCGACATTCTTCCTTGGACTTCAAGTGAAACAATGAAGGATGGAACCTTCATAAGCCAAACAAAATACACCAGAGATTTAATGAAGAAATTTGGTATGGAGGAGAAGTCTTCGTAAAAATACCAATGAACACATCGATCAAAATGGACATGGATGCGGATGGCAAGCACAGTAGATCAAACAAGATCTGAGCACTTATTGGATCATCGCTCTATCTCACGGCTAGCAGCCGGACATCACCTTTGCTTTGTAGGTGTATGTGCAAGATTTCAATCTGCTCCAAAAGAGAGCCATATGATCGCAGACTAAGAGAATATTGAGATACTTAAAAGGAAATCAAGAAGAGGGCTATGGTATCCAAAGGAAGGTGGATTCAAGCTAATTGGCTATTCGACTGACTATCTTTGGATGCAGAGTGGACAGAAAAGTACTTCAGCACATGTCAAATGCTTGGAAACAGTTAATTTCTGGTTTAGCAAGAAAAAACTCAATAGCCACTTCTACAAATGGGCGAATACATAGGCAAGGCAAATTTGTTGTTGCCAAATCCTATGGATGAGGCAAAGAAATTGAGAGATTATGAAGTTGAAGAAAAAGAAATTCCAATCATGTGTGATAACACAAGTGCAATGCAATCACTCAAAATCTTGTGTTGCACTCAAGAACAAAACATATAGATGTCGATATCATTTCATAAGAGATCATGTTGAAAAGAAGGACATTATCTTGGAATATATCTCAACCGACAAACAACTAGCCGACATCTTCACAAAACCATTATGTGAGTCAAGATTTGAAGAACTCAAACATGAGTTGGGGCTAATTGAGCTAAGGTGAGACACGAAAAGTCAAAGAAACGAAATGGAACAGAAAAGAAGGTGAAAAGGAGTCGAAAACAAAAATTAGCTCAATAAATCACCAGATCGGAAAAAGTCACTATACCAAGTCACCGATAAATGAGTCACTAAGAGAAATGTGAGAAGCAAAGTTAAATCGGCTAAGAGATAAGTGAATAACTTATGAGCAAAATGACAAAAACGCAAATCGTTTTGACTAAGCGGGAATGTTTTAAGGAACACGTCGAAGATAATGATGATGTGTACAGACATAAAAGCCGCACACCAAGCTTATGATTGGATATAAATCTTTGCCGCATTAAATACGAGACATGAATCGCTCAATATGCGTCGAAATCCAAGCCGTTGATTTCGATCACGATTCAAAACCGTCTCGCACGCCCTTTCATAAACCATATTTAAACCATTTTTCGTCCGTTTCTCTCACACTTCTAAAAACTGTTCAATCTCTCTCTCAAAAAGCAAAGGCAAATACTCTCGAAACCCTATCAATCTTCAAATCAAATTTACGAATTTTTCCTTGAAATTATTCTCGAGAAATGGCACCAACGTATAACTTTACCAAGTTGGGAAAACAAATCCACACCGGCGGCCGTGGATTTCGACTTTAATGGTGAAGCGGGGTCCGACGACACCCTGGTGAAGAAAATCGCGGAGAAGTTAAAACGCCGGGATCAAACCGTTTCTAACATCGAGTATCCTATGACCTATGTGGAGGAGGTCGCACAATTCTACGTGAATGCCGAGATTCACGATGAAGGAATCAAGTCATCATTCACGGAAGCGGTGACTATCACGCCAAGATTTGGTGAATATTGCTCACTACCAGCCAGAGGAGCATCCGAAATCAAAGAGGCTGATGTAAACTTGGTGAAGCATGGAAAGAAATAGCCAAGTCCGACGTTCTTTGATAAAATAATATACACAAGAAACAAGAGATCTTGAAGGAGGACTATCACAAATTGTTGGATATTGTTGCCAAGTGTATCGACATCAAATTTGGCGCTTTGACCAACCACAAAGGCAAAATTGATTGTGATGGCTGCAATAATCGAAGAAAAGAAGATAAATCAACTGAGTTTATCTACAAAGCAGACTCTGCCAAAACGTGGGAAACAAGTCCTTCAAAGAAGATGGGTCATTTGGAGGATCTCGGGATATGGCCTGGTGATTGGCGGCTATTGGAGGTGAAAGAAAGTACCTCTTAGACATGGGAAGGCCTTCCATGTCAACAAGAGGATGTTCGAGCTAACCTATCTGGTGCTCGAAGCGTCGTCCAAGAGAGCGACACGGTGAGGGGGAATCACCGACCCAAGACACACCGCCTCCTCTCCAACCAAGAAGAAAGCTGCCCTGCAGCTACCAAAAGTCTCTCTTGCCCTGCAGAAAGAAAGCCAAACATGCTCCCGCCCAGCAGAGTCACTGCCCTGCAGCGAATCACCCCCCTGGGCAAAAGTGTCACCCGCCCTGCAGCGGGTCGAGAAGGACTCACAAATTCCTTCTCGATCGTCAAAAGGAGGAGATCGACAAGCCTGGGCCACCTCCTCGAAACAAACACAAGACCGCCCCGGCCGCCCAAGACTCGAGAGGACACCGCCCGAACTGTAAATTCCCCAGTACAAACCAGAGACGAAGAAGACTCGTCAAGCGGATCGAACAAGAGAAACCAACAGTCGGCTACTCGGCTAAGACAGATCTGGGAGACTACGAAGAAGTAGAGTCTCCGGATGTAATTGATGAAACAAACCAAGTCTCATTGAAGGTGATCAATGCAGAGGCAACCCAAGACACAAATTGTAGTTCATACAAATGAAACTCAAAGAACCAGCCCAAGCGAGATAGTGATGTAATGATCCTATCTCCACCTTACCCGTACATCCAAAATCGTCTGCGTGAGTGGAGAAAATGGAAAAGCTGGCAGTCGAGGAACGATTCAACGGCTTTGAATTCATAGAAGAAGAAGAAGGAAGCTCGAATTTCCTGGATTATCTCTTGTGCTCCCAGCTCTAGATGAAGACAACCGCATGGATATTCTCGCAGATCTACAAGGACAAGGAGAGAGAAAAGCAAGTCGAAGAAGCAAGACGCGAAAAGCGCAAGTACCCCTATCTCTCGGACAGACGAACACTTCCATCCTCTCCTTGATGTCTTCTCTGCGAAAGTGATGAGGAACCCGAGAATGCTTTCTTTGCCCGTAAAAATTGCGAGATCAAAAGCATTGCATGAATCAAGAATCCTTCACGAGCAAAGACCGATGGAGGGACCGGGAGAGTCCTCCGAACACACCGAAATCGACCCAATGGGAGTGGTTCAAAAATAGCCACCGATGTTCTTCTACCACTTCCCACTAACTCGGAAGAAAGCGATAAGGAGATGGCGATGAAACCGGGCTAGTGGGGACCCCAATCGAGCCAACCCCTATTGAAGGTGTGCCACCACCGCCCCAACTACCGAACCATCAATTGCAACAATGGGAGTTTGGAGACGAGTAACCCCACTCCAAGTCACTCGGTGGTGCGCCCGGAGGGAAACTCCCTCCACCTGCGGCAAAGGTCGGAGGATGTCTTGCAGATGACTCCACAAAGAATGTAGGAGGCGAAGCAAAAGACACTCAAACACAAGAAGAACGAAAAGTTGCCACCAACGGCTCGGGCGATTGAGCTGAGACTCGGTGACCGAGGTGCCAACAAATCTGAAGGCTAATGACGCCGATGCGCCGAGCAGGAAGGAATGACCACGGAGTTAACACTGGGCGATGAAAGCGCAATCCATGGGGTTGAGACTCCAATGGATGCCATCAGAAGACCCTAAGACAAATTGACATCGCGAAAGGGAAGGCGAGCCTCGCAGGCAGAGAGAGACTTGGAGGAAATGAAGGCCACGGGAGGTTGAGACTTCCCGGTAACACAAATTGAAGTAGAGAACATCCCTCCCGCAACCATCGATCCATCGAGAAGGAGATCGCGCACTTCATGATTCCCGGACAACCGATGTCACCTTTCGGGATCGGAAGGCGAAGAAAGAAAGTCCGAGTCAACCCCCATGACAAATCCAAAAGATTCAAATGCGGATGTTCCAGCACGAGCAAGTCCGATCCCAAGACTACTCACGTCGACCTTTAATTTTGATGATGAGCCACCAATGGAAATCTCATCATCGTCCGATGACGCTCGATAAGGCCGAGGACCGCCTACTCAAAAGGAGAAATCACCGAGACCAACGAAGTCATTAAGGCATACCGAGGCTCGCCAAGCCGAGTCTCATCGCACCACAAAACCCACCAACCAAATCATCACTGCTCCGGCTCCTCAAGCTACAATGGATCGATTCCCAAAAGAACTTCACGCCCACCGCTTATCATCGAACAAATCCCGGATGGCGGTGATGAATCCTTTGTGAATCTTTCCCTTTCTCACCGGAGATACGAAACTCCACGAAGAGTCGAAAAATGAGCAAGCACGCTATCACGGACCAGCTCCTGTTTTTCACTCGGGCACCATTGTTCCAGTAGACTTGATTTACGACAGTATGGCCATCACCGCACCTGTGAAGAATCAATCACCAAGACGAAAGTGTTCAAGGCACTCTTTCTTTGAAGTTGAAAAGATGGAGAGGCATCGAGCCTCCTTGGATATGCGCCCGGACAACAGATGCCAACCTTACAAATGACTTGAGAGAGCATCACGCGGTCGGGTAAGGGAATGGTGGCAACAAAGCAGCTGAAGAATCAATGCGTGTGGAACAATTGTGAGATACTTGGACAATTATTCAAAAAGTCACGGTGTGGAGAGTCGAAAATGTTGATGCGAAAACAAAGTCGGGAACACATTGAACATATGCACGAAGCTCACACCGCCGAGATCAAGTCTGCTGCGTGAGCGAAATGCAAATGATATACGCGTTTGGAAGAACACATGACAAGAAAATTCAGCCTTCTCATGGCCGAGATGAAGCCGATTTCAGAGAATCCAACGCTACTTCTGATCAATTCGCGTGCAAAGATACAACGCAAAGACACTTGAAGCAAAATTCAACCATCGTGAGACTCGACTTCATGCTTGCCAAAGATGTTCCACAGGGGTTCCTCCGTCCTTTGATGATGCCAAAAAGGGGGAAGAGGAATACCTTAAAGCAAAGAAAATCAAGCCGAAGAAAGAGAAGAAAGGAAAGCGGTACAAAGAGCGGTGACAAGGGAGAAGTGAGAAAAAAATCACCGAGAAATTTTGAAATCAAGAAAGGAAAATCAGGGGAAGGATCAAAGAATATGACCTTGATGATTGCACAAACCCCCAACAGGTCCTCACACAAATGGTGACATTATAAGCGAAAAACTCCCGTGACTCGCCACTCCAACACTCTGTATCTATGGGAGAGAAGAGAAAAGAAATTGAAACAGGAGGGATGAAGGAGGTGGAAGGAAGAATAGATGCCAGGGTGATGAACGTTTTGAAAGAACACGGAGGCATTCCGATTGATGAGAGACACGTATACCATTTCGTATGTCGGGACAGAGCGAGATCGATTGACGAATTCAAAACGCTCGAATCAAGGTTATTTTGCAAATTTGTCCTCGCTCAAGCTTGGGATCTCATCTTGGGAAAAGGGTCTCACATTATGTGAAGAAGGCCGAGACAGCACAATAACCCGATCACTCTGCTGGTCACTCCACCGGGCACTCACCGGAAAGAAAAAAACCCAAAGATCAAAGATACGCCCGCAGGTAGAGAGAAGAAGCGGCGGTGGAGGAAGAAGCTTGGACCTGGCCTCTCCCAAGAATATTGAATACGTAGATCCGAAAGAAAGGAGGGATCTACTTGGTGGGGCTTGACCATGTGGCGAACTTGCAAGTGGCCAAAACCAACGCCGAGTATGCAAAAAGGATAGAAGAAAAAACAAGAGACAAACTCGGCTATGGCGGGAGAGACAGAAAGAATAAGGAGAGATGAAGTCGCCGAGGAAGGCGTATGAGAAGAAAAAAAAAAAGAAAGCAAATTGATGACGAGAAGAAGAAAGAAGAGAAGAAGATCTTGATCAAGATGAAAGAAGGAGACAAATGAAGGAGATGAAGTGTTCTTTGTCCAACCCTTCGTGTATTTTATATGTAAATACATACAATGTAAGTCTTCGTAATAGTGCAAAATTTTTTCATACTGATACACCTTGTAAACAAATTGTGTTAAGTACAAGAATGATATGATCAATAAAAAGATTGATTATGCGCATACATTCTATGTCAATACACTATCTGTATGTATCCTGTTATTTGCATCTGTGTATGATTTAAGTTTTGGCATCATCAAAAAGGGGGGAAATTGTTAGGAATTTTATTGTTTAGATTTTGATGAATGCCATGTAAAACTTAGAATAGAAAGTTGGCTCCCAATTCTTGCTTTGAAATGTATTGTAACAATTAGAGCCGCTGCCGAGTTAAGTCACCTACGCTCCAACTTGCAAGAAGACAACCAAGGCTTGAAGGAAAACTCTGTAAGACAAATTGAGTACAACAAAGAAGAAAGCAGACAGAACTCGATCAAGAAGCGGTGAGATGCACTGAGTGAAACATCACAAGTCAACTCAAGAGAAGCCAAGTCTCAAGATGAAGTGACAAGAGTCATCCATGATTGGAAGGCGACTCTAAGTCACCTGGGAAAGCGAGGAAATGCGATCAAGTCGAGATAATCGAAAAGGAACCGTTGCACGAGAAATCAAGAGATTTACTTAAACAAGTAATATCTCCATACTACCTTTCTTGGAGTGCTCAGTCCCGTGCGTGCAAAAAATGAACCAATGGGAAGCACTACACCGTGTCGAACTCGAAAGGTGATAAAACATTTCATACGAGGAAGTGGCAATTCCAAGAAGTGCAAACCAACGATCGCAAAGTGATTTTCAAATATGAGCCTATCTCTTCAACGGGCAAATTTTTGAAAGTTCACTATAAAAGGCCGAGGAGTTTGATTGAAAAAAAAAATGATGCGTGGATGACACACACGTGAGATATACAAGCTTATCAAAATTGAAATATTCTCAATCCTCAAGCCTACATCTCGAAGAACATCAATCCAACACTTACCTTGTGAAGGAAAGAGAACTTCAATCGCTTGAAGAGGAAACTACTCGAAAACAAGGGGTCTACATTCCAAGAAGGATTGTAGAAAGGTTCAAGGTCGAACCAAGTCTTAAGCGTTTGGAGGGCTTCGTGATCAAATCCAAAGTGCTTGAGCAAGTGAGTCAGAGTAGCAAGGCAAACGCCTGCGAAGAAGGCCGTCGTCGAGAAGCCACCGAGTGATCAAGGCGTCTCCAGACCGAGTCCCGAAGGATCAAGTCGGCCGTTGTGATCAAGACTTGTATCCGGACTGTTACCACTTTGTAAACGATCATTACTTAGTGGATTCCTCCGGGAGCCGAGAAGAGAGGAGTAGAAGAATTACCCCATCTTCGAACCTCTATAAAAACCTTACCGTGTCATTTACATTTCAAAGATTTAAATTTACGCACTTTTAATTGCTTATATCTCACGATAAATTTGCTATCCATTTGATAATCTATAAGTACTAAATCAAGTCAGTAAAAACTTGCTTAATCCAACTTAAGGGTGTTAAGTCTTCCAATGAAAACAAAAACCACAAATGAGTCAAATTATAGCCAACAATGAGTTACTCTACTAATGAAACTCAAATGTCTGTTAAGAGATTGACTCTCTTGAGTGACTAATTCGATCTGTCCATCAAGGACACAAAATGTGTAGAACTCTGTAGATTTAAAAGGCCTAAATCGAAAATTTGGTAAGGTTTATTCAACCCCCTTTCTAAACCTTACACTTACACCCCCTTGGGACCTACAGTATCTTCTTAGGATACTTAGGCTGAAAGCAAAGCCTACAGAGTGCTCAACAAGAGGACAATGGTTACGAGAAGAATCCATCCATGTGGTGTTTGATGAACCAAATGTAAATGGAGAAGACATTGAAAAATCAGTTGATAAGCTGAATCAACCAACCATGCAAAAGAGTCCCTATGTTGAAGCTGAAGATGGAATTATCAATCCAGATGAAGATGAGATAGCTGAGTCTCAAAGACAACTGGAAAATCTGCAGCTAAGTGAAGATGAGAGAGTTGATCAAAATAACACAGCTGCAAGATGACTGAATTCAGCTAACTTACTCCAACCTGATGTAAGATGGCTGAGAGACCATCCACCAGAACTAATTATTGGAGATGTAAGAGAAGGTGTGAAAACTAGATCCAAAACTCAACAAGAAGCAATGTTCACTTGCTTCATCTCACAAATTGAGCCAAAAGATGTGTCACAAGCATTGGATGACACACATTGAATTCAAGCTATGCAAGAAGAGCTGAATCAGTTTGAAAGAAACAAAGTGTGGGAATTGGTTCAAAGACCTACCCATCAAAATGTTAATGGCACTAAATGGGTGTTCAGAAACAAGATGAACGAGGAAGGCTCTCTGGTAAGAAACAAAGCAAGATTGGTAGCCAAAGGGTATTGCCAAAAAGAAGGAATAGATTTTGATGAAACTTTTGCTCATGTAGCAAGATTGGAAGCTATAAGGATGTTTCTTGCCTATGCAGCTCATAAGAACTTTATTGTATATCAAATGGATGTAAAGAGTGCATTCCTTAATGGTTTGTTGGAGGAAGAAGTATATGTTGAACAACCTCCAGGATTTAAGCAGAAGACTCTTGGAGATAAGGTATACAAACTCAAGAAAGCTTTATATGGTTTGAAACAGGCACCCAGAGTATGGTATGATACATTATCACAATTCCTAACTGAGAACGGATTCACAAAAGGCAAAGTGGATAGAACACTCTTCAGAATTCAAGATGGGAAGAGTATACTGCTTGTTCAAATATATGTGGATGACATCATCTTTGGATCCACAAACAAAGAGTCATGTGTGATAAATTCTCAAATCTCATGCAAAGCAAATTCAAATGAGTATGATGGGAGAGCGACATTCTTCCTTGGACTCCAAGTGAAACAAATTGAAGGATGGAACCTTCATAAGTCGGACAAAATACACCAAAGATTTAATGAAGAAATTTGGTATGGAAGAGAAGTCTTCTCGTGAAAATACCAATGAATACATCATCAAAAATGGATATGGATGCGGATGGCAAGCCTGTAGATCAAACAAGATCTGAGCACTTATTGGATCATTGCTCTATCTCACAAAGCAAGCGGGCGGACATCACCTTTGATGTAGGTGTATGTGCAAGATTTCAATTTGCTCCAAAAGAAAGCCACATGACTCACAGCCAAGAGATCTTGAGATATTTGAAAGGAAGCCAAGAAGTTGGCTTATGGCATCCAAAGGAAGGTGGATTCAAGCTAATTGGCTATTCGGACTGACTATCTTTGGATGTAGAGTTGACAGAAGAGTACCTCGTGCACATGTCAAATGCTTGGAAATAGACTAATTTCCTGGTTTAGCAAGCAAAATTCAATAGCCACCTCTACAAAAAGCATAATACATAGGCAAAATTGCAAGCCCAAGTCTTATGGATCTTATGGATGAGGCAATGAGAGACTATGAAGTTGAAGAAAAGGAAATTCCTATTATGTGTGACAATACAAGTGCAATTGCAATCACTCAAAATCCTGTGTTGCACTCAAGAACAAAGTACATCGATGTCAGATATCACTTCATAAGAGACCATGTTGAAAAGAAGGACATCACCTTGGAATATATCTCAACCGATAAGCGATTAGGCGACATATTCACAAAACCATTATGTGAATCAAGATTTGAAGAACTCAAGCATGAGTTAGGGTTAATTGAGCCGAGTTAACACTCAGAAGACTCAAGAAAAGAGATGAAACACGAAAAGAGGAAAAAGAGTTGAACTCTTAATTCAGCTAAGTGAATCAGCCGTATCGGAAAGTCAGTTGTACCAAGTTAGCTGACAGCTGAGTCACAAGGAGAGAAGTGAGAAGAAGGATTGAATCAGCTAAGGAGTAAGATGAGTCATTTATGAGCAAATTGACAAAAACACGATCGTTTTTACTAAGCGGGAATGTTTTTAAGAATGACGTCAGCATAATTATGACGTGTACAGTCAAAAGCTGCACACCAAGCTTATGATTGGATATAAATGCTACCACATTAAATGCGAGAACTTAAATGCTAATCGGCGTGCAAGATCTAAGCCGTTGATTTTGATCAAATTTCAAAAACCACCCGCACGTCCTTTCATAAACCATATTTATACCATTTCGTCCGAGTTTCTCTAACTTTACCAAAAATGTTCATCTCTCTCAAAGGCAAAAGAAAGAAACTTTCTCTCAAAACCCTACAACTCCTCAAGATCATTTTCTAAGATTCGTTCGGTAAAACACTGAGAAATGGCACCTACTCATGATTTCGTCAAGCTAGGAAAGCAAATCCACACTGGGTCTACTGTGGATTTCGATGGTATGGTTAAACAGGGGTCCGACGGCACCCTCATGAAAAAGATTGGCAGAAGAAGCTGAGACACGTGAGAAGGCCATTATCTACCCTCTCACTGGCACCACAGAACATACACATCCTCGCCTCGACATTCTATCAAAGAGTGATGAGGATTTGGACCCTATTCTTTGCCCGCGGAAGAGTCGCAAATGCAAAAAGCAATGCAAGAATCCGAGAATTCTACATGAGCAAAGAATGATAGAGGACCAGGAGTCATCCAAATCACGATTGGAGATAGATCCTATGGGAGTGGTGCAAAGATATCACCATCATTGTCGATGCCACCACTTCCCTAGCTCATTCGAGAGGAAGGTGTTAAGGAACCGCAATGAAACCGGGATTGTGGGGACCCCAAATCGAGCCAACCCCTAATGAAGGTATCTTACCACCGCCCCCAACTACTGAATACTCAATGGGAACAACCGGGAGTTTGGAGACGAGTGACCCCATTCCAAGTCACTCACCGGTGGTGTGCACCGGTGGGGAACTCTCTCCACTGCAAAGCAAGGTCGGAGGATCTGCACTGACACCACAATGAATCTTGGAGGCGAAGTGGAGAAGGAACAACAAATGAATACACACAAAGAGTTGTCACTAACGAGGCTCGACATTTGAGACTCGTCTCACCAAGTGCCAATCGCTCTGCGAGCCGTGACATCGCTTCTTGATGCAATCGAGGCACGAGGAAGGAATCGCCCGGGAGTTAACACTGGGCAATGAAAGTGCAATCCATGGAGTTGAGACTCCAATGGATGCCACCTCGAAAGACCCCAAGACAATGACACTCGCCGAAAGGGATGTCCAGCCTCGCCGCGATTGAGACTGCGAGGGGGTAATGAAGGCGAATGGGAGGTTGAGACTTCCCGGGTAAAGAGAAGCCGGGCACGAACATCCCTCCTACTATCATTGATCCATCGAAAAGGAGATAAGTGTTCTTCACGATTCCCAGGATAATCCCGATGTAACCTTTCGGGATCCGAAGGTGAAGACGGCCGAGTCATCCCCTATTGCGATCCAAAAGGCTCACCGAGGATGTTCCAACCACGAGTAAGTCCGACCTCAAGACTACTCGCCAAACATTCAACTTTGATGATGAGCCACCCATGGAAATCTCATCATCGACCGATGACGCTTCCGATATGGCGAGACCGCCAACTCATTTGGAAAAACCAATGAGACCGACGAAGGCGTTAAGACATGATTGAGGCTCATCAAGTCGGGTCGACTTCACAAATGCACCACACAAAAATAGAGTCCACTACGCAGCTCCCAAGCTGCGCAGCAGTTCGACTCCACAGGGGACTTCACAAGCACCAATTATCATTGAACAGATTCGATTACCCGTGATGATCCTTTTGTAGAATCATTTCCCTTCTCTCTGGAGGTACTGACCTCCTTGAAGAATCGCCTAGAGATCGCGAGCGCTTCCACGACTCCGATCTTGTTATTCCATCGACACCATTGTTCCACCCGACTATGACTTTGACGCTTGCTTGGCACACCAAAAAACAGTGGCAATGAAGTTCGGGAAGTCTTCAAAGCCTTATTTGCCGAGATAGAAAAGATGGAGAGGCACCAGGCCTTATTGGACATGAGGTGGATAACGAGATGCCAACCTTATGGCGATTTGTGAGGCATAATAGTCGATCCGGAATGGTGGCAACAAAGCAAGACAATGCGTGTGGAATAAGCTTGATATTTCAGACATTATTCAACAAGTTTCTAGTCCAAGGCGGGCTAAGAATGTTGATGCAAAGATAAAATAGCAAGAGCACATCGAACAAATGCATGAATCTCACACCTCGAGAGATAAAGTCATTGCGTGAACATAATAAGAATGAGCTCTGCGCGTGGAAGAGAACATGGATCGAAAATTGATCTTCTCATGGCCGAGATGAAGTTGGTAGCGATTGAATCCAACGCCACCCGCTCCGAGTTCCGTGCAAGATACTGCAGCTTGATTCGGCGAACTCGGCTATCGCCAGACTAGACTTCATGATTGCTAGCTTGTTTCGGGGTTCTCTCCTTTGATGATGCCAAAAAGGGGGAAGAGTGATCTGAAACTGAGAAGGAGGATGCAGATGTGAAGGGAAAGACAAATGAGGAAGTAATAAGAGAGAAGAAAGGAAAATCATTGAGGGGAAGGTTCGAAAGATGTGACCTTGATGATTGCTAAAACCCCCAACAAGGTCTTGTCACAAATGATATCATCAAAGAACTCCCAATGACTCGCCACCCCAACACTGCAGTACCTATGGCCGAAAAGAGAAAGCGATTGAAGCGAGGGATGAAGGAAGTGGAAGGAAAGATCAATGCCCGAGTTATGGATATTCTCAAACAACATGGAGGCATTCCAACGACAGAGACACATATGCCATTTCAAATGCCGAACCGAGCGAGATCTGTTGATGAATTCAAGACGCTCGCATCCGAAGGTTACTTCGCAAACATGTCCATGGCTCAAGCCTGGATTTGTCTTGGGAAAAGGGTCTCAAACTATGTGAAGAAGGCGACGAGCGACGACTCGGCGCCCACTGCTGGTCACTCTGCTAGTCACTCACCGGGAAAAAGAAGACCCCAAAGACAATACACGCCCGGATGCGAGAGGAAGAAGCGTGGTGGAGGAAGAGGTTTCGAGACTCAGATCTCGCCCAAAAATATTGAGTATATAGATCCGAGAAAGAAAGGAGAGGGATCTATTGGGCGATTTGTGAAATAGCCAACCCGCAAGTGGCTAAGAATAATGTTGAGTATGTGAAGAGAATTGAAGAGGAAAATAAGAGACAAACTCAGGCTATGGGAGGAAAGACAAGAAAGACGAGAAGAGATGAAGTCGCCGGAAGCGTATGAGAAAAAGAAAGCGGCAAAGAAGATGAGAAAGAGAAAGAGGTCGAGATGATGAGTCAAGGAGATGAGATGAAAGAAGGAAGGGCGAAGGAGATGAAGTGTTGTTGTCCACCCCTTCATGTATTTTACTATGTAAATATATTCTATGTAAGTCTTCTGTACATCGAATAAAATTGTACAATTTCTATACTTGAGTAGATATAGAACAGCATGGTTACTTTAAGTTCCATTTAAACTCTGATACATTTTCTTTTGGTTCAAGCTCTGATACACTTTGTAAACAGCTATGTAAAGAACAAGAATGTTATGATCAATAAAAGATTGATTCTAAGCATACATTCTGTGATTCTACATTTGTCTGTATGTATCTTTGATGTATGAATGTTTTAAGTTTTGGCATCATCAAAAAGGGGGAAATTGTTGGGAAATTATTGTGTAGATTTTGATGAATGCCATGTAAAACTTAGAATAGGAAGTTGGCACCCCATTCTTGTTATAAATTGCATTGTAATAGATAGGGTTGGTAGAGCGAGTCAAGTCAACTATGCCCGAACATGCAAAAGACAAACCGGAGACTAAAAGGAAGACTCATTGTGAGGCGGTGAGTGTGGCAAAGAAGAAAGACAGAACTCGACTAAAGGTGCAAAATTGTGAGATGCGGTTGAGTGAAGTATCGTCAAGTCAACTCAAGATAGCCAAGTCTCAAGTTGAAGTGACAAAGAGTCATCCAATGATTGGAAGTCGACTCTAAGTCACCAGGGAAGGAAAGGAAATGCGGTCAAGTCGAGATATCGGAAGAGATCCGTTGCACGTAAATCAAGAGAATTACTTAAACAAGTAATACCTACATACTACCTTTCTCGAAGTGCTCACCCCGAGAAGCATGCAAAAGGAATAAACCAATGGGAAGCACTGCGCCGTGTCAGAACTCTAAAAAGCTCAAGAATCATTCATACGAGGAAATGGCAATTCCAAGGTCCGCAACAAGACAAGCCAACAACCACAAGTGACTTTCAAAAATAAGCCTATCTCTTCAACGGGCATTTTTGAAAGATCACTATAAAAGGCCGAGGAATCACTCGAGAGAAGGTTACCGAAACCACGAACATTCAAGCTAACATTTGAACCGTAACCAAGAATACTCTCAAGTCATTCAAGATCAATCCTCAAGCCTACATTACGAAGGAAATCAATCCAACACTCACCGTGAAGGAAAAAGACAACTTCAATCGGTTGAAGAGGAAACATTTGAAGAATCAAGGGGTCTACATTCCACGAAGGATTGTAGAAAGGTTCAAGGTTGAACCAGGCTGAAGCTATTTGGAGGGCTTCATGATCAAATCCAAGGAACTTAAGCAAGTGGGTCAGAGTAGCAAGGCAGTTTTGCCTGTGAAGAAGGCCGAGTCGCACGAGAAGCCACCGTGTGACCAAGGCATCTCCAGATCGAGTCCCAAAGGATCAAGTCACCGTTTGTGTGATCAAGACTTGTATCGGGTACCGTTAACCATTCTCGTATATTGATCAATACTTAGTGGATTCTCAAGGAGTTGGAGAAGAGAAGAGTATAAGAATTACCCCATCTTCGAACCTCTATAAAAACTTATTGTGTCATTTACATTTTAGTACTTTAATTTACGCATCTTATTTTTATATCTCACGATAAATTTGCTATCCAATTGATAATCAACTGAGTGCTAAAACCAAGTATTAAAACAAACTTAACCAAATTCAAGGGTGTTAAGTCTTCCAATAAAACGTATCACGGTCAAGTTAAGTCTTTAGTCAAAAACAAATGAGTTATTCTATCAACAAATTCAATCAGTGCGGTGAGTGACTAACTCGTTGATTAACTAACTTAGTTGTCCATCAAGGACATAGCTGTGAAGTATTAACTCTGAACATTTTTAAAAGGACTAAATCGAAAAGTTGGTAAGGTTTATTCAACCCCCCCTTCTAAACCTTACACTCACACCCCTTGGGACCTACACCTAGTTTATTTATTGTAACCATAATATTAGTATATAAGAGTTACATACAAGAGGATTAAGATTATGGATAATAAACTAAAAATAAGTCTGTGATGAAACTAAGTAAAGTATGAGATCTTTAATTAAAACATCATTAATGCGGCCCAGAATATTTTGAATGTGATTGTCCTATCCGGACCGTCGATGTGGAGACATCTTAGTGGGGGCATTTATATATCATATAAGACTTGGACCGATTTAATTTGAATTTTCCATACAAATTTCGTTGTAGAAATGGAAAATCAAATTAAATCACTAGATGATCATATATGGATAAATCTTAATCCTGATTGATTATAGACTCCTGTTTATTTCGGTGTGATTCTTAATTTGCTCGTTTAAGTATGTCCTACGACATTCCCAACACTTGCAATTTAGATTCACATTTGAATTAAATAGTTGGGATTATAAATGCACAGATATGGAATCCATTACTTCTTGCGGGAAGTAGAAAGACGATTCCCTCATTTGTTAATTCTGGAACTGAATGGTTTGAGATCTCTAATTTATAATCCGATTATAAATTAACCATTCGCTAGTGAATTAATGGTAAATGAGGATAAGAGGTAATTGAAGAGGTTTAACAGATACTACCTAGCTTCTACTACGAATTGTCTACGGGGGATTAATCTATATGTAATGATTATATCAGTGGACTGCTCAATTCGTAGAGTAAGATATTATATAATTATTAGAGTGCAATTCCGAATTTATAGTGGACTAATATCGGAATTAATAAGTCAAAAAAATTAATTAAAGAGTTAATTATTTATTCGATTTATTGGAGCTTATAACTATAGGTCCATGGTCCTGGTTCACCTTCCTAGAGTAAACGGGTTAGAAATAATATTTCCAGTTCCTAAAGGTTTATGGAAAAGAGTTTTCCAAAATATTTGAGCTAATATATTAATATAGTTAATTATGGGAATATATGATATTCTACAGTTTTAACTGTATTTGGAATTAAATAAATATAAGATATTTATGATATTAATATAATTGTTAAATTGATAAATTATATTGGATAATTATCAATTAGAGTTTGAGTCTATTTAGAATTATGAATTCTAAATTAGATAGGAAACTGATTTGGAGTGGAAAACTGATTGAACTAGGCCTATAAAAAAGGGACCACATCTCACAGTTTGAAGAATCAACTTTTACGCTGAAAAGAAAAATCGGTCGCCTCTTGCAATCCACGAGAATTCTCATTGAAATTTTCCTTAACCAAATTTCGGTCCCTGGTTTTGAATTTGATCAACCAACATTATTATAAGTTGGTCAAATTGAAAACATTAATTGTATGTCAATTGCAAAAGGGAGTTTTCCGTTGCTACAACTTTAAGGTTGCAAACCCAAGTGCAGGTTGTCTCAAGTATTAAATTTCTCGTGAGTTCGAGGTCGATCCACAGGGAAGATTATGTAAGTTTGCAGTTAATATTTTTCTTTGACAAATAAATAAATAGATGTATTTTACACTAGTAATAAATATTTTTTTACGATAAATTTGAATAATAAAATTGTTGAGGATAGAGATTCACTCTTGATTTTGGATAAAGGAATGATTATATTTCCTTACCTTATCAATAACTACTATTAGAATCCATACACAACGAAGGTTCCAATAGGAAGATATTCTAAATTTAAATCATGTAATAAGGTGAACATGTTTTATTACCAATTATAATTCATCTTATAACGCTAATACTTGTTTATGGACTCAAGTATTCATGCATTCTTTTGTCTACAACAAATCAAGGTATCCACGTTAGTAGTCGGTTGAAGTAAACCAGACATTTAACTAAATGGAATCAAGTATTTATTGTGCCAATAGAATGCATAAATCAAGAATACCACAAAACAAGAAGGGTATAATCTAAAAGATAAATTGATGATCAAAACAATAAAATTTAGTGTAAAGCTACAATCATTCATTCTCCTCCATCAAGAGTTTCACTCTATTCCTCAACAAAATAAACTTAGAAGACATAAATTAAGTAGAGAAAACAAGATATTGCATGATAACTAAAGAAAGCACTTTTTTTATGAAATACTAGAAAATCTACTATAATATAGGAAAACAACAATGAAACTCTCTTTGAAACTCTAACTTTCTATACAAACTTGTGTTTTTAGTAAGTGTAAATGACCTCTGTTTATAGGCAACACAATAGTTCCTTTTGGAATTATTTTATTTTAAATTTTCAAGATAATTGAGAAAATACTGAAAATTTGACACCAATTTCAACTCCTCATTTGTCTGATCTTTTTGGAAAGGATTCTTGCTGATTCATCTTGATTTTCTTTAACAAAACCATTCTCACATGTCTTGGTTGTATTCTCCCACTGATTTCAATGAATTCGAAGCACTATAGGCCAAGATATGGTGTAATAAGTGTGGAGTGGTAGGCCTGCGGGATTATGACAGCAGCAGGGTATTGTATTTATAAAGTACTTGCCGACTGAATTAGACTTTGGAGTCTTCATGAGAGTTGTAGATAAATGAGGTATGAATACTCAGTAAAAATTTCAGCACCATAGCACCTGTGGTCTTCGAGTGGTGCCCAAAATACGAACCTTGGTCAAGACTTGACAGAAAATGAGTCTCTTCAAATTTCAAATTGTGATGAACTTTTGATCCAAGCAAATATCATTCCAAACTTTGATTTAGGCTTTACTATCTCTGAATATTTGTAGCATAATAGATTGTGAATCAATATCTTCAAGAATCATCCCTAAATCATGTCGGAATTGAAAGTTATGCGCATTGATCCGAACCTGCATTAAAAATTCATCCAACTACAATTTTGTGTTAATTTCCTATTTTATTAATAACATATAATAATACTATAAATTTATATCATTACTAAAATTAATAAAGTAAAATACTATTATAAACCAAAAGTAATTGTATATTTTTTAACGTTCATCATCCGCCAACTAAATTGATTTGGAATTCCGGCCGTCGTTTTGCTAAACATTCAAAGTGTGGTTTTGTGGTTTTATTTTAAACCTAGTTCAATTCCCCTCCTATCCAGTTCGCCCAATCCTACGATCTCATGAGTTGAGTATATCGTAGGAAAATAAAAGTTAGGAACTTAGATTTATTATTTGGGTGCCCACACACCGCCGTTGATAGGGAGGTTTGAATTGGAAGATCACGGTGTCTACGAGCTTCGGGGATTCAAAGGATTCACGTAGAAAAAGCGAAGAACAAGAAAATCGCCGAAAGAGGTACATTTTCTTTTCTTCCTTTAGTTTGAATAAATTTAATAAGCATGATCTTATGTTCTTATATTTAAAACTCGATTTTTGAAATCACTCACTTCCACTTTCGTTCGATTAGATGGAAAAGTCGGATCTTATTTGGCCCGGATTAGATCCGGGACTCGAATAATTTCCAAACAAATGGTATCAGAGTCATTTGGTTTTGATATAAGAACTAGATCTGTTATTAAATTTATTTTGGAGTGGGTTTAGGATTTGATCTTGCATGTTTTGATATATGGATGCATGAGCGTTTTTGAATTTAAGGCATCGATTCAAATCGTCATATTTATTATTTTGCGGATTAATATTTATGTGATATATATGTGATATATGTGCCATGCATATTGATATGTCATCCATGGAACCCACTCCCAAGCATGTCATGCATCATGATAATTGAATTGTTTAATTGTTATGATAGATCTATGAGATGGATTGACATTGATATAAAACTGTTTTATAGTGTTTTTTTTTAAATTGATATAAAAGTGTTTTATATAATTTTTAAAATTTGTATAAAAGTGTTTTATATAATTTTTAAATTTTGTATAAAAGTGGTTTATATGATTTTAAAATTGGGATAATTGTTTGGAATTAATTTTGTGAAAATTGGATCCCGTTTTTATGAAAAATCTCCGAATTACATGTTTTAGAAAAAACAATTATTTGGATTCGCGTTCGGGCAGTCCGGGCAGGCGCCGGGCAGCCCTGGGCAGTCCAGGCGGGGCCCGGGCAGCCTCAGGCAATTCGGGCAACGCCCCGGGCAGTTCGGGCAGGTCCCGTTTTCAGTTGGCGCATTGTTTCCTTTGTTCTTTTAAAATGTTTTTCGTTTTATCCCTATTCCCTTAATTATATGATAATTTGGGGGTTATAAAGTTGATTGAAATTATGATTTAATTTCTAAAAGTTAGATATTTAAATTAAAGAATTTTAATCAAAAGACCAATAGGATTAGACTTGACTTATTAAAATATAAGATGTTTTATAACTTAAATGTTTAGAAAACATTTATAATAGAATAGTGAGTGGGAGAAGGATTCATGATAATAAATCCTATGGCCTCCATTATTGATCAAAGCACCGTGAGATTTAAGTGACGCCTCGCGACGCTCAGATTCGCCCCCCTACGGATGGTTTTCACTTCAATAATCAAGGCTTAATCTCCGAAAGGATAGGAATTTAAAATTTAACTCTTAATTTTCCTACCCTACGGCAGCGATTTTGAGTTAATTTTTAAAATCCGAAATAATGGGTAACACTCATAATGATACAATCAAATAGTTTGGATGTATCTGGGCTAAATTAAAAGGTGATTAATTAATAAATGAAGATATGAGATGTCTTGATTATTTATTTTATTAATCGAGATGGTCTCAATTTAATCGTCATTTGATTTGACCTACCCTACTACGGCTTTTCAAATGTGAGATTAAATTACCTTGGAATTGGTAGGATAAACTTTATTGATTTCATGCATCATGTTTATGATTCCTAAATTGAATGCTCTATGATGTTCGTTCGCTTATTTATGTCGCTTTATTTAATTTTCAAAGAATGATGTCTTGTCATATGCTTGCATTGTTGAATGATTCATTAACTGGAAAAATTGTAACAAGTGGAATAGTAACATGAATATTGCACTCATATGTGAAAATCTCAAAGGCAAGCGAAGCAAGGTTCCTCTAAACCAAAGGAAATTGTTTCCCTTTGTGGTGAAGAGGGACATTGGAAGAGAGACTCATCCCCAAGTTTCTCTCCAAAGTAAAGGAAAACAAGAAACGTAAATATGATTTACTTGTTCTTGAAAGTTGTTTGCAGCCAAAGATTCTTCTACTTGGGTAGTTGACTGGAGCTACTAATCATGTTTGTTCTTCCTTACAAATGCTTAGCTCTTTATGAAGAGCTTGTCAACGGGTCTTTCACAATGCGAGTTGGCAATGGTGCGGTGGTTTTGGCAAAAGCGTTAGGGAGTAATTAAGCTTAATATTAGAGATAAAATATTGATTTTAAATGTTGTTTATTATATTCCTGGCTTCCGTAGTAATTTGATTTCTGTTTCAAAATTGCATGAACATTTATTTCACTATATTTTAATGATAATTCGATATTATTTCTAAAAATGGGCGTGATATTTGTACTTGCGCAAAATTGGAAAATGGACTCTATTTAATTAAGCCTAATGAACAACCAATGCTAAATGCCGAAATGTTTAAAATATAACATCCTAAACCAAAAAGGCAAAAGGTTTCTCAAGATGATGAAACATATCTTTGGCATCTAAGGTTAGGGCATATTTCACTAGAAAGGATAAATAGGCTTGCAAAGGATGGTCCTTTGAGAGAGCTAAAAGTTGGCACTCTTCCTGTTTGTGAATCCTGTCTATAAGGAAAAATGACTAAGAGACCTTTCTCTGCAAAGGGCAATAGAGCCAAAGAACCACTAGAGCTTGTGCATTGTGATGTTTGTGGTCCCATAACCACACAAGCTAGAGGTGGCTTTGAGTACTTTGTCACTTTTATTGATGATTACTCGAGGTTTGGATATATTTATCTCATGCATAGAAAATCCGAGACTTTTGAAAAGTTTGGGAATTTCATGCGGAAGGGCGACTAGAAAATCTTTGAAGTGCCTTCGATCCGATCGAGGGGGCGAGTATGTCGATACTGAGTGCAAAGATTATTTGCTAGAGCATGGTATTTTGTACCAACTCACAAGACTGCACCCTCAAAGAAAATGGTGTTCTTTGAAAGGAGAAATCTAACGTTGCTTGATATGGTTAGGTCGATGATAAGCTACGCGACACTTTGCCGATTCATTTTGGGGGTATGCATTGCGACGGTTTACATTTTGAATGTAGTTCCGTCTAAGTCAATCCAAAAGATACCACTAGAGTTGTGGAATAGGAGTAAAGTTAGTTTACGCCATTTTTCGCATATGGGGGTGCCCAGCACATGTGCTTTGAAAGGAAAGACTGGAAAGTTGCATCCACATTCAGAAGTGTATCTGTTCTTTGGATATCCCAAAGGAACGAGATGAGGTTTGTTTATGATCTGCAAGAAAATAAAGTAATAATTTTGACTAATGCTATCTTTCTTGAGAATGATTATATAGAAAACTTCCGACCTCGAAGTAAAGTTGTACTCGAGAAGTTACTTTCTGATGAGATCAGACCACAACCAACAAGAGTTGTTGGGGAAATCGCTAGAAATACCACTATACCTGATCAGAATGTCATGACACCTCGACGCAGTGGGAGGGTGATTAGACCACCAATCCGCTATCATCAAATCGAAGAGGCAAATGTTGTAGTATTTGATGGGGTAGACAATGATCCATTGTCTTTTCGACAAGTGATGGAGGATTCTGATATAGCGAGGTAGCTTGAAGCTATGAACCAAGAAATGGATTGAACCATAGGGTTTTGTAGCCGAAGGTCAAGAGTAGAAAGTCTGCAAATTGCTTAGATCCATTTATGGATTAAAGCAAGCCTCAAGGTCATGGAACCATAGATTCGATGAGATGATCAAGTCTTGGTTTTGACCAAAGTGTTGATAAGCCTTGTGTATACAAGAAAATCAAGGGTGGTAAAGTGGCATTTTTAGTGTTGTACGTAGATGATATTATACTCATTGGGAATGATGTAGAGATGTTATCTGCGGTTAAAGGTTGGCTAGCCAAGCAATTCCAAATGAAAGATTTAGGAGAAACGAATTATGTTCTTGGAATTTGAATTGTTCGAGATCGCAAGAACAAATTATTGGCATTGTATCAAGCTTCTTATATCGATAAGATGTTGTTGCGTTATAGAATGCAAGATTCCAAAAAGGGTTACCTACCAACTCGACATGGAGTCGTTCTCTCCAGGGAGCAGTGTCCTAAGACAACTCAAGAGGAAGAGGACTTGAGACGTATTCCCTATGCCTCTGCAGTAGGCGGCCTTATGTATGCTATGTTGTGTACAAGGCCCCCGATATTTGTTATGTGGTAGGGATAGTCAGCCGATTTCAATCAAATCCAGGAATAGTTCATTGGATAGCAGTCAAGAACATTCTCAAGTATCTTCAGAGAACGAGAGACTATATGATTGTCTATTCGAGTGATGACCTTAAAAGAGACGGGTACACTGATTCTGACTTCTAGTCAGACAAGGATTCTCGAAAGTCGATATATGGGTCAGTGTTCACTCTTGGTGGTGGTGCTATAGTCTGGAGTTGCATTAAGCAATCCAGCACCGCAGATTCGACCATGGAGGCCAAATACATAGCCGCTTCAGAAGCAGCTAAGGAGGCGGTATGGCTAAATCCTTTCTGATTTGGAAGTTGTTCCAAATGTGGATAGGCCACTCACTTTGTATTGTGACAATAGTGGGGCAGTGGCTAATTCGAAGGAGCCTCGAAGTCACAAGAGATCAAATTATATAGAAAGAAAGTACTATCTTATTCGGGAGTTAGTACAAAGGGGTGACGTCTCAATTCTCAAGATTGCGTCTGCCGACAACCTTGTTGATCTATTACCAAGACATTGCCTACAAAAGTGTTTGAGAGGCATTTAAATAATTTAGGATTGAGAGACATGTCCCATATGCTTTAGGGAAAGTGGGAGATTGTTAGGGATAGTGCCCTTAAAGCAATTGTGAATTATTTTTTATTATTAATAAAAGCGACATTTACTTTCGAACTATTTTGCATATTGTATGTATTTTCTTGAACATCATGAAAATCCCTAGTTTATTTATTGTAACCATAATCTTAGTATATAAGAGTTACATACAAGAGGATTAAGATTATGGATAATAAACTAAAAATAAGTCTGTGATGAAACTAATTAAAGTATGGGATCTTTAATTAAAACATCATTAATGCGGCCCAGAACATTTTGAATGTAACTGTCTTATCCGGACTGTCGATGTGGAGACATCTTAGTGGGGGCATTTATATATGATTTGATCATATAGGACTTGGACCGATTTAATTTGAATTTTCCATACAAATTTCGTTGTAGAAATAGAAAATCAAATTAAATCGCTAGATGATCATATATGGATAAATCTTAATCCTGAGTGATTATAGACTCCTGTTTATTTCGGTGTGATTCTTAATTTGCTTGTTTAAGTATGTCCTACGACATTCCAAACACTTGCATTTTAGATTCACATTTGAATTAAATAGTTGGGAATATAAATTCACAGATATGGAATCCATTCCTTCTTGCGGGAAGTAGAAAGACGATTCCCTCATTTGTTAATTCTGGAACTAAATGGTTTGAGATCTCTAATTTATAATCCGATTATAAATTAACCATTCGCTAGTGAATTAATGGTAAATAAGGATAAGAGGTAATTGAAGAGGTTTAACTGATCTTTGCTAGCTTCTTCTATTACGAATTGTCCATGGAGGATTAATCTATATGTAATGATTATATCGAGTTATCAAGCCTCAATTCGTAGAGTAAGATATTCTATAATTATATAAGTGCAATTCCGAATTTATAGTGGAGTAATATCAGAATTAATAAGTCGAATAAATTAATTAAAGAGTTAATTATTTATTCAATTTATTGGAGCTTATAATTATAGGTTCATGGTCTCCGGTTCGCCTTCCTAGAGTAAACGGGTTAGAAATAATATTTCCAGTTCCTAGGGGTTTATGGAAAAGAGTTTTCCAAAATATTTGGGCTAATATATTAATATTAGTTAATTCCGGGAATATACGATATTCTACAGTTTTAACTATATTTGGAATTAAATAAATATAAGATATTTATGATATTAATATAATTGTTAAATTGATAAATTATATTGGATAATTATCAATTAGGGTTTGAGTCTATTTAGAATTATGAATTCTAAATTAGATAGAAAACTAATTTGGAGTGGGAAACTGATTGAACTAGACCTATAAAAAGGGGACCACATCTCACAGTTTGAAGAATCAACTTTACGCCCGAAAAGAAAAATCGGTCGCCTCTTGCAATCCACGAGAATTCTCATTGAAATTTTCCTTAACCAAATTTCGGCCCCTGGTTTTGAATTTGATCAACCAACATTATTATAAGTTGGTCAAATTGAAAACATTAGTTGTATTTCAATTGCAAAAGGGAGTTTTCCGCCAACTAAATTTATTTGGATTTCCGGTCGTCGTTTTGCTAAGCATTCAAAGTGTGGTTTTGTGATTTTATTTTAAGCCTAATTCAATTCCCCTCCTATCCAGTTAGCCCAATCCTACGATCTCATGAGTTGAGTACATCGTAAGAAAATAAAAGTTAGGAACTTAGATTTATTATTTGGGTGCCCACACACTGCCGTTGATAGGGAGGTTCGAATTGGAAGATCACGGTATCTACGAGCTTCGGGGATTCAAAGGATTCACGTAGAAAAAGCGAAGAACAAGAAAATCGTCGAAAGAGGTAAATTTTCTTTTCTTCCTTTAGTTTGAATAAATTTAATAAGCATGATTTTATGTTCTTATATTTAAAACTCGATTTTTGAAATCACTCGCTTTCGCTTCCATTCGATTAGATCGAAAAGTCGGATCTTATTTGGCCCGGATTAGATCCGAGATCCGAATAATTTCCAAACAAAAATATTGCGTAAATCAATACGAAACAAGTAAGATACAATATCCTAAAGCCTAAATAAACTCACTTTTCAAACAAGTGAAAAGTACGAGACAAACAAAAATATAAACTAAATACAATAGATCATAATGTATTCTATCAAAATCAGTGGGTTATGATTTTTGGTTGAATGAGTGATCGTTTATCCTTCCAAACCGATTTTAACGAGTCACACGGCATCTACGATCTACCGGTCTACCAAAATCGGTGAAGAACTCCGTATAAAACCGAAAGAACATATTTATTAGTATCCAATAAATCTATAAAAAAAAAGAAAAAAAGAAAACAACAAAAAAATTAAAATGAAAAAGCAAACCAATACATAGAGGGAAGAAGATAAGGGAGAAATCTGCTCCCTCCAAGGGGGAAATTGGAAGAAAAAAAACTAAGGACGGTGAAAAAGAGAATAAGAAAAAAAAAAAGCAAAAGGAATTATTATTTTTTTTTCTCTCATGGTGGGAAGGAGAATGACGTAGGGGCGGATAGGATTGAGTAACCAATGGCGGAGGAAGGAGACCCCTCCAATTTGTTTTTTTTCAAATATATTTTAGCTAAGAATTATATGATTTTTTTTAAAGTTTTTTTTATCCAATTCATCTCATTTTTATGCATGGGTGCATTCCTAAATTTTTCCTGTCTCCATCATTTTGAGTAACCAACTACCGTATTTAAATAGAATTAACTAGAACATTAGTCGTTTAGAGTAGATAACAAACAAAGAATGTGATTTGTTTGTCAAGGTTTGAATATTTGAAAACAACAAAAGTGAGCTGGTAAGTGTCAAAATCAAAATTCGGCTTCAATCAATTAGGATAAAAATATATAGTGCGCTTAGCCTCAATAAATACATAGAAGTGAATATTCGTATGACGAGGGAAATATTAGGATAAAGAGAAACAAATTAAACAAAAAAATATAATATTTATATAGTTTATTTAGAGGAAATAATTCGTCCTTGGCATAAACGGGTTCTTGTAGTCTTTTTTTTTTAAAAAAAATTAATTTGGGCACCACAAAAATTAATAAAATGGAAAGCCTGAAATTTGCCCTTTTCTTTTTTTAACAATATCATGATGATGAGATTTTATTGTCCAGCAAGCCGCCAAGAAATAGAATATGGCAAAAATTTGTGTAAGACGGTCGCACGGTGCGACGGATAATACTTTTAGTGTAAAAAGTGATATTTTATCTGAATACACAATAATTAAGTGAATTCAGACAAAATATCATTTTTTTTCGCTAAAAGTATAATTTTGTACACTAAGAGTATTACTTGTTATACTAAAAAGTCAACCACTGGCCGCACCGCATTTAACCGTCTTACAAGAGACCTGCTCATAGAATAATACATATGCAATCCAATATTTCAAGTTTTTAGACTACTAAAAGAGAATGAAGAAATTTAGAAACGGACACAAAATTACTGCGTCTTACTTTTGATTGGACTGGGAAGAAAATAAATAAAGACATTTGACCAACTAAATTAAAATGAAACAAAAAGAAAGGAAAAATTGTCATCTTACAGAAATAAACAAAAGGTACAATAAAACTTTTTTTTTTCATAAACATACCAATATGGGATGGGGATTAAGGACACATCATCGACCTATTTATTGCATGAAAAATTTACAAGGGGTAGAAATATTACAAAAAGTTAGTTCCTAACAATTCTAAAAGATGGTAAACCTAATTGATCTATCCTAACTATGCTTTTTACATCACAAGGAAAAGATGTACAAGAAAACTAACAAAGATGTAATGAGGTTAAACCAATGTTTGCAAGAAGGGGCGTTTCCTTCTTGTTCAATGCAGGGGCTTTAGAAGGGGCGTTTCCTTCTTGTTCAATGCAGGGGCTTTAGCCTCCCCAAAAATTTTAAAAACTCGATTAATATATGTATATATTTTTTAAAATAATATTTTTTAGTTTCAAATATTTATTTTTTATTAATTTAACCCCCCAAAAGTAATTAGCACCCTCAAATATATATGTCTAGCTCTGCCCCTATTTGCAAGTCTATATGCAACACGGTTGGCCTCTCTATATACATGAGAAATAGTAAAAGAAATATGTTGTAAAAACTTATGAATATGAACTAAACTATCTTTAAGAGTCCAATGTCCAGAAAATTTCTTGGAAATAGTAATATATAAGATGCTTGAATGCAAGGTTGCAGAAATCGCTAGGCGCCAATCGGGCGGCAGCCAGGCGCCTAGGCCGCCTAGACGGGCGCCTAGAAACATTAAGTTTTTCTTTTTATTTTTTCATTTTTTTGAATTTTGGCCGATTTTTGCTGATTTTTGGTCGATTTATTCCGACTAGACCGCCTAGGCCGATTTTTTTCCGATTTTTGCCGATTTTTTGGTCCGCCTAGGCGCCCGCCGCGGCCGCCTAGGCCGATTTTTGCCCCAGCCGATTTTTTTTGCTGCCTAGCCTGCCTAGGCCGATTATTACAACACTGCTTGAATGTCACCTTGATCATCCCTCAGAACCCCACCAATGCTATGTGTGTTGCAGGGATCCAGACCGCTAGTAAGGGGGGGGCCAAGAGAGGTGTCCACTTTCGTGATTCTTTGGTCGTGTTCATTATAGCTTTGACGCGAATCCTAACACAACTTATTTATAATTGCCCGTGTCAAGATACATGACACGAACACGACCTATTTATGATACGAATAACCCGACACGCCACGAAAAAACTATATAATTTAAAGTTGACATGAAAAAAATAAAAAAAAATAGAGAAAAAATTAAAATTACAAATAAAAAATATATTAAATATTAAAAATGTATTAAAAAAATGCATCTAATAAATTTTTCATCATCATATACTCAAAGTAAAACATTACAAAATATTAAATTAAATCTTTAACTTGTTTAGAGCCTCTTTTATGCATATCACAAAAACCATCTACAATTTAGTTTATCCTAATATTTTTGTAATTTTCTTTTCAATATATATTAACAAATAATTATGAGAAACCCATCTTTTGATGATTAAAAAATATATTTTTAAGATTATAACAAGATAAAATAAGACCCACAAAATCTTCAATTTAACTTACTAAAATTCATGCAATAATTTTTATCCAACAAAATTATGAGGGGGGCCAAAGTACTAAATAATAAAAATATGGATACTAAAATGAAAGAAAGTAAAAATTTGGGGGGTAAGCATTAATGTGGCTCCGCCACTGTGTGTGTTGATGTTGATAGGCTCCATCAAGGATAACTTTAAAACATATTAATAATTTCCTTATTCTAGTGAAATATATATCCAAAAATTGGACTAAAATGGTGTTTTCCTTAACAAAAATTGGACTAAATTGAAATAATAAGTATACCCCTCAAATCTAACAAAAATCTAGTATGGTTTCGTTAACAATGGAGACATATACTTGTAACTTCTCCTATCAAATGGATTGCTTGGAGAGGGAAGCTAACACAATATAAAAAAGTTCTCATTTTGTGTTTGTGCAGTTTCAATGGAGGTTCTTAGAAAAAAATTCAAGCCTATAATATATATATGCCTATGGGAGTATTGGGCTACGGGTGGCTAATGGGCTCAGTGGGAATAATGATGTTGGACTTGGGTTGGGCCGAGGTTGCAACATTCGAAGTTTGATCCTATTCAATAATTGATAATTGATAATTGAAATACAAATATTGCCGAAAAGGGTATTCTTGCGTATATATCATTCTCTTTTCTTTTTGAACACAAATATTAACCACCAAAAATTATTTCCTTTTGAAGTTTACAATTAAAAGAAAAAAAATATTGATAGATGGACAATGATAATTGATAAACATACAACAAAGATATATGCCATCTTACAAATCCATAATTTTCCTTTTTTAAACCAAAAATAAATTGATACAAGTTTGCAGTGGGTTATTTTATTTATTAATTCGTTAAACGAGTTATCTAATATTTCTTAAATCGGGCCCCCATATTTCATGTAAATATCATTATTGTTAATGTTTATAAATTTATATGGTAAATGTAATAAGTACCTGCTAAAATGTATTAAATGCACAATTTTTATTTTTTTTTGAAATATGCACAATTTTGTTATCAACAAGAAAACTCAGTGATATTGGGTTCCAGCTCATTTTTTGGTACGGCCCACATCCACATAAAAATGAAAGTTGATAATAAATTCTTGAAATCTTCACATAACTAGGATTATTTAAGAAATTCCAAATTTTGTTTTACTTTGAAATCTTCAAAACTCTGACCTTTTCAATTTGTCATTGAATTGTCTTTTTCTTTGACAAGGTCATATTGATTTGTTAGAAATTTAAGTTACTATATAAGATTTTAAATTTTGATATTTTCATGTTAGTGAATATTATTGAATTACTTCTTCAAACAATTGATCCATCATAAATAAATACATTAAGAGAAAAAGTTAAATTAATTGGTCAATTTTACAAAAATGACATATTAATTTGAATGAAAGGTAATAAGAAAGATGCATACAAAATGTTCGGTAATAATGATAGCGTTAAATTCGTATGAAATTAAACAAAGAAACATTTCTAGGGACAAAAGGATATTTCATTATAGCTTAAGAATTACATAATGGTTTGTTGACATTAATATAGCTCACAGCGCTCACAGCATGCACTGGAAACTTAAAGGGTAGCAAACCTGAGATTATTCTAACTGCCAAAATCTATCAAAAGATAACACGTGTACTCAAGTTAAGGAAAAGATAAGTAAATAAAAGTGTAAAGGATGAAAACATGATTATATATTTCTTCAGTCTCCCCTCAAGTTAGGCCACAGTGGAAATAGCGGAGGCCTAACTTGGACAACAAAGATTTGAAAGATGCAACTCCCATGGCCTTAGTTAGAATTTTAGCAAGCTGGTTAGAAGAGATCACATGATGGAGACGGAGAAAACCTCTTTATACTGATTTCGGACAAGGTGGCAATATATAAAGGTGCTTGGTCCTTTCGTGGAAAACAAAATTGGCAACGATATGCATTGTCGCTGATTGTCACACCGCAAATCGACAGAGTAGAAAAATCAATGTGAGATCCTCCGCAATATAGAAAATCCATTGTATCTCACAAACAAAGTGAAGCTAAGGGCACTGTATTCAAAAATGAGAACGAGAAAATGGTATTCTATTTTTTTGATTTCCAAGATACAGGAGCTCCTCCCAAAATAACATAGTAACCGGTAATGGATTTTTCGTATCGGGAAAGTCCCCTATCGCATCATTGTATATGACCAGTTAGAGGCCGAGCAAGAAGAATGGTGTACCTTTCGGATACCTAACCACATGCAATGCGGCGTCTAATAGAAAGTGTAAGGACTAGTAACAAACCTGACGAGTTGTTGTGTAGCAAAAGTAAAAGGTCGGGCCTGGCAAAATTAAGATAGAGAAGTCGTCCAATGTTTCCCTCTATAATGTTCGATTAGGGAGGTTGGCGCCAGCGTGTTGGAGCTTAATACAGGGGGAAGCGGAGTAGCGGCAGGCTTACGTTGAAGAATCCCAAGTCATCAAGTATATCCAAAGTGAACTTACGCCGAACGAATGTATGCACCATGAATTCCAAGCAAACTACTATGCCAAGAAAATATTTGGCATAACCAAGGTCTTTAATGGTAAATAGTACATCCAAATAATGTTTCAAGTGTTGTATATCCTCCTCTCTCTGCGACCCGTGATGAGCACATCATCAACATAGACAATCGGGAAAAGAAAATTATCACTCCACCACTTGTGAACAGACAATGATCATGTTGTGATTGGAAAAACCATCTTGTTGAGAAATTTATATAATAGATTTCGACGATACCATGTAAAACTTAGATTAGGAAGTTGGCACCCCAATTTCTGTAAATCAACTTGTAATATATAGGATTTTGTAAGATGAGTGGAAAATGTTGAAAGAAGATTGCAGGGACTCGATTGAAGATCGAATAGAAAATACGATTGTATGGCGCAAATGAGTGAAGTGAAGTCTAGTATTAGTCAAGTCCGCAACGTTGTCTCGATCAAGCTGGCCCGACAACAAAGTCATTCCAAAATCATTGGAGTTGGTATCACGAATGGGTTATCAGGCCCGAGACAAAAGATCAAAAGCTCAATAGATCCGTTTGTCGAAGCAAAGTTAAGGTTTCTTTGCAAATAGGCATGTGTCGATCAAGCTTACCTTAAAGTTGTTTTTCTTTGAAATAGTGCAAAAGTAGGAACCAATGAGGAATCTGAAATCCTGCGAGTTTAAGGAAAGGTTGCAGAGCATTAAATTCGAGTTGAGTCCACATCAATCTTTGCAAGATAAGACAAGCCAACGACCGAAAGTGGAGTTTGAAAATGCATCTATCTCTTCAATCGGATATATTTTGAACCACCACTATAAAAAGGTGAGGTCCATTTGAGAAAGGTTACCCCAGTGACTTAAGCAATCTAAGACACAAAGAAATCAAGCAAAGCAGCAATATCTCCCAAGCATTCAAATATTATCCTCAAGCCTAAACCTAAGAAAATCGATCTTGGTGAAGGAAAGACAACTTCATTTGTTGAAGAGAAAAAAACTTATTTCAAGAACAAGGTCTACTCTCCAGGTTGAATGAAAGTGCAGGGATCCAGATCGAACCGGAAGCTGAACCTGTTGGAGGGTCAGGAGAACAAATCCAAAGGTTTGAAGGAGTTGAAGGAAAGTAGGCAGGCGCCATCTTATGAAAAAGTTGAGTCCCAGAAGAAGCTAGCTGTGTGTCAAGTTGTCTTGGACTGTACCCATTTTATAACAAAATCATTGTTACATTAGTGGATTCCTCCAGGAATTGAGAAGATTTGATTAGGCATTACCCCATCCTCGAACTACTATAAATTGCTTATGTCTTTTTACATTCATCATACTTACCTTCTTGCTTATCTTTATAATTGATGATTGTTAATTTGCTAAGTCAATTAATAATAACATATCTTAAACAAATATTGAAAACATATTCAAACTAAGAGTAAAGTCTTCCCACTGTTAATAACCAAGTCA